>OV725081.1:55027651-55380151 GCA_928085145.1 Nezara viridula | reverse complement strand
ATTCATGGTGCAGTATTTTGATGGCTACATAGAACAAAACAGCGACTATTGTTAAAAGAACTTTGGTTAGAAAGGATTGGATGCATTTGATAAAAATTTTGCTGTCCCGCAGGGTCCATATAGGTTTAAAGATTCTCTTGTAGATGCGTAATTTGTTTCCAATAGGGAGTTTAAATTTTCGTTTCAGTATCCTGTATCATCGGTTGAGTTCTTGTCTTTTGAGTCTAGTATGTTCCATGATACTATTGGTCTAAAACCAAGCCAAGATATCGGACTGCGTCTGAGAAAAGAAGCTGGATGGAATTGATGGAAAAGTGTACTGCTAGATGTGAATTGCATAACGGTAATGAAATAATCAATTTTAAAGTTCATTGCTCATTAGAAAGACATATGTAACAGTTTATTTTGGTTAGATATGTACCTTGTACCAACTGATGTTAGATTATTCCGATGCAGTAATTTTGTTTTCTCGTGTGTGAATATTTAGAGTATGCATATGGATGTATACCAATTGTACTATGTATGCGTGCTATTAACTATACTTATTTATACATAATTAGAATTATACATAACCTACACTAAAAATTATATATAAAACTGAAATTATCAAACATTAATAATGTGATACAAATATTTAAGGAGTTACGAATTATTTTAATAGATATATCATGGCTTGTAATATTTTTATTAATAAAATATAAATCTGTGCATACAATGTTAAATTTCTAATATTTCATATGTTATAAGGAACATGGATAACATTAGGGAAACTCATCAATGCCTACTAATAATCTATATAATCTAATGTTGATAGTCATGAAATCATGAGACTACGTAAAATTAGTTTTAATTATTGAGGAGGTAGTATGTTGAACTGGACGAATATAACAACATATGTTATAGCTGTAGCCAGAATCTAAAAAAAAAAAAGTATGCATTACATAACATTGTAGTAAAGAAAAAAATATTTAAAATACATTACTATCTAATATAATAGAGTTCACTTCTCAAAAGAATCTGTTCTCAATAGACGAACGGTGTTTCTATTTATTTACACAGTTCAAAACATGAAGAGTTATTAGAAATGTACAATCAGGAAAAAAATAACACCACTTTTTACATATATCCTATGTAATTAACACATTTGAATAGTTTTTGATTCGTTTATTATATTAGTATAGGGTAAAAAAAAGTCATTTTTAAACCATAAAATTCAGCCCCACATATTTTAATAAGCCTGAGATTTTAAGAGGTTGGTATTTATGTATCCAATCAGCATGGCGAGGTTTAAAAATAGCTTCTTTAATTTAAGGAAAGAGATAATCCGGGGTGGCGGTCATAAAATAGACTAAATAGTGGCAAAAGTATTTTAGTAAAAGCCAACGTTTCGACCCGACTTTGCATGTCTTCTTCAGGGCTAGAACGGACAAGATAGAAAAATATATGGAGAATTGTGGAAGTTACATCATATTTAGATAAATATTTATAAACGATGTGAATAAATTTACTAAAATTATAAACATTAAGTATATTAAAATATTAAGAGCAATAAGTCGTACAAACAGAGTAAGCTAAGTAACAAGATCTTAAACTGAAGTAAATAGATGGTAGCCATTGTTTTAGTATAATATAAAATATAATATATGAAATTGTGATACACGAGAAGTGATACTATGCCGCCTAAGAATCGAACACTGGGAGTTTTCCCATGGATACCTCCTGCGAGCATTAGAAGCTCCAACTTGCACACATTGTGAAGTAACCAGAGCAGTGATGCATATAATATTATAGTGTAGAAGGTATATTGCTCTAAGGAAAAATCTACGAATGGGAATAGAAATGAATGGAATCCTGCAAGATGAGGAAAAAGAAATGGGAAAACTGTTAAAATTTTTAAAAGATAGTGATTTTCATCAAATAATATAAATTTGGCGGGGTGGCCGAATGGGCTAACGTGTGTGCACAGCACCGCCGTTGCCCGGCAAACTGATCTATGGGACAATGGATTTAAAAATAGTCACGAGTTCGCGTCCCGGTGGAAGGGGGATTCTTTTAAATCCCCGCCCACACCCCCTGGATCGGGAAAACCACGTGTAGCCTTAAAGGCGAGAAAGGGGAGGAAAAAAAAATATATATATATATATATATTTTATATATACACACATATATATATATATATATATATATATATATATATATATATATATATATATATATATATATATATATAAAATGGAAACATTAAGCCAATGATCATAAGGGGGGTAGAGGCTAAATAAAGAAATAAAAAAAATATTAATTATTCAAATTAAGTATGGTTTTAACTTATCGCTTGCTATTCAACAAAAACTTGAGACAGTAATAAATAAAAATTTACTACTTTTCTGCTGGAAATAAGGGCGTTGTTTATATGAACTTTTTTAGAGCTCTTGAAATTTGTTTTCACTGCTATGAAAATTTCCTTCTACTAACTGGACATCCTATATATTTTGTTTCAATGCTACTTTTATAACATAATAAAATTTGTAAAAATATCAGATATATAATTCACAAATGGGGCTAAGGTTTGAAAAAATGTAATTGGAATGAAAGTTTTCAAAAATAATCCTACTTAACTTTTAATTTATTATTTTTATTTTTACCATGAAACACTCGACCAAATTTCCAATTATATCACTCAAACATATGATGATTGAAGAAAAAAAATCTGTGGCATTTTTTTTCGAACATTAAAATATACTTTTTCAAACGTTTTCAAGTAATACATTAAATTAATTATCTATACAAATCCAATTGCAATTAACAGCTGATTAAGCATCATACTGTATTCCCTAAGCCAGACTAATGTTCATAATTATGGAACTCGGTTATTATTCTTAGGGGACTGTAGTCCCAGAATAAAACATTTTGTTATTTCATTTACATTTTATTAACTTTGGTTTTCAAAAAGCTTAAACATTGAAGGCATCAACGGCAGTCCGTCTTTGCAGTATCATTCCACATTATCGAACTTATCTTCACTAAGCTTCTATCCGAATTAGGAAACACATAATTCCTCGAATCTTATATCTATATGTATTAAACGTCTGAATTAGTATTAGCAGTTAATATATTCCATGACAAACTCGTATTTTATGACACTTGTCTCTATGATGATAAGAAGTCATCTTTCACACTATGTCTGGTGATAGCAGGTAAGTTCTTTAACTCAGCGTTAAGCTCAGTGGTGGGTACCATAATACCGTTCCTAAGCTCATAGATTGATCAATAAATGAATTTTACCACGTTTCTTCATTCGTAGATTGAGTCACCGTATAGATTAGTCAAGCTGTTTCATCGCCTTTTTGGGTCGATGGAACTCATTATAAACTCAGAGTTGTTATTTCACAATTTTCTATCTACATATTACATTCAATTTCAATTCTATTTACATTTATTTTTGTTTTAAAAATTAACATTTAAGCAGGTAAATACTTCCCTAGGTATTTTTTATTTTCATAAGTTTTGTAACTTTCCAGAAGTGTTAACTTTTCGCTAGATTCTAGCCTCTGCACTGCATAAATCGCTGACCATCGGTGCTGGGTAAAATCAGTCGATGAATTTCTTCGATTGAGTTCTCCTTAAGTTTAGGAACATGCCCTTTCCTTATATATTTCTCATTTTGTAAGCTTACAAGAATATATAATAATATATATAATAGCTCATAATATATACAAGCTTATATATATAAGCTTAAATATAGATGCTAAGACTTTTTAATAAGGCTTGTTTTAATAAGTTTACGAGGTAAATGAAACATAAAAAGTCTAAATAACAATATCAGAAAGAAGATTGGGGTGGAGACGGGATCTAGATGGACTGAGAAATAATATTAATATTTTCTGATGGATATAAATAGGCAAGAGGAGTCTTATTCTATGAATGTAGATGCATGGATTAGAAATAGGCTTGGTTTGTGTTACCAGGAGCTGTTTCCTAGAATTAACATTAAAACCTTGGGAAAGTTCTCTGATTGTATATAGAATAAGGGAAAATATAACACATGAGTTATATATATGTGTGTGTGCGCGCGCATTATTTTGACAACTGAAAAACGATGAAATTTTATTAAGTTAATATTGGTTCAATTCCGAGCTCGAAATAACTAATTTTTGCTGAAAATAAAATATCTTTTGGCAATAATATCTTCCAATTAAACAACAATTGATTTATTTATTGTACTTCCAAGTCACAGGCTTGGTTTATGTTACCGGAAGCTGTTTCTTAGAATTAACATTACAATCGTGGGAAAGTTCTCTAATTGTATATAAAATAAGGGAAAATATAACACATGAGTTATATATGTGTGTGTGCGCGCGCATTATTTTGACAACTGAAAAACGATGAAATTTTATTAAGTTAATATTGGTTTAATTCCGAGCTCGAAATAACTAATTTTTGCTGAAAATAAAATATCTTTTGGCAATAATAACTTCCAATTAAACAACAATTGATGTATTTATTGTACTTCCAAGTCACAGGCTTGGTTTGTGTTACCGAAAGCTGTTTCTTAGAATTAACATTACAATCGTGGGAAAGTTCTCTAATTGTATATAAAATAAGGGAAAATATAACACATGAGTTATATATGTGTGTGTGCTCGCGCATTTATTTTGAAACCTGCAAAAAGGATGAAATTTTATTAAGTTAATATTGGTTTAATTCCGAGCTCGAAATAATTAATTTTTGGTGAAAATAAAATATTTTAATTATTATAAAATATTTCACGATTATTTATTTTTGATTCGCTTTTTTTTTTTTTTTTTTGTAAGACACAAATGAAATTACATGAAACTACATTCGAAGATCATAAGTTTTATGATCTGATGATTTTTTTTAGGCGAACAAAATATTTGTATATATTTTAAAATATTATTATTAAACCGGTCGAAACGTTGCTTATGAATAGTTTTCTGACGATTACCAATGAATGTAAAATAAGTGTTCTTGATGAACTCCCTTCAGGGAAAATTTACATAGAAATTGAAAACCCATTGTCTCGATAACGTCATGGAAATATCAATACTTTCCCTGATCATTAAAAGTAATGCTTTACTTCTTCTGGAAATAGGTAAAGGAGTATTAATGGGAAATATAAATATCACAAAGGGCCTTCGTGGGCGAATCCCCTTCAACCTCATTGTTCTGAGTCCCTATTATCCGATTTCACTCTTTTGTCCAACTGAAAGAACTTTTCGGAATTAGAGGGGTTCCAGATTGAAACAGCTGTATCATTGTTGCAAATGACAGGATTCCGAGTTAATTCTGACTTAAGACTCCTTAAGTTCTTATTTCTAAATCTAAAGTGGTTTGTAAGACAATTAGTATAACAATTAATTTAGAGAGGAAGAAGGACGCTGTTTACAGTAATCCATTAAGGTATTCTATGGCTAAGAGATTTTTTAAGGAAGAAACAATATTTGTTCAGTAGTATTCAAATGCAGTAAATACTTACTTTTTTTACAACTGTATTAAAGAAATACATTTGTACAAATGGATATAATGAGATGCTAACACTTATTGAGAAACTATCCGCAGGCAGCACTCTAACAAATAGTGTTGCCCAAAATTGGTCTTAGTCTATCACTTCAATTGGTAAAAAAGTTTTTTTTTTTTTTTTGTCTATAACAAATATATTTGCGCCTGTCAAAATATTGTTGGCAATCAGCAAATGTGATGACGATACAGGAAATAATGATATGACAGGCATGGGGAAGGAAAGTACTCAGCAGTACCTCTTCCCTAACTTGTTCCAATTACTTAGGTTGTCTAAGGAAGGAGATCCCTCATCCAACGCCTTTTTAGTCTCCTGCTCATGTTCTGAGCTGTGGCCATGTCTCCACAGAAGGATGGACAAAGAGCATGCAGTCAGCTGATTAGCGGCCATTTTGTGGATACATGGCTTGAGTCACCTGTGCAAGCTGTTGGAGGATACTAAACAGGGGATGTATGAGGGAGTTTAAACCATTGAGTAATTGGAGCAATTGAGGTGGGGCATTATTTTCAGCTGAAGGTGGCTGCTGAGTAGTTTCCCGCCTCATACCTGAACATGATGGTTTGATGTGAGCAGATGTAGTAGCATTTTCTCTTCTTGTCATCTGGTTTCTTGATGGTTCCTGCAGCTGAGCTGGTGTAGCTTTCTGCGAAGCATTTTTTTGTATTGGCTGCTCTTTTCGCAAGGGCTGCTGAAGAGTCGGAAATTCTTCGAAACTTGGTGGTGGAGGGAGAGGTGAGGATCTAGGAGGATGGTTGGTTCTTGCTGTTCTCCTATGCGCCCTCAGATCCTTCAGGACTTGGCATCCTCGGTAGTTGGCCGGGTGGTCTCCAAGGCAGTTTGCGCAGGTTGCCTTTGTCTCCCTGGTCTTTAAGCAGGATACACTTTCGTGGCTTTGGCCACATTTAACACATCGTGGAGAATGGTTGCAATATGATTTTGTATGACCATATTGTTGGCATCTTATACACTGAGGTATAATTCTTTTTTTTCGAGGCTCCTCTACAAAAATTTTTGTATAATAAATTGATTCAATTTCATAAATTTTTTCATTGAAAGTAGCCTTTGTTATGTCTATGAAAAACATGGGCAAAGGTTTTTTAAATCGAGAGTATACATTTGTGATGTTTGTTGCAATTTAACCATGTTTTTCTAAATCATTTTTGATTTCAGAGATTGGGGTGGTGTGGTGCAAATTTTTAATAACAATTCTTCTATTTTTGTCCTCAGGTAGCTGATATGTGTGGAATTCAGCACCTCCATTTCTAAGACTACTCACTAGTTTACGGTATACGTCAGGTGTTTTCGGGTAAACTGTTACACCTTTGATAGTTGTTTTCAGAAAAAAATAATTTGGAGCTGCGTTGTTTTCGAGGAATAGGACTAATGCCTGATAATTTTGAACGTCGTTTATGTGTATTGGTGGTGGTTTTTCGTTTGTTTGATCATTTACTGCGGATTGTTCATTTTCGGTAATGGTATTAAGTACATCATAAGAATTACTTACAGATATTGGCGTTGCATCTTCTGTTTCGGTTTTTTTGTATTTTCTCGGATCCCTAGATTTATTAGAAAAATTTCTTTTTTTACCCGTTACCAATGCCCAAGCATCACCACAAGCAGTGTCGATTAAGTCCATCCTTTCGTCCCTTACCACAACAAAAAAGTTGTTTTTTTAAATAAAAGTTAGGGCAAAATAGTTACTAATATTCGAAAATCTTAGTTACTATATATTAATAATTGGTATAAACAATATATTTTTGCATTTAACTCTACTAATTTTTCAATCGGACTTAATTAAATTTCTCCTATCTAAAAAATCACTGTAATATCTCTATAGTAATAAGCAAATAAGTAAACTGCAAGACTATTGCGAGACTCTTGCACAAGACCAAGAACATGACCATGACTGAGTTTGCAAGAAAAAGACTCCTCTCGGTCTTGCATTTGGGCAACACTACATATTGTTATGTCTACATTACGAGATCACGGGACCATATTTTTTTCTCGGTGTGTTATAAAGAATTAAAGAGGAAGCAAGTTTAGAAACGAGAAGATTGGGATGGTTCTGAAGTTTATGATAGAATGATAGGTATCTTGGGCCAAATCTGAAACATAAGGAACATTATGGATGGAGGTCATTAAGTATGATATTGTAACAAAGTAAAGAGCATTGAGGATTTTTGAAAGGATGTCGGAATGTAAGGATTGGATACTAGACAAATTTGATGGTTTACTGAAGCCCCATATCTCAACTCCACTAGTCCAAATCTGGCTTTTTATAGGCAAACATATGAGTCTTTCGTAATTAATATGAAGTTTAGAGCGTTTGTATAGATAGTGTTGAAGTAGTCGGAAACGCCGAGCGGTTTCTTGTCTTTTCAGTTTGGTATGAGGATTCCAAGCTAGACGTTTGTCCAGGTGTAGTCCTAGGTATCGCATTTGTTAAACAGGGATAAGTGAGACAATGTTAAAGGACAAGAAGTCATAGGTTTACGAGGAAGTGTAAAGGTAATTTGATAGGTTAAAATAAAAACAGAAAAATGTTTTTGTTTTTTTTATAAGTCATCAGTATTTCAGTCTAGTTTGAGGATTGCAACTTAGAAGTTTGTCCTGGTAAATTTCTTGGGCAGTAATTTGAGTAGTAATTTGAAAAAAGTGCAACAAAAATGTGCGAAAAAAATATCAAAACAATCTTACTGAAGTGACTAAGGAGTTATCGATCGAGAAGAATCCGCAAGCAGAAAAGTTAACCAATGGATTTTTGGTAATGTAGAGCTTAACCACATTCTGTAAAAGAAAATGTTAAATAATTCTCACTGTTAAATAATATCATATTGTTTTTTTTTACAGTTTAAATTATTTAAATTGAATCCTTACATTTTTCACTAAATTTGGTCTACGCCTGAATTCTCTGAAGACCAACACGTTAAAACGGTTGAGCTGTGGAAAAAATAGTTGTGTAATATGTCATATCAATTATCCCAGTCAGAATATTTTACATATAATTAAAAAGGAAAAAAAAATTCTTTATGATTATTTAATAAATAACCTTTTTTTTAAAAGAAATAACTGGATTTATTTTAAATTCTACATACTTTTTTGTACAAAATTATGCTAGTTTTATATTAACTTTTATATTTAAGTTGTTATTCTGATTAGTTTAGTTTCTTTCTGTTTATCTGCATTTACTTTTAGTATTATTGTGTGAATGTGCTCTCTTAACACTATTATAAATGTCTTTAATTGAGACCGATTGTAATATTTCGCAATAGATAAGTTATAAAATATATATATATTCTCCTTAATTTTTAGTATCGAATATATTCAGGGGTCTCCAAACTAAGTCCGATTTTTTTTTTAATTCAACGCAGAACTTGCTTTGTAAATTATTACGTGAAGAATCATTTAACAGTGGTCATAATGTGGGGAGGGGTGGCCGAGCAGACTAGAATAGAGCAGACTAGAGCGTGGGTAAAATACGCGTTGCTCGAAAGCTATTAACACCATGCATGAACCTTGTCAGAAAATAAAATTATAGACTGTAGAAAGGTGGATATTTTTCTTTAATTCAAGTAGATGTGAAAAATTAAATAAATTTGAGAGCAATTGTTTAATTTTTTTAAATTTTTAATTCATATTTTTGCCTTCTTTTGACTAGATAATCTGATTGAAGTATTTATAAATTTGAAATCTTTCAATTTTTAGAATTTTGTCCTCAGAAATTTTTATTTGAATGCAATAAAAAATATAATAAGTTAAACCTGAAAATAGCTATCGGAACTATGAAAAATATATTACTGTTTACATTAATGATTTCTTAACATCTAAATTATTGTTGTACATCGCATTAATCTCGAGGAATATTTAGTACTTTACTAATTTAAAGAAAAAAATGCTTTGAGGTTTTTTCAGCACTATGTACGAGATGGCTAAATATCGAACGTGTGATGAGCTTAAAAATATATGTTTCAGGAATATGGACATACTGAAGATATCCGAAAAAAAGAAGCATTTTTACGTTTAAAATATAAACATATTTTTTTATTTGTGGTATTTACATCTGTATTAAAAATGAATACATTCAGTAAATGTGATAACAGAAAATAAAAACATGAAAACTCTTGATGAGAAACTACCTACTGGCTGCATAAAAATAAGATGTATTTAAAATATGAGATCTCGAGGCCATCTTCTTTTCAGACGCCTCGGAGGGTTAACAGGGATCGAATAGGAAGCAAGGTTGGAAACGAGAGAGTTCAGATGGTTCTGAAGTTTATTATGGAAGGATAGGTATCTGTATTGGGCCAATTCGAAAACAAAAGGAACATTAAGGTCTTTATGCATAATTTTGTTAGTGACAAAGTAAGGCGCATCTAGGATTTTACGAAGGATTTTGGGTTGTAAGGATTTGATGCGTGAGGAATTCGATGGCTTTGTGGACCTCCAAAAATATAAATATAAAAACACTTTATTTTAACTGATCAATTAAAAAAATACAAAACGAAAGAAACACGTTATTACTTAACAATATTTTTCGAAATATGGAGCATCCATTCGCCCACCTCAGTAAGGACAAATATGTTAAAAATTCTCAAAACCAGTCGATTCAGAAATATATTACATAACAATTAGAAGAAAAAACGTTTCTATTTATTTTAACAAATTTTAAGTAGAGGTTATGACATAATATGAAAAAATTAGTATTAAAAAAAATGGTGGTGGACCAAAAATTAAATATTTCATTTAAAAAAATCAAGTTTTAAAAGTTTGCCAATTACTGCAACGTGAAGTAAAAAAAAAAAAAAAAAAAAAAAAAAAAAAAATAAATAAATAAAATAAAATAAAATAAAATAAAATATATACATATATATATATATATATATATATATATATATATATATATATATATATATATATATATATATATATCGACGTGGCCATTCAATCAACGTTATTATTACCAATACTAAAACTATAGCCATCGCCCGCAAAATAGTGGAGTGTGGCCAGAAGGACAAAACTTTTTGGAGATCCTTGAAGATTACTGATTTATTGATTTTTTAAATTTTTTTATTTATTATACTTATTTTTTAAAAAACGAGAAAAATCCTCAACTTACCGAAGTTTGCGTTTTTCTGCATAAACCAGTAATCGTCACAAGATTTAAGACTGTCATCAGTACCGCAGCTATCTTGGAAAACAGACGTTTAAGACTTTCTTCAACGGCATAGTTGTCAAAATAGTGCAAGTCAGCTGATATAGCATGCCCCATTATAACAATGATTGTCAAAAACTGAAATAGATATTTATTTTTAATAATAATGCCCTTAATGCCATTAATTGTGACATACTGTAATATTTCTCAATGAATAAGTTCTGAAGAAAAAATTAATAATCAAGACATTGCGAAAAATTATGTCAATAATTTCAAAGTCACTTGGGTATGTATAGATGGTGTTTCGTAAATAGAGGTAAATATTTATTGGCGTGTTGGCAGACCTCAAGTAAGTTAAGGTTTTCGTTGAAGCCATCACTACAAAAAAAAAAATACTATATAAATATACAGTATTAAATACTATAATAAATACTATATATAAATACAGTTTAAATATTATATTTTAGCAATTTTACCATTTGCTTCACAGTAAACCAGACAAAATGTATCCACATGAAAGTGGAGTTTGTCATTTTTACAACTTTTGAGAAAAAGACTTTTGAGGGACTGGACTCTATTGAAATTCTCTATTGAAATTTTTCGCGAGTTTTTTTTTTAAGTCCACGTATAATAAGCTTTAATTCTATATTGATTAAGTGGAGATTTATTCGGGGAAAAGGTGAGATTCACCTCAAGATGCGTAAAATAAAATTATGTGATCTTATATTCTGTCACCTAAAAGTTCTTTTTTTTTATTATTGAAATTTACAACTGTATAAATGATAAATATAACAAGTAAAAATGAAACAAGTAACATGACATGTACAACATGAAGAGAAACTACCCATTGGTAGCACTCCAATTATTAGAAGGTCCCGAGGCCATCTTCTTTTCAGACGCCGCGGAGGGTTATCAGGAATATAAAATGAATCAAGGTCGGAAGTTTATTATGGAAGGATGAGTATCTGGATTGAGCTAAATCGGAAATATATGGTACATTAAGGTCGTTATGGATGATTTTATTTGTGACAAAGTAGGCAGCATTGAGGATTTTACGAAGGATTTTGGATTGTAGAGATTGGATAGTAGAGGAATTTGATGGTTTAGTAGAGTCCCAAAGCTCGATCCCGTAAGTACAAATAGGCCTTTTATAGTAATATATATGAGTATTTTGTAAATAATTGGAAGTTTAGAGCGTTTGTCTAGTAAGTGCTGCAGTAGTCGAAAACCTCGGGCGGTTTCTAGTCGTTTCAGTCTGGTGTGGGGGTTCCAAGTGTCACCTAAAAGTACTTCGGTTTTCAGGTTTCAGGTCAAAGCATTTATCTCCTGTTTTTCCATGGCTTGGGGTATATTATAATAAAAATAATTGCCTAAATACTCTCTTTTTTTCCTGTTAAAAATAATAATATATTTATCATTACACGTCCCATGCTGTAGAAAGAAAATAAATAAATAAAAGCTTTGCATAATTTATTGTAATAATTTTTGCTGAAAATGCTGGAACTTTTAGGTGAATGAATATAGAGTCACATCATTTATTTAAACAACGCGAGGTGAATTCCAACTTTTTCATCTAATAAAAATCAACTTAACTAGTATAGACTTAATTATTATTAAACGAGGAAGTTTTTCTAAAAGTGTGGTATAGTTCGAGGGAGATTAAAAAAAATCGCGAATAAGTTATGTTGTTTTTAAAAATTAACTTATATTAGTTAAACCGCTCAAAATTCATATTTAAATGGTTTCAACAATTACTAAATCCACTTTTATTTGAAGTAAATTTTGTCTAGTTTATTGTGCAGCAATTGGTAATTATCTCTTTCTATTCAACAAGAAATGTTGCATACTTAAATAAACATCAAAATTAAATTTCTAATTTTTCCGGCGAAAATTGAAACATTATTTTATAAAAGTTTTTGAAACTCTTAAGGTCTGCTATCTTTCTTACAAATATGTTCCTGCACACGACACCAATAATCATTCAATTTAAATGTATCAGAATTTGATTGTAATATTTGTCTCTTATTCTTAACAGCTGCTATTGTGATACTTGGAAAATACTTATTAATAGTAAATAGTAGTAATAATATATGTTATACCATTAGTAATTATATAATGGATAATGATTAGGTATACAAATGTTGCAGGCACTTTGAATTGGAGTGGTCTCTGTTGTATACACATATAAGTTTTATTTTATGAATGAATTTCTTTAGTAAAATATGTTGAAACTGTTTTACGAATGAACAAGATAATAGTATTACCCTCATACACATGAAGAGAAGTGGTATCCCATATATTTCACAGAGATTTTCGCAAGCAGATATTAGAATAAGGGACTTCTTAGTCGTCAATTCCAAACTATAAAAATGAAGAAATGCATTAATGATGTATATTATAAAAGTTTATACTTTATAGCTTACAGAATATTATAAATCTGATGATTGTCAAAATTTTTCGACAGGTTCAGATACAAAAAAAAAAAATTAGATTAAATCTTTAAACAATAAAGTTGAAATATTTTTATTGGATAACATTTATTATTCTTCCTTAAAAAGTTAGTAATAAATGATAATTTATTAGTAAAAAATAATAAATATATTTATTATAATGAAAGTTTAATTTATTATCTTTACCTTGTTTATTATTCATTAAATTATCCGATTTAATTTAATATACTAGGAATGTTATAATAATATATATTAATGATATACAACATCTAATATTATATTATAAAAAAAAAATCCTCCGCATAATAACTAGAGTGATCTAGGATTAGAGTATTAAGGCATCAAGAAGGAAGACCAGTAATGACCTAGTATCATCAATATCTCATGATATGAAGGCACGGAGGTTAAGATGGGTAGGGCATTATAAACAGTGTATATAGGTATGCCTAAGATAAGATAAAGCACTTTTTATTTTATTTACTATTTTTTAAAAAATAATTTATGTGTATAATTTTTTTTTGTCTATTTATGCTTTTTTATTTTGTTTTTATATCTGTGTATTATATTATTATTACTTTATTAATTTATACTTTTATAAATATGGTGTGAATGTGCTCTCAGAACAATATTGTAAGTGGCATTAATTGAGTCAGGTTGTAATATTTTTTGTATATATAAATAAGTTTTAAAAAATAACGTTTACTGAAATCGGACTAAGGTATTATTATTATTTTTTTAATCTTATTTATTGAAAAATATTACAATCTGTCTTAAGGACATTTATAATAGTGTTCACAGATCACATTCACACTCTATGTACAGTAAATAAAATAAATTATACAGAAAAATAACATATATACAATAAATAAGAATAAAATAACCTAGAAATAAATGAATAAAAAGAACACTTACATACCTATTTTATACAATATTTATACACTTATATACAATATTTTTAAAAAACAATTAAATTTAAATTATAGAAAAATATAAGTAAGTATATATATTGTTTTTTTTTTTACCTTTTACTGTAGATATCATTGATAATGCCTTGAAAGTGAACATAAAAAATTTCCAAAAACATACAGAATGACATGGTAATGAAAAAAATTAAAATTTCCATTAGGAAAACAAAACTTATCATGAAAGCTATGAATTCGTCATTATTGCGAATACTTTCAGTAACAAACAACAATACGAACAGGAAAAACCCAAGCGGGGTATATAGGGTCGGGACGTAGAGCTTGTAGACATAACCCTCACTCAACATTGCCACAGTCCTTCCTAACTTTATCAGTTTGTTCTTGAAGCGATAGATTGAAAAGCAGTGGCCGAATAAAATTGCTATGCATAAAATTTGATGGATATATTCAATAAAGATGGACAGGTAGTTATTATGATACGGTTTAAGGAAAACCCATATGTACACTCGAATACCGAATCCCTGCAAAGAAACAAAAAACAACATTTTATTAATAAAATTATATTTTGCAAATTGTTCAAAGCTTGATTTTTTAGCCTTATTTTTAAACTTTCTTTTCGATACCATTAACACCTTACATTGCGTATTTACTTACAATTATCAAAGAATAGGCATATCTTTATTATAGAAAAATGAATCGTAAAAAAGTATTTAAAACAAAGCAAAAAAAAGTTTTCATTATTTTATATATAAATTTAAATATACATATTTATATTAATATAAATAAGGCAGTAGTTTCATATTCCTACAATATATTTTATTATATAAAGCAGTTTATAATTATTACTTTACATTTTATTTGTATCTTATAAACTTTGGTTTATAGCTTTGGAGACAGGACTAAAAAATAGTACTCATGGCAGGAAAAGGTTTGAACATGAATGTGAAGTATATGCTATTCTAGGGAGCAGAGTAGCTCAGTGAGTTAGGCACTGTACAGCTATGTTCAAGATCCCGGATTCGAATCCGGCTAATGTCAAGTAATTTTTCTGTGATGGCAAAAAAAGAAGTAAATTTCTTTAATTTTTTTTTTACTTGCATACACCGGTGTTGGAATAACGTATAGAGGGTACTTAAATGTTTGGGGTAAATAAGATAAAATACGTGTTAACTTGGGAAAACTTTTTACAGTCGAAAGAATTGAGTATTTAAAATATATATACTTTTTTACTTACAGTTCCTAAACAGTATAGTCCATATTACAGACCTCTTTTTATCATATTATTAAAACCCGCCTAAAACTGAAAATAGTTTCATCTCATCGTAATCTGGGGCGTTTTCAATCCGGAGGGGGGCAAACTTTGTCTATTTATTAGGTAATGAAAACTAGTTAATACCGATTTGATTATCACCTGAACTGTAAGATAATATGAGCCCTAAATCGATAAAAAAAAGCGGCTTTCAAAAATATTGAGCCGTTTGGCGTGAGCTACACCCCCAAATTGTCAAAATGACTAGGTTATACAGGACAAACGGCCCAATATTTTTGTAGGTCACCTTTTTTTATCAATTTTGTGATCAAATTATCTTGCGATCTCGATAGAAAGAAAATGGGTATTCTCGAGTTTTTAGTACCTAATTAAATAGACAAAGTTTGTCCACCTCCTGATTGAAAACGCTCCAATTCCAAGAGTCTTCGTAAAGAAAATAGTTGTAGATTACGGTGAGATAAAACTATTTACGAAGTTTCAGGCTGATGTTAATAATTCGATAAAATGGGGTCTGTACCACGGACTACACGCTCAAATCAACAGTTTTTCCCTTTAGTAAATCACAGAACTCACAAAATTGTGTTACTTGGTATGGTCGACAACCATGGTCAACAAACGATGATTTTTTCCTAATTTGTCAAAACCTGAGGATTTTTACTAGAAATGACACTTGGGAATCAGTCCTCTAAAAACCTCATAGTGTAAAATCTATAGAACCTCAAATTTCGCGATTACTGAGTACCAATTTTTTCAATTTTGATAACTTGTGGCATATTTCTTAACTTAATTTTAGAAAACACCTGGTTCGATGACTGTCAAATTTGAAGTCAAGATATTCAGTACAATAGTTTCTCAGCAAGTAACCGTACATCGTCAGTGATTTCAACCACGACCTATCCCATAATGGCTGACATAGCTAAGTAGTTCTGAAGTTATCAAACAGAAAAAAATTATGCCATATGGTATAAGAGTTACCACAACTGATATCAAGGTCATCGGAAGAAAAGATATCTTCCACCACCTCTCGGACAGCTGGAGATCCTCACCGAAAGGCAAGAGGCCGCTGTACTTGGCCAATGTGTACATGGGTTCGAGGAAGCTGCTCAAACTGGAGGTAGTCATGACCTAAAGCAGACTGGAGACAAATATGCTCACCGCGAAGGCCAAGAGAAGTGGGCAAACACAACTGTGGCAATTTCCCAGAACTACCTTCAAATTGGAGTGCTCGGCAAACACTGTCTGCCAAGAGCAGCGGTTTTTAAACCCACAGTAGCACATTTACATAAAATACACAATTATTAATAATTTCTACCACTCATAGCCGGCATAATAGAATTTTAGTTTGCCGCCTGTTTGAGAAAAGTCCCTTAAGAAATAGTATAAATAAGAATAATGAGGCTTATGTCATTTTGCTTGAAGATGTTACTCAAATAATATGTTATAGTAAAATGAGTCTTCACTACATCAAATAATAATGTCACGATTCCTTGTCTCGTAGCTGTAATGCAAATAAAGAATGAAGTCGGGCGCAAAGTATTAAAAACATGAGTGAACAAATACTTAAAACCTTATTTTTTAATAGGGCGAAGAATAACAGAAAAGCAAAGATTAGTTGAACATTGCATTAAGTAATACATTTCTGTAAAATTTAATTAAATAATTACATTTAAATTACAGACACCCCCCTACTAGACCGAAACGACTAGAAACCGCCCAACGTTTTCGACTACTGCATCACTTACTAGACAAATGCTCTAAACTTCCAACAATTTACAAAAGACTCATATATATTACTATAATAAGGCCTATTTGGACTTACGGGATCAAGCTTTGGGGCTCTACTAAACCATCAAATTCCTCTCGTATCCAATCCCTACAATCCAAAATCCTTCGTAAAATCCTCAATGCTTCCTACATTGTGACAAATAAAACCATCCATAACGACCCTGATGTACCATTTGTTTCATATTTAGCTCAATCCAGATACCTATCCTTCCATAATAAACTTCTGAGCAATCCGAACCCTCTTGTTTCCAACCCCTTGCTTCCTCTTCTATTCCCGATAACCTTCCGAGGCGTTTGAAAAGAAGATGGACTTGGGATCTTCTCATATAAAAATATAATTGGAGTGCTACCAAGGTATATTTCCCCTTCATGTTGCACATGTCATGTTACTTGTTGTATTTATCATTTAATACATTTCTAAATTTCAATAATAACAAAAAATTACAGACAAACAAAACTTAAATATTTCACTTTTTTTTTCGTTTTTTTATTATATCTTTTTAAGTACTAGGGAAATATAATCTTAAATTATATACAATGGTTGCAACTGCTATTTATTATTATTATTTACTATACACCAAAAATGTACTTCTCTTTTCTAAACTTAAAATATAGATCTACACTTGACAACAAATCATTAAAATTAGAAGATAACCGATAGAAATAATGAAAATTACATGTCTGCAATAATAGGGAAACTGTACTACTTCCCTTGCTTGATAAGAATAGCATGGTTTTATTAAGGAAGGTAAGCTTGATCTTCTGAGAACGTTCAAGGGCATGCCAGCTGAATCCAATATCTCTTATTTTGTGTTAGTATGTCCATGTGAATTATTAAATCGTTGATAACGAGGTAACTGTTGGCAGGAGGAAGTCAGTTTATAAGGTTTTGTTAGCTACCAACTAACTTGTTGAACCACCTTGGTAAACTTAATTTAGGAGTCATAATAGTTTTGATTAAGAACTTCGAAGTTCTTGTAAGTGGTTATTTTACCTACACAGTATGTATATATGCAATTAATTAAATATATGTATGTATTTAAAATAAATTCATAAATAAATAGGTAAGTGATATTATTGTAGTAAATAATAAAAAAAAAAAGTAATAATTGGTTGTGACCGTGATGCGATTCAAGTAAAACTTTTTTTTGTGACAAAGATTAAGATTATAGTAAAAATAAATGAGTCAAATTTATAAACTAAAAACTATATCAAAACTCAAAAATTGTATTCCTTACTGATGCAGCGTCAGTATTACAATCACTCAGGTCGAAGTGGAGCAAAAACCTGATAAAACTTGCCAAAGATCTTCAAGACTTCACAAGAAAGTTGTTTTGCGATGGATCCATGGACACTGTGGCATCTATGAAAACAAGCAGACCAGCTGGTAAAAGAACGGATCCTTGAATCCGCAGTTTGATTGTGAGATCAGCCTAGACGAGTTAAAAACAATCAATAAAACGATCAATAAGGCGTAGAAATCATCCACTTCTCGACTCCAGAGATGCGATCTATGGAGTAACTCGACGAGACCCGGTCTTGATCTTTCGCTTACGAACTGGACACAACAGGCTCAATGCTCACCTATTCAGTAAGTTCAAAATTGGCTTTAGTTCCCTCTGCGAGTGCGGTGAAGATGTACAGAATGTGGAACATATCCTACAAACGTGCATGGCCTACCTCCAGCAAAGGAAGGTGACCTGGCCCTCTCCGACTGAATTGGAAATGAAACTATATGGAAGCCTGAAGGACCTGAGGAGGCCTACCGAATTCTTCATTTTAGTTCCTGACCTAGTTATATATGGAAGAACGTAGAAGAAGAAGAAGAATGAGACCAATTAAAGTTTATTTGTTATAGTTTTTCTTATTCGTTTTTACCACATTCAGTTTCGAAAAATATCCAATCACAAATATAGTATCAGAAATAACTTTTAAACTTAAATTAATGTATACTAAATCTCAGGAGTATACGATAAACTGATTAAAATATCATCTTTTAGGCGTAATTAATAATATGTGATTAATAATATACTGACTTTATGAGAAAAATGCCAATGTTGATAAAATTAGAGGAAATAATTTGCTAAAAAAAATAAAATAAATTAAAATGTGTGTGAAAATAATTAAACTTCTTTTGAAGGTTGACTTTTATTTAAATATTAATCTGTAAAAATTATACGGTTTATTTATTATTCAACAATAAGATTATTCTCTTAATTTTACTGATTGCGACCCTCTTTAAAAATTCAAATCACCATCGCTCATCCGAAGATGTAAACGGTTTTAGTAGGAAGAGGCGGAATACACCAGTCAAAACCGAGAGCGAAACATTAGTCTTTGTCAAAACTGCGGTTTAGGCCGTTGCAGCTATTTCTCCTTCAATGGCCACGAAATTCCGAGGTACTTTAATCATTCCTCCTTGGAGAAATCTACATCACTTCAGTACTCACAGCAATTTCCTATTCAAAAAGTTTCCCCTTTGACAAAGAGTTCTCCGAATAACTCCTGTAGCAGAAATATAAAGAAACGAATTATTAGTAACTTTTGAATTTTGTAGGTGGACTTGTTTAAGACATCTTTGTTACTAAGGAATCAGTATTATTCTATTGTTTTTTTATTGAAAATTTCCTAGTATTCCTAGGGACTTTTAAGATAAAAATTGACCTTTTATAAATCATAAATACACCCACATTATTTCCTCTTATTCTAGTTAATTTTGCTTTCTAAAGAAATTTTGTATATATTATGACGAAAATAGTTGAACAGCCCGCATTGTTGTAAATATTAATTTCTATTTATTGTATTATTATTTTTTTAATTTTAATCACGGATCCAATGCTGTTTATACACCGTGTGTAAGTTTATATTTTAACTTGAAGAGACTATTTTTTTTTTTTTTTTTGTTTTAGCTAAGATTAAGTTGATAAAGTTGAGGAAGATACAAAGACTTCGCTATGTATAAGAATGACAAACGGCTTTGAACTTTAACGAAATTTCTTTCTGCTAGTTATCCACGCCGAGGGAGGGAGACTTACAAAGCTATGATTTATTTCGAGAAGAAAATGTGATCTCCGTTTCACTTATGAACTTTATTCAGGTCCATTCTCTGTTATCCATTTATTTAAAATACGTTGGTTTGAAGAATTCCATCCGATATTGTTAAACAAACCTTTATTTTTTAACTTTAAACATTTATTTGCATCTGTTCACAAAGAACAGATGGCCTGATAAAAATAATGAAACTGACTACCTTTTCATAGGCTTGATTCAATGATCATCGTTTGTTAAGGAAAGAGGTCTATCATCAAGAGCCTTTTGAGTCTTCTCCTCGTATTGATAAGCATGTCAGCTGAAGCCATATATCTCATTAGTATATGAAGATGTTTGTATTAGTATGAAATCGTATGTAAAGAGCACTTATCTGTTGGTCAAGAGGTAGGTGAAACTCAGTGTGTAAAATTTTGTTGGTCACGTACCAAAGTGTTTTAGTTATGAGTTGATTTATTTCGGATTAGAAAGTTTTAAGATTTTTAATTCGATCATTTTAACTTCACCGTTTACCTGTAAGGTTTTAGTAAGTATAGGTTCGTATTTAGTTTTAATGATTTTGAAAAAGTGAGTAGAGTAGTTTGAGCCGTCTATTTATGGTCTTCCTTTTTAATTTTAACGTGTGGTCTCCTGTTATCCTTCTGTGAAAGATAAATCCAAGATTCTGAACAGTGTTCGTCTTAGGAATTTGATTGTTTTCCATAAAAATGGGATGACAGGTATTTTTTCGATACTGTTGTTTGTTAGAATTTTCCATAATTTGTACCAGTCTTGTAATTTATCTAAGTGATGTTGTAAAGTTAGTGAGGCTTGTGTAGGGTCTTGATGTTTTGTGAGAATTTCTGTGTTGTCATTATATGTGGCAGTCAATTCCTCAGTTTTAGTTGGTATGTCATATGTTTATGAATTATTTAGTAGGGGAACCGGTACTGAAACTTGGGGTACCCTCGCCAACACTGGTCAAATAAAAGAGATTTCTTATTTTTTATTTATAAATTATTTTTTATGTTCGCGTATAATAATTGTAGAATATTCCATAGATGAAATTTAAAGTCTCACTGATATCTGTATATATATAATCTGCTAACTTTTGGCATTTTATTCCTCATTTTAACAGAAAAAGACAAAGTAAGATAATTAAAAATTAAATACAGAGCATCTCCTAGTAATCCCAAATTACTGGAAATATCACAATGCAACACTCTGACGATTACTTTTCTCTTTTTCAATTTTTAAAATGTTAACCTCAGTTCTAAACGAATAAAAAGTGTTTAATAAGGATACTACTGTATTTATTCTTTTATTTTTTTCCCCCACTTTTTCATCAACCTCAATTTCTGCCTTTCTTCATCATTTAATCAACATTGTTTAATCAGCTGAGTTTAATTTCCTCCAGAGAATATCGCTCTCTGATGTCTTTCGAGCTATTTCTTACACATATATTGAATATTATTGCACCTGCCAGCAAACAGATTAGGTGTATATTAATCAATAAAATAATATATATTTATATATATTATTAACACACAAATACATACACACAACACAAAGCCTCTACATAACAACGAATACCTCAGAAGAAGGCAAAAGAAAGATGAACAGATAATAAAATTCTTTAGAACAGCGTGTAGATAACTGGAAAGAAATAGCCCAATATAGACAGTGATGAAGTAGAGGATAATTAAGGCGGACTGAACAGAAATATATATATATATATATATATGTGTGTGTGTGTGTGTGTGTGTGTGGTGTGTGTGTGTGTGTATAGGTTCATCATTTACACAGTCTCAAAATATTTCATAACATACAAGCCAAAAGTTGCAGCACATTGAAAAACCTTATACATTTCATTATTTAGGGTAAAAGCACCAATACACGACATCCTCCTAGAAAATAGGAGTAATAAAATTTCATGACCACCTAGACCTCTATTTCATATATTTTTTAGTTAAATATTTTCTCCTTGTATATTTGTCTGATTTGCTTTCGTCTTGCCGGAAACAGCAACTAAAATAATGAGTGGCAAATTAGGAAGGTCCCTCATGTCCACTTAGCTTTCCAGTACACAATACTTTAAATATTGCACTACCAATGTCATTATCTTTACCTTGTTTAACTGCAATACATGAAGCCGAAGAAATTTATCTTTTACTTAAAATGAAAATTTGCCTATTAATTATGAACAAATTACTGCTCTGAGGGTCCAGAAAAGCTCTCGGGTGCCTACCATAAACATTATATACAAAAGAAAGAATAGATACTTTGTTCGGATCTCAGAGCGATAGACTTTGATGAATGAGGTATAAAACGAAAGAATATTTCATTCATAAGTGACAAATCCCAATTTCAAAACGTAAAGCCTTATTGAAACTACAATAGAAGTCATTGAAAAAAATAAGAATGTTTCAAAAGTCGACTGTTCGAGTCGAGATAAATTGTGTTTTTAAAGATTTTGATGCAAACATCAAGGCCTGGTATAAAGTTCCAAAAGAACTATACTAGACCCTACGTTTTAAAATTAAAAAAAAATCACAGTTACTTTAATTATTTTCCGAAAGCGTCTTAGGTGTTATAATTGCCATAGGATATTTATTGCATGATTAGATTTTAAAATTGAAATGTTGCTACTTATAATAATTTTCGATGAACTAAAAATCTATTGAAAAGGTAAATGGAAGAGATAAGCTCTCTCATCCATAGGTTACTTCGGATAATTTAGATACAATTTATTTTATATTTTTAATAAATAAAAAGAATATCTAATATTACCTTCTATACTCTCAGAAATATACTTCTGTACTTAAGGTCAATATGAGATTCGCAAACCAAGCCTCTGCTTTGCAAATAAAATATTGGTCCTGATTGAGTACAATAATGAACTAGTGTATGTTCAAGGATAGCGGTGCCTTATTATTTAACTATTATTAGATGGATATATTCCAGTAGGACAAGTTATTAGATATTACATCAGTTATATTGCATCACAAATAAATTTTTATTTTATAGCCACGGCAAAGTATGGAACTTCACAAATTGTAAATGTGCTTCATAGTCTATCTTATATTCATAGTATATTATATTGTACATAGGAATCAACAATGTTTCGCTGAAATTGTCGATACGTAGAATCCGTTAGGGGAAATGATATCTATCTAATGTGAGAGTTATCCCTGGTGCATACGAGTCGATTTATAATGCAATACTCAGAAGGGCCAGTTTCCCTTGCATTAGAAATATTCATACATTACAATGATATACAAACCAAACAAGAACGCCATCTTCCCTTCATCATATACACCCTGTTCTCAATATGATCTAAAATGTTTTAGAAACTTCTGTAAAGAAGACTTCTTGACTTAAATGAAAACATCTGATTTCGTAAACATCTTTCAATATTAAAATTAAATTACGGACAATAATACATAGAAAAATATGATAACTGATTACTCATTTTTTGTACAAAAAAGGAGCGACAAAAACAAGGTTAATTCGCCTTTTTTCTTCTCTTCCAACCAGGAAAATTCGTTCAGGTCCGAATAAATTCGTTTACTATAGCTCCAATTAGCTCCATTCTCTTTGATGAACCATTCAGTCGGTTCTCGACCTGGCTCCTTTCCACTTAAGGCTAATGTGCTTTAGATATTTTATTCGCCCTCTTCCTACAAAGCCCTCAAGGATTATAAGTCTCTCTTTCAAGTCAAATACCATTAAATCTCATCAATAATTTGGTACTCAGTAACGTTTAAGAAAAATAAATTAGCAAAAAAAATAATAAAAAAAAATCCGGTGTGTCCACTCACGCGACTTTCCTAACTATTTCAAAAAAGTTTTTATATCTTTACATATGTCCATTAAGAAACAAAAAAAAAGAATTACATTAATTTTCCTGAAAATTAATAAAAGAAAAGATTTGAGTACGATTTATTTCATAAACTGAAGCAATGTAAACCGGCTTAAGGTAGATCAGTGTAAAGATTTCAATACCCTTTAATATTGCTGATCAAAACCTTTTTGTAATAGCCTAATTTTGTCACAAAATAATTTCTGTTAAAAGTGGAGGAAACAGTGAAGCTTGTGTGATGCGGGCAACAGATTTCCTTACTTTCATTCAGTTATATTTTTTCTCTCTCATTCGACCCTTTCTGACGACCGGGGTAGGAACTTACAATCTTACATTGGAAATCGAATAGCGGTAACTTCGTTAATAGTTGTTCGAAACAAAGAATTTTTATATAGTGTATTTATTTACTTGTAGTGAATTTCACTACCTTTCAAAATGTGCCAAAGGCATCAGCATTCCCTATAAAATAAAAAAAAGTAGTAACAAAATCGGTTCGATAGTTCCCGAAAAAATCTTAGCACAGACAGGCAGATAGATCAATGGCTAAAAATTTGTTTTTCTAACTCAGACAACTCTGAAATGTATAGATCCGTCAAAAACCGCATATTGAAAATTCGACCCGATTGCAGTACTTTCCTTACCTAGTATAGGTAGGATAGTAATAAATTTAAACATGTGAAGATTATAGAATACGCAGTATAGTCACTAGTACTGGTTCGATTCCGATGATTTTTCTTTTGTTTTGTTGGTAATTTAATTATTTTTGATAAGTTTAGTTATAAATTTTACCATAGAACATATACTTAGCGAGTTAGTTCCTATAACATATTTTTTTTCCTTATTGCTTTTTCCTGAATATTTTAGGGAATTTAGTACAGGTACGAAAATTAAAAGGACAATTATTAGAACAGTATATAGAAAAGTTAAAAAAAATCGTTAGAGCCGTTTTTCGCTACAGTATATAGAAAAACATGTTTTTAATTTTTTACGCAGCCACTATTGCGCATAGAGCACCCAATTTATGTCACAGGCATTAGTAGTCAAAACCCTACAAAATAAAAAAAAAGAGGAACAAAATTAGTTCACTAGTTCCCGAGAAAATCCTGGCACAGACAAACAAATAGACCAATGGCTAAAAATTTGTTTTTCGGTCTCAGGGGACTCTGAAAGGTATAGATCCGTCGAAAACCGCATTTCGCAAATTGGCCCTATTGCAATACTTTTCTTACCTAGTATAGATAGGAAAGTAAAAAACTTATTAAGAAAAATTTCGACGATAGGCCAATTTTTTAGACAGTTAAAATCCATCTTAAAGAAAATTTATTTTCATAGATACTTAAACAGCTTCGTAGAATATTTACGAAACTTTATTTAGCGGTCGGTTGTACATCACCCAAGAAATTTTTCGGTTGCTGAGAAGTACCGATACATGGGACAGCGGGCGGATCTACGATAGGAGGAGGCTTTCGGGATGAAGCCCCTCCCAAAACGGCAAAATGTAACCAAGTATTATGAAAAAAATATTTAATAATTACCTCTAAAAGTATTATTGTTAGTGTAATTATATTTAATAGTACTTAAAGAATCACTTAAACTCTATTTCATATAGGAAGTTAGTTCTATTCTTTTTCGTCCTACGTGATTATTGTTATATGTGATGTTATAGTTATCGGGCTGAAGCCACCCCCCAAAACTAAATCCTGGATCCGCTAGTGCATGAGACAAAAGCTAATTGCAAGTGGTCGTTAAGTGCATTTGAGACACCAACTACTAAACCAAGACTACTAAACCAAGTTTAAATATTCGTAGTCTTAATAGTATATAATTAATCGAATTTTAAGCATTATTATTATTATATCAATGTGTACAGCTCTACATGCATATTCCAATACCTAAGCCGTTATTACGTAAATTATAATTACCGGTTCGGAGTCACGCGAATCCTCATATTGCCGCCCTTTTGATCGACGTTCTTACAACAATATTTTTTAAATTATTTATCATTAAAAACTTTTAGAAGTAGTTTTTAGCTTACAGTAAAGTGGAAGATTCTTAACCTTGAAAATGGAAGTAAAAATTGTCACCATATTTATTTTAATTTCTAATCCTCATAGGCTACGTTTCGGCTATGATGCCATTTTATAGCCATCTATGACCCATACACAATCAGTTTATGAAAAAAACAAAATACATTTAACATAATATAATAGTCATTTATTAGAAAACAATATTATATAAATATTAATCCTAATAGAGTATCGTTAAGTTAATTTAAAATTACAAAAACTACCTACCGTAAATTATATGGATACAACTCCTTACCTCTTAGATTCTTCCACAACTCCCTCCCAAAGCTGTCAAATTCCTCACATACGATAGTATCCTACGGACCACTTACTTTCCACATTTATGGAAACATTCTATTATTATAATATTTCCAAATCCAGGCAGACCTTCCAACACCTTATCTTCCTACAAACCCTTTAGCCTCCTTCCAATTTCAATTTTAAAAATCCTTTAAAAGATCTTCCTCATCCAATTAAAACTGGTGTTACACAAAGTATAGTTTTGGGTCCCGTCCTTTAAAAATACATATTTTCTTTATATAGTGAAATATGGTTTGACCTAAAGTACAAATATACATGGAGAATAAAGTTTTATAGCCTCGGATAGTAGAAAAACGAAGAAAAAAAAAGTTACTCTAAAGAGTAACATATAGAAACAATTAAAATCATAATTAACATATTTTTTTATACTGTGCCTTCATGAGCGGGTTCCGTCGCGAATATTTGTCTGATTTTGATGCATTGTCTTGTTACAATCCGATAAAGCAGGATATACTCGTGAGATCATATATATTCCGCGCCCATGGCTAACTAACTGTTACAGAGATTATGGTTATTCTGGTACACTTTTTTTAATATTTTTATTTTATTTTATTTTAGATGTTACTTAAACAATCGTGCCCGATGATCATCATTCATTTTAAATTATTGTATCGTCGTTGTTTATACCACCAATATCACTACACATATATCTGATATTGCTACCGTTTCCAATATGTAGTTTGTAAATATTTACATAATACTAAATTGACAATATTATTATATTAAAAAAAAATTTCTTCATAAAGAATGTTGAGATCGAAGGCTGATATAAGTTAGAAAGTGAATATGATGCTATTATCACTTATTATAATTACTGAGTTAACTAGTGCGTAGTCACTAACATAAAGTATCTTGGTAACACCCTAGACAAAAGACTTGTAGCTAATGACAAACTATCAAGCTACTACACTTCCAAGACTCGACAGGAAATTTAGTAGACGCTCACTAATTTCGATTAATTACAAGTTTCTAATTTAGAATACCATTTGCGCCTGTATTTAGAATTACCTTTCGCTGACTATGACAAAAGCAATCCCACCCTGTTAACTATTAAATTAAAGAGGTGGTTGGAGTCTGTGTTAAGATATTCGACAACTAGCTTGCTAAGGAGGAGCGACGCGGTACCATACACCAATAGAATAAATTTTAACTACGCCGATGATATTGCGATACACAGTAATGCCTTAACTTTTATTTAATCTATCTATCTCCACTGGCTATAGCAGCAGTGATGCGTTTGAGTGAGTAGCGGAGGGATCTCTTGGAGTTTGCTTTTCCTTCTATAGTTGGAGGGAGAAGCCAGGATTGGGATTCCCTGCCTGATTGTATACATTGTATAGGTATGGCTGTGTTTTCAATTTACTTATCTTTAGGTTATTTTATTTTTTATTGTTCATAATTTTTGATATTATTTAGTTATTATTTTATTTTAGTTAATTTTATATTGTCTGTATATATGGTGTTGATGTGTTCATATATCACTATAATTATTGTCCACGTGACAGATTATTATATTACTAAATAAACAAATTAAAAAAAATATCTTTATATATATATTTTATTTCTGTAGTAAACCTTCAGAAGAGGCGTATATTTCTTAGAAACGTTCACACACTGTGCAAAAGTATATTATATGCATTACATTACATTGTTATTAAATTTTTTTTTAAATAACTTATTGAAGAATGTGTTGGCTAACGATATTTAAAAGGAATGGTACTGGTGAAATATATTACAAAGAGAAAATTAAAAACAGGATGATTAAATAAAATAAATAACGGTATCAGATGAGTGAAGAGTACCAAAATTTACTAAGAAAGAGAAAATATAATAAATAAATAAATGAATAAAAAAATATATGATAAGGCAAAAACAAATACAAAAACTACGTGGAGAAGAAACAGATTTTACAAATCTACAATTAAGTTTCAACAAAATAAGGAGAAAATACATAAGTCTGAGCTATACATAAATATATTTGCTATGTGATAATGAATTACATAATTTTTAAATATTCGTACTTACTAATTGATGTTGTTCTAACACTTAATTTACATTTTCCCTTAAATTCCTCTTTAATTCTTCGCATATGTCCTTCCAAGTCCATATTCTATTGTATTGTTTAATGTTTATAATTTACTTATGAGGAGGTTTGGGTTATTTTAGGTACAAAGTATGAATACTTTTTTCTTCCGTATGTATCAATTTATTCATCTGTCTTACGTTTAGGACTCTTTTTCCATCTTCACAGTCATTTCTTTTTACTTTTTAATATTTTTCCTGTACCTCCTTTTCTTCTAATGCATGTTATTAACATTTGTCTTTTTTCCCTATTATACTTAATAATTTTATACCACACTTAGTAAATTTTTATTATAGCGTAGCAAACATTTATATAATATATTTTCATTTAATATTTTAAATATTCAACACTAGTCTTCTGAAACTTTTTCTGTTTTCGGAGAGATCGGTTATTAAGTTATTTAGGTGGTTAATTTCGAATTTATTTTTATCGCAAATATTTTTTTATACTAGTGAAATTTCATTTGATGGCATTTGGTGGAGGTATCTCGGAAAATATTGCCTTTTGGAAATGAAGGAGTTGCATGACAAAGATATTGTATTAACATGAGCACACACACATTGTGGTATAACTGCCAATAAAGCTAAAATAATTATTATTTTCTGAGAAATAATATTTTTTCCGAGATACCATCAGCAAATGCCATCAGATGCAATTTGAATACGATAAAAAAATAGTCGAATAAAAATGAATTCGAAATTAGCCACCTAAATAACTTAATAATCGCAATAAACGATCTCCACGAAATCAGAAACAGTTCAGAAGAATAGTGTTGAATATTTTAGTTATAAAATGAAAATAGATTAAATAAATCTTTGCTATGCTATTATGAAAATTGACAAAGTGTGGTACAAAATTATTAAATAGAATAGGGGAAAAAGACAAATGTTAATAGCATGCAATAGAAGAACAGAAGATAAAGGAAACACATTAACAAGTGAAAAGAAGTGTGTCTGAAGATAGAAAAAAAGTTCGAAACGTTATGAAGATGAATAAATTGATACATGCTGAAGAGAAAAGTGTTTATACTTTTTACCTATATTTACGTTTATGTTTATAAGTAAAAATATTTAGTGGGGCAAAAATACACTAACTGAAAAATAGCTAATGAGGGAGTATTTCCGTTTTATCTGAATCTTTCTATTTTAAAAACGTTTGAGTTATTTCGAATAAACTTTTATTCATGATTAAAAATTCCAACTAAATGTTTAGCAATTATTAGTGAAATGAACTTCCAACCTTATTACATTAAAATCATACATGGACTGATACATTACTTGAGTTAATTTCAAGGTTTAGTAGAATATCAAACTTCAGTTCGATTTAGCAATTCGAATCTGAGATTAAATAGATAAACAGTTACCGCATTGTGGTAATAACAGCTAGCCAATTATAGAGAAGTGCTCAATTCCAGCAACTACGATTAGTGTTTACTTGATTGATCATTGACTTAGATAGAGTAGACGTTCGCTAACGGAGTAGTAACATAATATATATTTGCTATCTAAATTCATTAGGTTATAAATAAATATACAAAACATAATGAACATAGTGAAATATTAATCGAGTATCGACACTATATATTTAAATAATAACAACATATTATAAAATATAATGTCTTTTAAAATAAGAGAGTAATTATTTCCTTTCTATTATATTAAGTATCTTACGATCTAATTGAGATTTATGATTTATTATGATATTTCTCCCCATGTTTAGGACCTCAGTGCCAGATGGAATAACTTAACGGTGACAACAAGTACTGTCCAAAATAAGTCTAGGTCTTCCATTTTTGACCAAAATCAAGACTGGACCATGCAAGATTTGAGCAAGAACAAAACTGACCTACAAGACTCTCACAGTTAAGCCAAATTGAGTCTATTTTGAGATATAGTACTGTTCTTTAACATATTAACCTTGTCTTAAATCTAAACAGTATTGTTTTTCTATTTGCATTGTGTTATACAATGTATGTAGTATATTTAAGTATTTTTTTTTTATTATATTTTATTGAATAATAATACAATCAGCCACTGTTGGAGGGCTATAAATATTAAGGCTATAAGTTCTCATTCATACAGTATATACAAGTAATAAAGAAGTAACTATAAATATAAAATGTTAATAAATAATACTTATAAAAAAATGTAAATCAATAGGAAAAATAAATAAAAAAAATAAACAAAAAAAATAAAATAAAAACCGCTAAACACATTCATACCTATATACAATATATACATTCGCCCAGGAATCTCCGTGCCAGGCTATTCCCCCGCATGTGGAAGGCAAAGCAGGACTCCAGGAGATCCCAGTGTCACTTTTCCAGCAGCATCACTAATATTAGAAGCCAGTGGAGGCTGAAGGAGGGCAATAGAGCCACAGATGCTCAGGACTGGAGTGGAGAAGCTGACCATTGCCAGGTCGAATTCCAGAAGAATATTTACAATAGATCTCGCGGCCACTGCTGTTTTAGCCTTCGAGGAGAATTTTAGGGATGGTGGGAGCTGGATAGGGATTGAGCTAGAGGATTTGGATGATGGATAAGGTTCTGGTGAAAGTTTGAGAATCTGGATGGGATGATGTCGAGGACAAATGGGATGTTAAGGTCATGGTGTAGGGTCTTTTATATTTAAGTATAGCTCTCTAAACAAAAATTAAACATTTACCTGGACCAAAGCAAAAAAAACTTTTACTATGGGTTACAGAAAAGGGACGTATGACCGAGCAGACATTCAGTCTCACCAGTTTTCAAATAGCTCCAGAATGACATTATTTAGAGTTAAAATTAGTACCATTGCTATTAAAATTAGTACTATTGCTTATGACTGCTTTTGATAATTCATTTAACTATCTTTATTTTTCACTTGATAATTTTAGATCAAATAGTTTAATGTAGGTTAATGTATTATTAAAAAATTGTTATGTTCAAACAATTGAAGTATAAAGAAAAATATTAAATTTTGCTCTAAGTACTGTTTTTTTTAAAATTGCCTCAGAAAAATTGAAATGAAGTTCTGTGCTTATTTTTTTTTTAATGTTATGAAAATCTTATAAATAAAATGTATACAGGATTGAAAGGCAATGTAGCCCTGTTTACACACAAAATTAATGAGCGTTGAACAAATGCTGAGAAAATAATTGGGTTTTTTTCAGAGAAATATGTCAAAGCTGAAACATATTTTCTATACATGTCAAAAACTATCATTCTTCTTCAGATTTCGAGGGAACGGGAAAACCTGAACAGAAATGTTTCTTTTGCATGCTAACGAGCGGAAAATACACGATCATTTATAGCAAAGGTTCCCAGAAGGGAATCCATAGCGCAAAAAAAACAAAACATTTCAAGGTTTTACGGAGTTATACGGGGGGGAGGGGAGGTATGTTGACAATCTGCGTGATAAGAAAAGAAAAAAAAATCGCAGGTAGGAAGTGATTATGAAAAACCTATTCAGCGAATGAATTTTCTAGTGATGTTTATTATAAGTTTATTGAAATATACTAAATTAGTCCTAATAATTCCATACTGGTTATCTTTTTACTAATATTGTTAAAAAATATTATTTGTTTTGTTAAATCTTTGGAATTATAATTTTTAATGTTCTTAAAAATTTAATTTTCGCCATAAATTAAATTTACATTAACCTAATTAAAAATTTATTTTTATTTATTTGTGACGAACAGATGGTTCCAATCGAAACTTATGTTAAATGAATTTTGTCCTCTTAGATGGCCCATCGGCACCACTGTGCTGTAGAGGGAGGAGTGTATAGTATATCGATTGGTGGTGTCGGCATCGAACGTTCGGGTTAGCTAAGTCTTTTATTGTTATTATATACTATATATTGTAATTTTCTTCCATGAAAATTTCATTTCGATTGTTCATTTTCATTAATTTTCAGTTGACTGAATGTTCTAGAGAAAATTATACTTTAAGATTTCCATTTGAATTTGTGTAGCCATGTCAGCAAAGTTGAATGTAGACTACCTCTGAAGAGTGGATTAATGGCGTTATTTATTGAGTACAAAAATTTAATTTGTTCAAAATGTACACGCTTATCTTATTAGCCATCTCATTTAAAGTAAACCGCAGTCATATTAATACCCGTTTAGTAAAGTAATGCCATTTTTTTTCCACTTTCAATATCTATCCGCACCTGTCATGGTATTGACAATTACCAGATTTGTTAATGTTTTTAATAAAATTTATAATACCGAGAAAAACACTTTATTTTACCCTTTAACATTTGCTCAATGCTTTAATTCATTTAAATTTCTTGACGACGTTTCGGGCAATTTTAAGCATTTTCAGATCGAATAATTATGTCTATAATATAAATACACAATAATTATAAATAAATACGTAAAACATATAACAGCACATAAAAGAACAATAAACGAAAAATAAAAAATATCAAATCAATGAATGATATCTCTACATACAGCATTTTTTTAAAATTAATAATATAAATCTATCTTATTAGCTACCAGAAAACTTTTATGTTTATAATAATTCTGAAATAAAAAGGCAAGGATGGATAGATCGAAGAAGTGAAATAGTAATTTTTAATATAATAATAATTTATTTATTAGCTTATAAACAGCTTAGCTATGGAGTCTGGCCTAATCAATGTTAGTTATAGTTAGTTTTTAAATAACAGGTACAATATAAGAAGTGATATAATACATGAGGACAATATAAGAAGGAAAAAAGATAAATACATTGATATAAAAAAAATTGTTCAGATCAATATAAACTAACTTTCAGTGTAGATTAACTAACAAAATAAACTTAATTATAACATAAAATAAAAATACAAATTTTATAAGAAACATTGATACATAAACTTGAATAAACTTCTTTGTTTCCATTCTAACGGGTAACAAAATATTCGCTATGTTTATATGATATACAAACACATGAATAATTATTAGATTCAAAGTTACGGGTTGTTGAGTAAACTATTTGTTTGTTTGGTTGGATGTCTAGGCGCAAAAACAGCGCCCGATCAACTAAATAACACTACTTTTATACTGTTTGGATGGTTGGTCCAAAAAATAAGAATAAAAAAAAAAGGATAAAATAATTAAATAAAAGGATTAATAGAATAAAATAAATAAATAAAAACAATAATATACGCTTATTGATAACAAGCAATAAATCAATAAATGAGTTGAAATTAATAACCAAATGAACTTTTAAAATAAAAAAAATAAGATGAAATAAACTAAATAAATAAAAAAGAATAATAAATAAAAAGATAAAATAAAAAATAATAATAAATCTGCAAGGAGTAAACTAGTAATATTTAATATGAAATTTAATATCTTCATTTTCATGTTAGATTATATTATTCAATTATATCAAGGTATGCATGAAAGAAATGATTATTATTCTCTTAACAACATTTTTGAAATGAATTAAATGTTTAAAAATAAAAAAATAGTTATCTATTTTGTAATGTTATTTCTGATGTTATGTCCCACGTTGAGTCACTAGTAGCTGACGCTGTAACATCAATCATATTTTCTAGTATTAGCTGTTTATTTGAAATACGATTTTTTGTTTTAATTGCTTATATTTCAAACCAAGAACAGCGTGCAACGATTTAATGGGAATAACAAATTAAAGAGTTACTGACTGCTCATTAAAAATCTATCTTTAATAGCATGCTAATTAGAGAGTAAGGGGAAGAGAGGTTATTTCCGGCCTCTCGGTAATTGTATAGTTCGTGTCAGTGATTCGAGGAAATACCTCTCCCTTAAGACGGAGTTGTACAGATCTTCCAATTGCATTCAACTCCTCCGAGCATAATTTGCTTCAACAGAAGTCAGCATCTAGTTGCCAATAATTATTAATTGGAAATGCTTTTGATCTTTATCGAGAAGAGGTGCTGATTCTAAGGTGATATTCTTCCTACATATAACTTTTTTTTTTTTTTCTGATGCCAAAGTCGGTTTGGTCCTTCGGCCATCCTACATCTTGCTGCCCATTATAACTTAGATTTTTTAATATATATATAATGTTTTTTTTATATTAAATTCCTTTTATTTAGATTTAAATTTTTTTTTCTAATGTTCGTCAAGGCAGGACATGGGGGTCTGCATCCATTGTTCCTTGATGACATAATTTACAACTAGGATCATCAGCAACGCCTGTCTTGTGAAGATGACTCCGCAGATAGTCGTGAATAGTGGCCAGTCGGAAGCGAACAACTGCATCCATTCTCAGTAGTTCAATTGAAATCGGATTATCTATCAAACACTCATACTGTTTGATGGAAGCGTTTTCCTTCCACCTTGTCCAAGTGTGCTTTTCTAATTTCTCTCTTCTCTACCATTTTTACCATTCGCCGTATTGAATCGTAAGGTTTTGGATATATCGGCTCAGGCAAATCTGTTCCTCTCTTGGCTAGACTATCAGTATCAACGTATCAGCTAGACGGGCCGTGAAGGTCTCAATGCAGCGCGGGGCTTAGTGGGGGCCTCATTGTGACCCCACAAAGTTTGGATATCCATGAACTACGGTAACATTGTTAAAGTTAACGGTTCTTATTCAATAATAAACTTACTTACTTTTGATAAAAAATAACTTAAATTAAATCACTTTTATACGGGAAATGGAATGTATGTTTCATGAACTTTTTTGTATCTATTGAGGTCTACTATTACTCTATCAAAATATTTCTATTCACTTACGGGACAACCAATCAATGTGTAAACTGAACCAAATACATTAGCATGTTTATAACCGATACGAAGACGTATTTTTTTTTCAATTTTATTTAGTGCATTTTAAAAAAATATATATAATTTATAATTATGTGAAAGGAAGAATATTATTTTTAGAACAAGCCGATATACTATTTATATCATTTATTTAGCAGTTTTTAAATATAATTAGCAGACTTTGAATAGTGATCTACAAACATTTATGTCCAGTCTTTTCTCAGTAAAGAGACACTTAAAACTGCCACTGATATGATTAAAACAACATTAAAAAATCTGATAAAAAAAACAATAAAATTTTTTTAAAAATATTTGTTTAGCAGTGGAAATAACAGGAGCTGTGAAAAATATAAATACCAAATAAATCTAGTGTTTATGAAATTTTAACGTATCTTTTACTAAATATCAAAATCCACAAATATAAAAAAGACAAATTATAATTTGTTTTTATACACTAGAAATTAAAATGTAGTTTTCTAGTTCTAAACTGCGTCCAGCTTCTTGAGGATTTTCCCTTCAAAACATGCTTTTCAATCAAAACCAAATTCATATTCAAATGATAATAGTTGGGAAAGTAACATAAAATTTCCAATACACCCAGGAATCGTAAATTTTTCATGTTGATGGCCGTTGATTTTTCGAACTAAGTGCCACACCATATCTTTAGCCTTTTGAAACCAGCCCTTTTAAAATATGGTAATTTATGAGGAAGGCTTTGGAAAGGGCTCGATCAGTTTCACTGAAAGATAAGCCCAAAGGGATGAATGGGACTGTTATGTTGAACAGCTCTCGTTGAATAAGCTCTATTATGAAGTTTACAAACTATTATAAAGATTTATGTTTCTCCTCCGTTGGATTACTTGTTGAGAAGTTTGGCAATTGAACCCACTGATCCTTGAAGAAAAAGCAATTTATCTTTTCAACTCAAAACTTTTTCCTATATTAGCCCAGTTATGGAGATATATACTTTTAATTAACGAAGTTGAATAATTCTGATTGCTAATTCCGGCTTGATTTATGCTTCAATTAACATTAATTTAAAAATTATGTTAATGGGACATAGCGTCGAACTATAATTTTTCTGAAATTTAAGGTTAAAAATGAGTTCATTGACTGAGTTGTGAGTAAATCCTCACCTTGCCCAAAAGTACTGATATCTTCAGAAGAACTAGCAAAAAAAAAAAAAATCAATATCCACTACAACCTATAGAGGGTCTGATTTTTTGTACGTATGTTTGCTGAAAATGCTCAGGCAGTTAGTAGCTTTTTTTTTTTAAGAATAAAGAAATTGAATAAACCTCTATAGAAAAATTATAATTTAAATATGCTGAAAACTACAAGATGATAAAAGAAGATGCTATGAAGAAAGTTCTTTTTAAATATATAAAAAATGTCCCTCTTAATCTAAACACTTCATTCTGATTAACTATAAAAAATATATATGTTTAGATGAAAAAAAGGATAAGATCATCCAATGGACATTTCAGAAGAATTTCTTCAGTAATAAATAATTCTTCCTTGCTCAAAATAGCTCAATGTGGTTGTTATGGGGATTAGTGTGGCTAAAAAGTTATATCTTTAGAGTTCAATGTTTGTGCTATTTAAAAAGTTACAAATTAATATTTATTTACGCTGTATTGAATAATGCCAGTATTTTCTCCCAGACTGTGGAAAAAGGAGAAGATGGAATAATATCAGGCGATATTAGGCAGACAGCCGAAAATAGCAGGGCTTCTGGACCGAGCAGTGACCTGTGAGCTTTCTGTAGGAGACGACTCAATAGCCAATCAAGGTCCGTACAACTTTATTCAGCTCCTAACCATCCTGGAGCCGATAGGGCTTCTCCAGGTGCTGATTAGCTGGTTTACTCAGTAATGTATTTATACGTATAATCATGTTAATTATTAATCAAAAAAAACAAACTAAGTTATTTTTGTCATAAGTTGGATACAATAGAATATAATAAATGGAATATAAAAATAAACTCTACTGTGGGGCAAAGTCCCCTTAAAATAAAAATTATGAACAAATAAAAAAAATAATACATTTCTGGCCAAAAACTAACTTAATAAAAATTCTAACAATATAAACACTTCTAATAAAATTTAATCCATCAAAAGAAAGTTTTTTAACTTGTTTATTGAAAAATATTACAATCTGTCTCAAAGGGCATTTATAATTGTGTTCAGAGATCACATTCATACTCTGTGTACAATAAATAAAAATAATTTATTCATGAAAACAATATGTATACAATAAATAAGAATAAAATAACCTAAAAAATAAATAAAAAAGATCACATACATACCAATACAAAATATTTACACTCAGAATATTTACAACTCCGAGTCGGAATTATTCCTAAAACTGTGGAGGAAAAAGCATGAATTCAGGAAATCCCTGCACAGCTGTTTCAACCGAGTCACGGGACTAAACCCAGTGGAGATTGAGCGAGAGTGCTTTAGCCACATCCACTCATGTCGTGAGTGGAGAATCTTTCAATTGCCAGAACTCCAATATTTACAATCTATAAAAGGTCGCGGGGCCACTGCCGTTTTAACCTTCTTGGAGGATTATAGGAATGGGTTATACTGGATAAGGATTGTGCAAAGGGATTCGCATGTTAGGTAAGGTTATGGTGAAATTTGGAGAATTTTGCTGAGAAAAGGTCTATGACAAATGAGATATTAAGGTCATGGTGTAGGGTTTTGTTAGTTAAATAGAAAGGAGCGTCGACTATTGTTCGAAGGACTTTGGACTGGAAGGATTGGATGCTATTGATGTTAGAAAATTTTGCTGTTTCCCACAGTTCAAGCCCGTAAGTCCAAGTAGGTTTCAGTATTGACATGTAGCTAATTATTTTATTTTCAATAGAAAGTTTAGATTTTCTATGTAGTAGTCTGTGTACTTACCGTATCGTCGGTTAAGTTTCTGTCTTTTAAGTCTAGTATGAGGGTTCCACGATAAAAAAGAAAGTTTATGTTTACAAATCGTCTGTCTGGGGTGTAAAGTGGTATTGGAAAAGTAGGTGTTTGAATGATGACATGGAAGAGACGTGACGGATGTTAGATGGTAAGGATTTCTATAAAATAACGGAGCTGGCTAAGAAGGAACGTAGGTTTTAGTACTATGGGAGGCAATATAGATGACACAGAAGACACGGGATGTTGTTTTCTGATAGTGGACTGAGGGTTTGAGCTGAAGGAGATGGTAGATACAGAAAGGGAGCTGGGAGTTGATCGTAGAATATAAGGCTGCCAAGGGTCCAAAATCCAATGAAACGTAGTATCCTTAATAGACTGCTTAAATCACTTTACTAACTTATTTACTAATTACCATGTACCCAACTGAGAATAAAAAAATATGTATAATTATTTAAACTATGCGGACATACTGCTGATAAACGGATTAACTAAAATACCTATTTAAAAAAATTTCAAACTTTCCAATAAAACATATAACAGCTTATAACGAAAGCCTCTTGTTATATGGCAAACGAAAACCTAAACAATATAACAAACATAATACTGGCCCTCATTGTTGTGTAAAAGCGTTCTGATGGTTTGCTACGAGCTACATGCCCATGTATATCATGAGATCTTTATACTCTTCCATGTGTCAAAGTTCTGGTCAAATATAAGAGAACTTTTCTTTCAAATCTCTCAATTCTTGTTTCTAGTGTGCCGGTTAGAGCCCTGGTTTCACAACCGTACAACAGAACTGGCTTATACACCCTTATTTTTAGATTTAAGGAGATTTTCCTGGATTTCAGTTCCCTGGAAAGAGTGAAGAAAGATCTGTTCGCGCATGTTATTCGCTGGTCTATCTCTGTTTGTTGATCTTTTATGAGATTATTGTGGAGCAGAGGTATTTGAATCTGTCTAATATCGGTAGTGACTTAGAGTCCACGAAGATCATGTTATTAGGGTAGATGTTTCGGCTAACTATCATCTATTTTGTTTTATCTACATTGACTTGTAGTCCAATTTGCAGTGCTTCTTTTAACAGAGTCCGATCGAGTCTCTCAATATTCTCTTGAAACCTAATATATATATATATATATATATATATATATAATCACTTAACAGTTACCATTTTTACAATTTCACTATATTTTTCAAAAAATAGCATTGTTTTAATTTTTTTCTGAGCATTGTGTCACTAAAAATTAATCTCAACCGTTGCCATAATAATATTCATAAGAAGAGGTCTTACATTTATTTTTGTTTGTTAAAATATAACAAGAATGTAACATTTCTTTAAGATGTAATGAGCGCCGTCGTTGATTATTAAGTGCAGACCCGCATGACTTATCAGTCGTGCCAAATTACGGCCTCATTGAAATGAAGGGGTGATTAAAAATACACATTTATATTCTATATTTCTTCTATTTTTTTTTTTAATTTAGCCTTTAAAGATATATTTATATTCATTAACTATACTTTATAGAAAATTAATTCAGAGGCTATAAAGAAAATAATGATTTGTTATGAATGGATAAGCAGAGTACCCATTAGCAGATCTTCCCTATCCCTAGAATCAATAACTTCAGTGGTTTAAGAAAGAAGACATCTCATCCACCACCTTTTTGGTATCTTCATTTTTTCAAAAGGGACTATATGTCATCTGTAGCCATGTCTCTTATTAAACTGTTGTTATGTACGTTTAAAATTGGACAAAACAGTTTTTAAATGGTCGTTATTTATTGGTCAACTGTTAGCAGATTAGGTAAGTATGTAGAGTTTTGTTAATAACGTACCGAGGTGTTTTTGTTATGAGTCGTAATAATTTCGATTGGAATGTTCGATGTTTTTGTGGGTGGATCCTTTTGAAAATGTGTGTTATTATGGATATGAGTAAGTAGTTACACGTATTCAGTTTCTGTATCACTTCCAGTATAGAAAACTTAGTATTCTAATCTATACGAGAAATAAGTTACTCAAGTCATTTTTCAGTACGGTATAGAAAAAAACAATTTAAAGAATGGATTATGGTCAGAGGAAACAAATAAACTAGCCTTTTAGTTGACAAAATGACTAACGACAATTTCAATATTTTTAGTATGTAACTGTCAATTTAGTGGTATCCCTGGTTGGAAAATTTATAATATATGTACAAACAGTGAGTAATTTCATTCCAGAGTAGGTGATTGATGTTTTGAAATATAAAACTATACATAAAAGTATAAATTTTGCTACTAGAAATATCACTAATACTGATAATCAAAAATATTGAAATTGGATTAATTCATTCTGTCAATTAAAGGCTCAAATATAATTTTAGATTAATTACTTTTAATGTCAGAGTCAAAGAAGTTCTGCCAACTATTTACCATTATTCTCTGTTCATGATAGTATGATTGTATTTTTATAATAGTTTATTTTAATTATATATATTATGTTTGAAAGTGTGTGCTTTTTAGGGAAACGTAAATCTGTGAGACTTATAAGTTTGAGTACGTATGCGTATATATATATATATATATTCTTTTTTTTCCGATTTTAAGTTTTGATTTTGAAAAAAAGCGGGTATTGTATTTTGAGGAGTCTTTCTTTTAATTCTTATGTGAAGGCTCTAGGTGAATATAAGAAGGAAAAGGGTGAATATAAGAAATCAGATATAAAATAAATGATTTATCGGAATTAGATTGAATTGATACCAACATTGACTAGTAATCGGTTTATCAATCAACTGCCGGTAATCCTTCAAAGTTGCGTAATGGAAGATGTCAGCGATAGAACGTTGGAATCCCAACTCAAAGCGACTATCTTATCTAGCATATTTATTATATTATTTTTGGTAATGAAGGAATAGAACTTATACTTATATATTTTTGAAATTCTGGTATTAATAACGAAACTTGTTTCGTGATGATTGCGTAGAAAATGAGGATTCTAAGAAATTCGGGTATTGTCCAAATAAATAAGGATCCAAGTTAAGATTTTCTTTTCTTTAATAAATTCATTTACGTCTGTCTACTTTTTGTTGAAAAACAGCAAATTTACTGAAAATAGAATAAATAATGTCATGCCAGGTATGGGGCATGACAGTACTCAGCTGCACCTCTTCCCTGACTTGTTTTAATTACTTAGGTCGTTTAAAGTAGGAGATCTCTCATCCAACGCGGGTCTTGCAAGCGGGTCTTTTTATTGATACTGTATATCTGTGAGGAGTTAGCCCATATCGGTTTAATTAGGTATGTATATTCACATTCTGTATAATTATCAATTTTGAATATTTAGAAAAAAAGAGAGTAAAATAGTTTGAGTCTTTAAGAATTTAAATTTCTTCTAAAATAAAAAAAAAAATACATTCTTTATTTTACACTGAAAACTAGTTTCTAAAGATATTATTTTAGAAGACAATGAATATAAAACATTATTATTATTAAAAAATATAATATCAGGGAAGCAATGGTATCTATATTTATATATTTTTAATTTATATAAATAAAAAATAAAAAAAACCTATAGCAGTACAATCCATGAAGGATCTTGGGTTTAGTACTATTTAGGGAAAGTACTGTTACAAGGCCAACGGTTGTGCAGGAAGGAGATCGGGCCAGGAACAACCTCAACCGCCAGGTTTTCCCCCTTAAGTATTTTTTCTGCCATGAGTCGGGATTCGAACCTGGGACCATGAGCATTGGAAGTATAGAGCTCTACCACTCAGCCACCCCGCTCCCTAATATAAATAATAAATTTAATTTATAAAAGCTCAATACAAAGAAGCTAATATACAAATCCATATATTCGAGGCTATATAATATACTATATTCGAGCCAATAACGAAGTATGCCTCGGAGATATGAGTCATCAATGCAAGACTCCGACAAATACTGTTAGCAGTAGAGATGCACTTTTGGAGAAGGGCAGCGAGAAAATCCGTAGGGAAGATGTCAACAAATAAAAGAATTCCGGTCATTATGGAGGTAGAAACACATATTATAGCAAATATTGAAAAGAAAAGGGCATGCAGTTTCAGGCTTGTGAAAAGAATGAGGCCTAAAAGATGGCCAAAGATATGTATAGAACTGAAAGTAGATCGCAGAAGAAAAAATGAAGACCTAAGGTAAAATGGAAACAAGCGGTGGAAGAAAGCCAGGCGGGGTATGGCCTCAGAGATGAACGTCAGAGGAGCTTGGGTAGAGAAGGATGGAAGAATATCTTAAAGAATCTTTAGTTCAAGGATAACCACAGTAATGGAAAAAAAAAAGATTTTATATTTTTTTTTTTATATGTAAAGAAATTCACAAACAAAATGTATAGACTTGTTTCGTGATTACTGAAGAGAAACTAAGGCAAACGGCTGACAAACTGCCGCCATGTGAAGAAAGACTCCAGGACGCTAACAGATTATTGATACAAGGGAACTGACAAGAGCGGTTAAAGAAATAGCCTTGGTTAGCTTCGCCATCGTCCGCAGCTTGCTGACCTGGCAGCTTGTCCAACAGTTTTTCTTCTCTCGCTTCTAGGGAAAGTGTTCCAGTCTTTGTCACCCGGTTTGAGCCAATTTCTTTTCGTTTGTTCTACTAATCGGAAACGTTGTACGAAATTCATTTATAAATCTTTATCACCAAACGTAAACCACTCATTCAAAATTTATGGATTTTATAATTTATTCATAATCGTGTAGACTAATGAATAAAAAATCGCGTAAATTTGAGCTGCAATAGAATTGAAAGGCCAAAAACGGCTTGGAGTTAGTGCTGCCCAAGACGGTTTCGTTCTTGTTCTTGCATTTTCCCTAGACGAAGAACAAGAGCACCTGATTATAGCAAGACCAAGATCGCCTAATTGTTACAAGACCAAGACAAAGGCAGACCCTGAAAGATTTGAAGGATAAAAAGACTGAACTGCGATACTCGTCAATCTCGGAGTTAAGTCAAAGTAAGATTTGAGAGTTATTGAATATTTGGTTTCAATATAAATATTGATAAACGTTGCTAGTATCAGAACCAAAAAAATGATTCCCTCCATCGAATCTAGTTGGTCGTCATAACATTAAAAAGCTATTTTATCGGTTATTATATTTCGAGTTATTAAGGTGTTTTAACTTTTTCACCCGGTATTAAATTGAAACAGCGTTTTTTTTCTTATTTAATTGTGTATTTCAGCCTAACTCTCCAAATAATAACAAAAACTCTGAATTCTGCGTTCGTATCTTCAATAGTTCTTGCTGAATAGTGTCTGTCGCCTTGGTCAGCTCAGATTCTAACTTCGAGTGCTTTACCGCCGCCTGAGCCAGTTCATATTCAAGTTTTGCTAGTTTTTCTTCTCCCATAATTATGTACCGTATAGCTTTAGATTTTGAGATCACTAACTACTTAAATGAACTTGACTATACCTCAGAAATATTCGAGTTTCGGCATCAGTTATGATTCGACTGAAGAAATAACAACACAGCTTGTGGGAATGAAGTGGCTTTATTTCGAACTCTTATATAAGTTTTCTACACTATATTAATACAACACTTTTGTAACCTCACGTTTTGTTTATCTATCAATTCTCTTTATTAACATGTGTTTTAACAAGATGTGTTTTAAACAATTATTTAGCTTATCTAAAGAATAATCTTATATACATCCTATATACAGTTAACTTATATATATATATATCACTATTAACTAGCTTTTTTTAATTTTGTATGAATCTTGTGGGGTTTTAATACTCATAAGTTAAAATAGATTTCCAAAAATTAAAATAAAAAAATAGTTAGGGACAGACATGAGTAAGCTTTTGTAAGAAGTATTTATTAGATAAAACAATTATATCGTTATTATAATAAAAATATATTTATAAACATTTCACGTCTGTCCAATGGTATAATAATATTTTAGTGCTTTGCTTTGGACTTTGATATGGTCTCCTGAACATAAAAAGACATCGGAAAGGATACAATCGATTATGATCCTCTTCTGATTCCGCTTCATGCATCATTGATGTGCCGGAGGAAAGTGGGGGAGGGGAAACTGTGAACACTTTTAGGGTACTGCTCCTAAATCTTTATTCTCTACCGTTCCTGTCTAGATCAGCTGTATTACTTTATTTATTTGTGGTATTATGAATTAATACTTTTATTTTTATCATGGTTATGACTTTCATCTCTATTAGTAGTTTTAAATGGGAACAATGTCTGTATCTATAACAAATACAAAATAAAAATGTCTTATATACGAGCCTTATTATAATTTAGGGTAAGCGTATTTATTGAGAACAAATATTTAATAACTGGAACCGCTACTTTATAAAATAAGATTTTAAGATGGAAACAAGCTTTTTTTTTTTGAGGCGGTAGGAGAAGAAGAAAATTAAATTTTATTCTATCTCCCAAGAATAATTATAATGAAGAATTTGGTAACATTTTTCAGAAGATGATCAAGAATTAATTAAATTACATGCTATCTAGTCTTGAAATTAAAATGATAAAAAACCACAAGTTAACATTTGAATTATAGATAGATAAGAGCGTGTTCACATATAAAAAATAGATAATATATAGGTTTCTGTAAGATAACAATAAAATGAGAAAGACAAAAATATTATTTTTAAATTTATTCGGAACATTTCTTTTTTTTTTTCCTTTTTTTTTTTTAATTTTAATCTTCACCCGTTGACAATCAGCAGATGGTCTGATTAGAGTAATGAAACTGACAAGTCAGGCATGGGGAAGAATAGCACCCAGAAGTACCTCTTCCCTGGCTTGAATCAATTACCATTGTTCGTCAAGGAAGAAGGTCTCGAAGACCAAGTATTAGGGTAAACTGTTTTTATAAATTAGGGTAAACGCCTTTTATTGTAGTTTTTAGAGAGAATGGATTTTGGCCTGAATTATAATCCAAGAATGATATTAGGGCTTGATATGTTTTTGTAATAAATACATTTTTTGCGTCAGGTTTATTTGTTTTTACTAAAAATAAATCTCTAGTAATTATTTACTAAATATAAAACACTATGTCTTGCTTGAAATTAGTGCTTGTTTTCTTAGTTTGTTCCATATGTTAAATTATAAACTTCCACGTACATTATACACACCTATTTTACAATGTTATGAAGTCTTCTTGAAATGATTCTATTTTAAAGTTATGTTTCTTCACGAGAAGAAAAACATCATCCTCACTGTCTTCTAAAAGCTTCCGTAGTAGCTCTGTTCAATGATGATAGTTCTGTTTTGGGTAAGATTTAGTTAGAATAGATTAAAATACTCCAATAATTATTAAAATCGGTTAAAACCATGAAGAGATACGACGCGGAAAGTATGAGTTAAGATAAAGTACTTCAGGCAGAAATACCGAAAGAAAACAGAAATAAAAGCTGCGACTCGAAGAGGAAAGCTAAAAGAAAATAGCACACCCTCCGCGTGGAGAATGTTTTTCCAACAAAGGTAGTATATTTTATAGTTATTATTTGTTTTTCCTTTATCTTCCGTCATTTCTTATCTTGGATCAATACAAATATACACACACATACAAAAACATGGTATATATATATTTGTTTATTTTTGTTTGTGTGTGTAAAATCTCGTACAGAGACTTCATAAATTAAACAGCAGAATGGAATACATTTTTATTTCAATAAAAATATTGATTTTATCTATAAAATCAGTATTTGAAAAACAATGGCGTAGTTGGAGGGAGGAGGCCAAAGGGGACACCCTACTCGGACCCCCCACTTTTTTTTATTTATTTAGTAATATAATATTCTCTAACACGAATAATGGTTATGAGGCGAGACCACATTCATGCCACATAGAATTTGTTCACACCTCATAATTATTGTCAGTGTGTCAGAATATTATATTACTGACCCCAGAGGTTTGTTGATAAGTTTGTTGTAAAAAATACAAACATTCTTCTATAATCAGAGAATATATATAATCTTTTTATTCAATTTAGGGAATGGTGCTGACGGGTTCTGTCCAGCGACATTTCATTATTGTGAGCTCATGTCCTAATTGTCAACATACAGCATACATAATTGACATACAGTCAGGTTAATATTTAAAGATAAAAGAACAAATATAGAAGTAAAAGACCAATTTTTTAACCAATAAAAAATAATACTTCGTTTTAAATACTTCCTTTTTTCAAAGAATTAACTTTTTTTTCACTTTGTAACTGACACTATTTCACTCCGAAACACAACAGTTGGCAGAGAAATAAAGTTTAATAAATAACGAGGGCAGACTGGCTTAGACCTGAGACAAAGGGGTCAGGAATATATTATGCAGAGGACGCCCTTCATCGGATGTGGTCATGCCTTCTGGGTGGGATAAGAAGTATTCCAAAGTCTCCACTGGAGGAAGAACTTAAATCTATAGTCTTAAACATGTTCATTGCTAAACGAGTTGTTTGATTAACAGAGTGACATTACCATCACAGAGCCTAAAATGATTAGTTAAAAACAATAATACTATGAGTGGAACGAGTAGGTAAATTAATAAATTAACGTATTTATTATTGTGTGCTCTGTAGATAATAGGACAGAAGACAGCAAAAGTTAAAAAACTGGCATAAGCTGTGCTGTAATGCTGTAATTAACTATATAAAATATTCTTTCAATTTAAGTAGATTTTAAAATTGAAGTTTAAATGACGAAGCTAAGTTATGTTTTTTTATGAAATCGCGAATTATTGGGAACCCTTTATTTTTAATTACAATATTTTATCATAAAACGTTTATTACATTTTTAGGACTATATTTGTTTTACCTCAATGCTTATTACTATGTCACAAATAAAATAATCCATAAAGACCTTAATGTTCCATTTTGTTTCCGATTTGGCCTAATCCAGATACTTATCCTTCCATGATAAACTTCATAACCATCCGATTCCTCTTGTTTCTAACCTTGCTTCCTATTCAATTACTGATACCCCTCCGAGATTTCTGAAAATGAGATGGGCCCGTGATCTCCTCATATAGGCATATTATTAGAGTTCTGCCAATGGGTAGTTTCTCAACATGTGTTTCATGTCATTATAGCTATGCACGAATTTACTAGATGTATTTTTTTTTTTTATGCAGTTGTAAATATCATATAGATAATGATAAAAAAAAAACATTCATGGAATATTAAAAATAAATTGAAATATTATCAATTTCAAGCTCGAACAATGCTGAACTTTATACATAAAACAATTATTTCATTTCCAGACTTGTTATTAAACGGATATGATCCGTTAATACCTGTTATCAAACGAATAGGTATTACTCTATGAATCGTTGCGTTGTTCTACGAGCTATTTTTTTTTTTTTTTTTTTTTTTAACACTTCTTAGGAACAGTTGTATTTGGTCAATGAACAGTTCATTTACGTTTTTTCAAAAGTAGCAGATACGTACACCACCAGATGTTACTATGATTCTTTACTGTTCCATTTACTACCCTTCCGTTTGCTTCCTCTTCGATTCCTGATAACCCTCCGAGGCGTCTGAAAAGAAGATGGCCTCGTGATCTCCTCATGTAGACATATTATTAGAGTACTACGAATGGGTAGTTTCTCAACAAGCGTTTTCATGTTATTATATTCCTCTGTACACATTTACTTGATGTATTTATACTAATACTGTTGTAAATATCATTATAAAAATTTAAAAAAAAATTGTTTTATATCATAAAAGGAGAAAAAACATATATGAAGAAATATAAAACCTTGTTGCATATTTAATAATTAACAAGCCTCTGATTGAATTTTGAAGAAGAATAGGTATAACATGGTTTACATGTGGATAATGTTGGTGAATAACGGATTTGGATTATTGGTATTATAATTATTTATACCAGATTCACAAAATAAGTAAAGAAGTTGATTAAATATATTATAGTTTGTGGATATGTTATTGTGAATGAACAAATCACAAGAACATAGTGAGCAAATCATAAAAATGTTTTTCAATAAAGAACTTGATCATATTTCGGACCATTACTATTTTTTTTTTTTAATTTTAAATTTTTTTGCCATAAAAATAGATTGTCAAAACCCATGTTCATTTAAGTTTATTCATATAGATTTAACTAATTTACCAGTATCAATCAAGCTTTTAAGGCTTTCAATATATTCTGTGTTTCCAAACAAGTGGGGATAAGCCTTTCTCCAACTATGAATTAATTACATTCATTACTCCGAATCAGTTATTCATTTATTGCTTATTAATTTGAAAGCCGTTGATGTTCAGATTCTTGGAATCGTTCCCTATCATATCCTTAATAGGTACACGTGTATACGAAACTCCGATAAAAAAAAATTCAACCAACCGTACAATAACATTAATGGGTCATTCTCATACTATTTTACCAGTTGATTTTTTTTTTAATATGCCTCTCTTTATCTTCTCCTGCCATCAGAGATCTTGCAGCCAAGTACCATTTCGATTTGGACAACGTGTTATCACTTATGTTCACCAAGCGAGAGCATACAACTAAATGTGATCCTTTCATATGTGATTCCGAATTACATAAGTTACAATGTGGAAATTATGCCACTCCTATTCTATGCAGGAGCTTCCTAAAGTAGTCATGGCCTGTTAACTCAGCGACAGCTTTCTTTATCGGCTAGTTCATGGGAGCTTGGTCCGCTTCATTTAACAATTTTCTCCAATGCTTTTCAACAATACAGCTCTTAACGAAAACCTGTAGTAGAGCCTCACTTGCCTAATTTATTTATTTTTTGGATCTATGATATGATATTCGATTTTCTGGCTGGTTCAATGTGGAGCCCTCCTTCGCGAGGTTATCAGCCATTTCGTTTCCATGGAGACCACAGTGACTTGGTATCCACTGAAAGAATACCTCTGTTCCTTGAAGTAGTTCCTTTTTGATTTTTGGCACTTAAGGATGATCCTCCTAGGACTCCATCTGGACAAACGTCTAACTTGGAATCCTCATGCCAGACTGAAACAGCTCGACGTTTCCGACTACTTCAACACTTACTAGACAAACGCTCTAACCTACAAATTAACTATAAAAGACTAATTTACATGCCTATTTGGACTTACGGGTTGAGCTATGGGGTTCCACCAAACCTTCAAATTCCTCTCGCATTCAATCCTTACAATCCAAAATTTTTTTTTATATTTGGGTTTTATACAACTTAAGGAGTCATATCCCCAACACCCAAAAGCCACTGCTCCCTGTCCATCCAATCTCCTTCACGAAGCCCTCTGGCTGCCATGCTTTCCTCCACGTCCTATGTCCATTTCTTCTTTGGCCTTCCACGCTTCCTTCTTTCAGGTGGCATATAGTTATAAATTTTCTTTGGCCAGCGGTTATCATCCATCCGCATTAAGTGGCCATACCACTTTAGCCGTTTGGTCCCGATCAGGTGAAGGATGTTCTTTTGGCATCCGACCTTGTCTCTAATAGCTGCGTTTGGGATCCGCTCGATTGTGGATATGCCACAGCTTCTTCTCCAGAAATCCATTTCCATGGAAAGCAACTTATTTTCCAACTTTTTGTCAGTGTCCAGACTTCTGATCCGTAAGTGGCTACGCTTTCTACAAAGGAATGGTATATCTTCTTTTTAGTTTCTAATCTTATTTCTTTACTCCATAGGGTTGAATTTATCGAACTTATTATTCTTTTCCCATTATTTATTTTATGTTCGATATCAACCTCACTACCACCCTTTGAAGATAACCAGTATCCGAGGTACTTGAACTGCTGGCTGACATTTAGCGTCCAGTCATCAATTTCAAGGGGCAAATTTGGGGCGTTGAAAACCATATACTCTGTTTTACTTTCACTGATTTTCAGACCCCATCTGGAATACGTGTCTAGCAACTTCCTCATCATATAGCTAACATCATCCGGATCCGATGCGATTATGACTTGATCATCAGCATACTGCAAATTGTAGATGACATCATTCCCGATTTGAACACCCATTCCACAGCACGATCTTTTCCAGTTTTTAAGGGCTTGTTCTATGTAAATGTTGAATATCAGGGGTGAAAGGCAGCAGCCCTGTTTCAATCCTTTGTTAATGAAGAAGCTTCTAGACACTCTATCCCCTATTTTTATAGCCCCCGTTATATTTTTATAGAGCTCTTGAATTGCTCTGATGAGGTATCTCTTAATAGATGTGGCTTCCAAAGCTTTCCACAATTTCGCTAGAGGTACTGAATCATAGGCCTTGTGTAAATCTACAAATATCATATGGAGTTCACGGTCGTGGGCCATCCTCTTTTCTATAAGTTGTGAGAGACTAAAAATGTGATCAGTGCATGATCTTCCAGCTCGAAAACCCGCCTGTTCCTCGCTGATCTCTTCCTTTAAATCATTTTCAATTCTGCTTTTAATTATCCGGCCGTAATCTACTCAGCGAGCTGGTAACAGTAATACCTTTGAAGTTGGAAACGTCTTTCTTTTGGCCTTTTTTGAAAACTGGAGTGATATAACCCTGTTTGCATTCTTCGGGGATCTCTCCACCATTTAACAGAAGTGTCATACTTTCTGCCAGTGCCATTTTGAGTTCGGTCGGGCCTGCTTTAATTAATTCAATTGGAATAGAACCAGGGCCGGGAGATTTTCTATTTTTCATTCCTTTGAGAACTGAATCCAGTTCTATGATTGTGACTGGCGGTATATCTTCCTTATTTGAGATCATTTCATCGGATTGGTTCCATGCGAATTCGGGTCGTTCCTCATGAAATAATTCTTCAAAGTAATTCACCCATTGCTGCTCTTTGATTAATGGGAAGTTATCTCCACATCTTTTGGGGATTTTTCAATTTTTTTAATGTCCTCCAAGCAGCACCAGACTTTTATCCATCAATGTAAGTGTCCACATACTTGCAGGTTTTCTCCCAATAGATATTTAATGCCTTCCTTCTAATAGTGAAATGGGATGTACCGTCATTTTTAATATGATAAGGTACATATGATTGGGTATTTGAAATGAACAAGTGGACTGTATGAAATTAATTATAATTATATTTAAACAGTATATATAATAATATAATCAGTAAATAGTATTACAGCCATTTAACTAAATATCATGCTATGCAAGATATTTGTACACAGATAGAAACTAATGATACAATAAATTAAGAAATTACTGATTCTACTTAGACGGTTAAAATGATGAATATTGACAACAAAATTAGAAATACATCTTTGATATTTAAATTGAATGAAAATTACAAGTTATTGTCAGCTAATGGCTAATTGATGGCTCAGGTGATGTGTTTTTTACAATAAAATTGATTAGGATTAAATAACTAATAATGAATAACTCGGTCCAGTGGACTATGTACTTGGTATCCGGCCCGGTCGGGACCATGAAATGGGTGTACCGTCATTTTTAATATGATAAGGTACATATGATTGGGTATTTGAAATGAACAAGTGGACTGTATGAAATTAATTATAATTATATTTAAACAGTACATAAAGATGGGGGTTTAGCTTATAAATGTTCTGCAATCGTTTACTTGATGTGGCTGGATGCTGAGGTACGGTGGTCGGCCGGCTGCTACACTTCTCACCTCCATGTGTCCGGTAGGTCTCGGTGTTCTACTCCATGCCTCTTCCCATGGTAGAACAGCGTATGAATTCCTAGGTATTGAAGAGGGAAGAGTATTCGTCTACTTCTCCGTGTGGTTTCAGTCGCCCATTTTTTCTCCTACTACTAGTTTTTTGGTGCATACAGCGCCACCGTCGCTGCAGTGTTACCTACTTCCCTGGTCCTTTACATGTACCCCATGAAGGGGGGGCGATAACCTCAATTTAGGCTGATCAACCCTAAACAAATAGGTTTTACTTTTTTACAGGCATTTCTATATTCCCTCAGGTCCTTCTCATTTTTAGAGCTCAACCATTTATTGTATAAATATTTTTTCTCTTGAACATCCACTTCACCATCCTCATTCCACCAAGTCTTGTTTTTCCTCTAACCTCTTTCCTTTCCTCTCCGACAGCTTCTAAAGCTGCGGCATGCAGGCACTTTACTATTTTCGTAATTTAGCCGATCATTCAGACCTTTCTCATGATTCAATTTCTCCATCAGTCGGCTTTGGAACAGTCCTTTAACTGATTCTTGATTTTTCATACTCTCAATTGAGTATCGAATCGTTTTCGGAGAATCTGAATTTCTCTGGTCACTGGAGAGTTTCTAAGAAGATTATAGGGTTTAAAATTCAGAATACTCTTTAAAAGAAAGTGATCCGAACCACATTCCGCCCCTCTCATCACTCTAACATCGTTCACCTTTATCCTAGTAGTGCGCCTGAGGATTACATAATCTATGATTGATTTTAGACCTTTAGTGGGCTGGTGCCAGGAGAATTTGTGAATTTCTTTATGCTTGAAGAATCCATTTAATATTTTCATGTTTAATTGCTCACATAAACTAATTAATCTTGCACCGTTATCGTTAGTTACCTCTTCTCCAAAGCGTCCCACGGTCTCATCGTTGAACTTGCTGCCAACACGTCCGTTGAAGTCGCCCAAACAGATAAAAATCTTACGATCAGGTGTTCGCTCTATGAAGTCGCAAATATCATCGAAAAACGTGTCTTTTATGGATTGCTTGGAATCTTCAGTAGGAGCATAGATCCCAAAAATAACAACCTCTTCTCCAAACAATGCCATTTCAAGTTTAATTATTCTTTCATTTACACATTCATAATTTTTAATATACCTGCGCAATCTTGTGTTAATCACCACTGCAACCCCAGCTCTAGCTCTCTCACTTTTTTCCACTCCACTGTACATATACACGAAATCTCCTGAAAGTTCATTGTAACTTCCTTTGATTTTAGTTTCACTGAGGACTGCCACATCGATATTTGCTTTTTCAGTTCATTTTCCACTTCGTTTTTCTTGGTCCTCAAACCTTGAACATTCCACGTACCAACTTGTTCCGTTCCGTTTCCGCGCCTTAAGTCGTTGCCGATTAGATCCGTCCGGTTTTCTTTCTGTTTTGGGTTTGAAAGCGAAATATTTTTTCCGATGAAGGGGTGCTAGCCCTACGATCAACCTTTTTTAAACTGCAAGGACAGTGGTTTGATTTTGGGGTTGCCTTCATCTAGACAGGTTGCCTTCACTATGGCTATGAGTCCTGTCCACCCAGGTCGCAGTTTAACGTTATGCCCGGGACAATCCAAAATCCTTCGTAAAATCCTCAACGCTCCTTACTTTGTTGCAAATAAAATCATCCATAATGATCTTAATGTTCCTTATGTATCAGATTTGGACCAATCCAGATATCTGTCCTTCCATAATAAACTTCATAACCATCCCAACCCTCTTGTTTCTAACCTTGCTTTCTATTCAATTCCTAATAATCCTCCGAGGCGTCTGAAAAGAAGATGGCCACTTGATCTCCTAATATAGATATATTATTAGAGTGCTACCAATCGGTAGTTTCTCAACATGTGTTTCATGTCTTTATATCCATGTGCGAATTTACCAGATGTATTTTTTGTATACAGTTGTAAATATCATATAAATAAAAAAAAAAAGGATAATCCTGAGCAAAGGAGTCATTTGGCCGTGACACAGCGAGAATAGCCGCCTTTGGATCCACAAACAATACGAGATTTTAGGCATCTAAGTGTCACAAGGCTTTTAGTACCAATAAAATTTCAATTATTTGACCGATTGATGTCCCCGAGCTTTCCACTAGTTTTCCACATGTTTTTTTTACAAATTGAAATAAAAGTCGTTATATTACTATTTCTAAGGAATGGAATGGCGATATTAAAATAAATCTACCTCAACCATAAGAAAAAATATTTCAATGTGAAAGTAAAAAATATGATGACTCCACTCACACCACTTTCCTACCTATTTCAGAAAAGTATTAATATCTTTAAATATGTATATTATAATAATAATAATAAGGCTTAACGAACCCGAAGGTTCGATGCCGACACCACCAATCGCTTGTTACACACCTCCCTCCACCGTTCGCCGTCCAAACCCAGTCCCTTCAGATCGGCTTTAATGCAATCTTCCCACCTTCGCTTCGGTCTACCCCTCGGACGCTTACCATTCGGCATAGCAAATATTAACTTTTAGGAATTCTCTCGTTACTAAGCCAACAACTTTACAAGCCCATTTGATTCGCCGCGATGAAATTACCTCAATTATATTACCCGGATACAGCTCACGCAATTCGGCGTTGTGTAACCGTCTGAACTCTCCGGTTAACTCATCCTTCTTCGGTCCGAATATTCTACACAATACTTTATTTTCAAAAACCTTAAGACGCTGCTAATCCCTTAATGTAAGCGGCCAAGTTTCGCATCCATAAAGGACTGTAGGCAAGATAATTGTTTTATAGATTCTAATTTTTAAGTTTCGGGACAAGAGGCGCGAACTAAGTAGTTTTGTCATAGAAAAATAACAAGCATTTCCCACCTTCAGTCTAAACTTAATCTCTTCTTCAATTTCATTTTTTCTAGCTATCGTAGAACCTAGATACCTAAATTTATCTACCTGTTCAAACATATTACCATCTATATCGATATCACCAGTAGTATCGCCATTTTTGCAGCTAACCATATATTTTGTTTTATCCACGTTTATTTCGAGTCCTAGTTCTTTACCGGCTTTCATTAACGTTGTCGTATTTAGTTTTATAGTTTCAACGTCTTCGCTTAACAGCACCAGATCATCAGCATAGCCAGCACGGATGTTGTCCCACCCAGATCCAACCCTTTCTCGGTTCGCATTACCTCCCTAATGGCATGTTCTAATGCCAAATTGAACAGGACAGGCGAAAGAGATTCCCCCTGATTTAAGCCCGAACGAACCTCAAATTTTTCGGACAAATTATTACCGATTCTAACTATATTGAGTGTCTACGTCAAGCACATCCTGACTAGATTTACTAGTTTTTTAGGAATCCCCTGCTCGATTAGAATATTATACAGTTTCTGGTGGTCAATAGAATCGTAAGCCTTTTTAAAATCTATATACAGCTGGTGAACAATACCTTTATACTCCAATTTTTTCTCTAATATTTGCCGTAAAGAAAATATTTGATCGATAGTCGAACGGTTCCGTCTAAATCCGCATTGGTAGTCTCCGATAATTTCCTCGGCGTATTCCGTGATTTGACTGGTTAAGATTTTTTTTTTTTTTTTTATTAAAACACTTTATTCAGAAATATTACAATTTTTCCGTTCGACTGGTTAAGATTAAAGTGAATATTTTATAACATACCGGAAGGAGTGAAATTCCTCGATAGTTATTACAATCCGTCCTCGGACCCTTTTTGTGAATCGGAATAAGAATAGATTCTTTCCATTCTTCAGGTAATTTCTCGTTCACCCAGATCTTTTTAACCAACCGATGTATTTTAGAAACTCCAGCTTCCCCGCATGCCTTAATTAGTTCAGTAGGAATATTATCGATTCCCGCTGCTTTATATGATTTTAATTTTCCGATAGCTACTTCAACTTCCTCTTTACTTGGTCCTTCTATTAACGGTTCAGCACTCTGGTACTCAGAAGGAGGACACAGATCATAATTTCCCGTATTTAAAATATTGTCAAAGTGGTCCTTAAACTTATTCAATATGTCAACCGGATCGGTCAGAATATTGTTATTATCATCCCTAATTCCAGACGTTACGGGCCCTACATATTTACGTGATCTGTTTATACCTTTGTACATGTCTCTTACGTTATTTTCGATTCTATTAGTTTCTATTTCAATTATTTTATTTTTAAGATACTCCCTTTTTTTATTTTTGAGCAATTTTGTCGTTTCGTTCTTTGAGATTCGGAAGTATTCCAGATTGTCTTCGCTAGGATTATTTAGAGCTTTTAATTTAGCGGCTTTTCTTTTTTCACATGTTTAAGCAATCTTCATCAAACCACGGTTTGTTATTCTTATTTTCCTTTTTTCCTAGACACGAGTTACCGACCGCTTTAATATTATCCCTGATCTCTACCCATAACTTGTCAATATCCTCGTGGTCCTCGTCAGGAAGCTCTAAAGCTTCAAACCTATTCTTAACATCTAGCTCGAATTGGTTTCTAATTGATGGATTTTTTAATTTTTCCAAATTAAAATTCTCAAAATCGAAACGGTTTTCTTTTCTCTTTTTTATATTAAGTTTTTGTCGAAGTTTCGCGATTACTAATTCATGATCCGACCCACATTCTGCTCCGCGATAAGACCGTACATTAATTATACTGCTTTGCCAGCTGTGTTGTATCAAGACATGATCGATTTGATTTCGTGTTTGCGAATCCGGTGATGTCCAAGTATATTTATGAATATCCTTATGTTTAAACGTCGTACTTTTAATTATCAGGTTTTTCGAGATGGCAAAGTTTATCAGACGGATCCCATTATCATTACTATATTCGTGCAAACTTTCTTTACCAATCGTCGGAATATAAACTTCTTCCCTTCCTACCTTTGCGTTCGCGTCACCTACAATTATTTTCATGTAGTTTCGCGGTAGTTTATCATAAACCCATTCGAGTTTATCGTAAAATTCACTTTTGACTTCATCGTCACTGTCTTCGGTCGGACAATGTATGTTTATTAATGCGATTTTAAACCAACGTCCCTGAAATGTAGCTACCGAAATTCTATCACTAAAGAATTGTACGTCCCTCAAAGCGGATAGTAATCTACTCCTAATTAGAAACCCGGTACCTAAACAATGATTCCCGCTTCCTCCGTACCAAATAGTGTACTTTCCTTCCCTCATCGAGCCCTCCCCTGGCCAGCGAACCTCTTGCAGAGCCACGACATCCAAATTGTACCCATTTACCTCATTCGCGACCGATTTTAGCCCCCCTGCTGTGTTTAAACTCCTTACGTTCCACGTACCAATATTTAAATCCCTATATTTCAACTTGCCCATGAATCCCCTAAAGCAGTCCCCACCCGGAGACCCGAACGGGGGACTAGTTTACCTCCGGATAATGAGCGTTTTACCTTAGGGAGATCCATGACTTTTTGTGGTGTTTGGTGAACTAAAGATATGTGAGTAGGGCGTTCAATCCTACGTCACACCCTCCAGCAAGTCTGGTGGGCCCCTACCTCCAGCAAGTCTGGAGAGCCCCTTTCATTGTTGGTATGCGAGTCCATCGGACTTAGCCGGGAGGAATTTCCAAGGAATTTCCTCCGACCATCCCCACATCCGCCACCCGTGGGACGCTCCCCATACGCGGTAATGAGCCCGCGCGAGGAAATATGTATATTAAGAAACAAAAAATCTGGTGTGTCCCTCTTCTCAAAAAATCAAATAATCTCTCATTAACTACTTTCTGACACCGAGATATGACCCCTTACATACGAAATTGAATAGCTGTAACTTCGTTTATAGTTGTCCTTAATGAACGATTTTTGTACATTTTTCTTTTCCTTATAACTTTTTTTCCTAAATTTTCTCAGGAACTTAGTACACGGAAAAAAATGAAAAGGACAATATGGGAAAGTTTCATCAAAATCATTTTAATTATTGCGCAGCCGCTATTACGCAGGGAGCACCTAATTTGTGTCACAGGCATTAGTAGTCAAAACGCTACAATATGAAAAAAAAAAAAGAAACGAAATCGGTTCAATAGTTCCCGAAAAAATCTTGGCACTGACAGACAGTTATTAAAATGGCTTAAAATGTGTTTTTCGGACTCAAGAGGCTCTGAAACGTACAGATCCATCGAAAACCGCATATCGGAAATTTGACCCGATCGCAATACTTTCCTTACCAAGTATAGGTTGGTATATCGTAGAATTATTCCATCGTTTCATTAAGTACCATTCCATAAAGTTAAATCACCAAGAACTTCAATGGTTTTTTCCAGGTGAAACTAGAACATTTTACATTTAACAGTAACAACAACGATATTAATAATGAATCAAGGAATTGAACACAACTTCTACGAACATCTTCTAAAAAAAATAAGAGAGGATAAGCAATCCTAACAATACAGTCCTGAAATATATTTAAACCTACCATTTAGAACTGTGGGGAACAACTAAATTTTGTAAAACCAAACCCATTCCTTCCAGTCTATTTTCCTCCGAACAAAAATATATGCTCCCTTCTATGCAACCAACAAAAGTCTGCAAATTGAACTTAATATTCCATTGATTCTTGATCTAATGCCAGAAAATGTTTCCAAATTTTACCAGAACCTTACTCAGCATCCAAAGTAGAATCCATTTCTTGTACCGACCATCCCTAGAATTCTCTATGTAGGTTCAAATAGTTGTGGCCCCGCAATTTTCGGTAAACATGCACATATTGGAGTTGCAACAATGGCCAGATTCTTTACTCAAGTCATGTGAGTCTGTAGTGCCATCATTCTATATCTACTGGCTTTGATATCGATAATTAAGTTGATGGAGAAGTACTGGGATCTCTTGAGGCGCTTTCTACAAGTGGGGGGGGAAACAACCTGGTTAGAAGTTCCCCTGGCTGATTGTAAATAGCCTATAGTATGACATTTGATGGACTAAGGACCAGAATGATGATGAAAATTTGACTCGATGGCCTCATAGAGGATGAACTTTCCCAATTTGTGACGTAACAGAATTAAAAGATTACAAACATTTTTTGTGCGAAAAGCTGCTTTGGGGCCGGCGACCTTTATTCTGGGAAGACGAGGATCTGCTCGTGAAAGGCTTCCAGATTAATAATTAATTATTATAAAAAAAAATAAGAGAATGGAAGAGTTTTAAAAAAAAAATGTTAAAATATTTGTTGTTTAATACCAGGAATGAAATAGACGTTTGTGGAATACCTGCAAAATCCTCTGTAGCCTAAATGTAAGGAAGGGAGGAATACATAGTCTATAGTATGTAGTGTTGCCCAAAGACCAAGGCCACTAAATTGTTGCAAGACCAAGACCAGGACTGGTAAAAAAAATAAACTTTTAAAATAAAAAATAATTCAAAAAAGTTACTAATACTTGACAATTTTAGTTACTGTATGTTAATAACTGATATAACTAATATAGTTTTGTATTCAAATCCTTTAATTTTTCATTCGGGCTTAGTTAGGTTTCTCCTCTGTAAAAACAGTAATATCTCTATAGTAATAAGCTATAAGTAACTGCAAGACTGTTGCGAGAGTCTTGCGCAAAACCAAGACCATGACCAAGACTGAGTTTGCAAGATCAAGACTCGTCTCGGTCTCGGATTTGGGCAACACTAATAGTATGACTGATTAAGATATTTACTGTACCTTTTGAAGTTATTTATAGTATTTTGTACTTACTTTTATGAACTATATGGTTATTTGTATATAAATTGTTATTATTTATATTTAACTGTAAATATGATGTAAATATGCTCTTTAATCTCTATCATAATTTTCCGTAATTGAGACAGAAAGTAATATTTTTCAATAAACAAGATTAGTTCATTTATTCAGTTAATTTCTAGATTTCCCGAGTGTTCAAGTACTACTAATATGGAGAAGAAGTTTGTATATTGCTATTAAGTATAATAGATACGAGGTTGCTTATTAACAGGGAAATGTTATTATTGTTAAGGCAGCAATGCGGAATAAGAACCGCACCATTCTGGCCTGATTTATCTGCATACAGTTGCTAATTGCACAACTCCAGCCCACAGTTGCTATGTATTTCTTCAGACTCCTTATTTATGTCGGTTAGAAATTCGCCCCGCAAGTAGTTCTAGCTCAGTTGTTAACTAACAGTTTTCAACTACTGTTCTTAATGATATGAATTGATAAAATGATTTAATTATAAAAAAAAAAAAACATAAATTATAGCTTTGGGCAACTTTGGCGGCATACAATACTCGTATAAACCAGAGTGAACTTCCAGGATAGATATTCGAATATACTATATAATATTATCAAAATAGTTTATTCGTCATCCACAATACTTGAAACTTGATACTTCCACTTACTTAGTAAGTGATTAGCAAATCACACATTTTTTTCTGAGAGAAAGAAACCTTTATTAGCTATACACTAACGGATCCAGGATTTAATTTTAGGGGGTTTCAGGCCGAAAGGCTTCCCCCGTAGATTCGCCTGTAGAGATCTCTTTGAGACTCATTCATACCATTTGTATAATAACAACAAAAAGAAAGAAAAGTTATAACAATAGGAAACGAAGAGAGAATCGTAGTAATCACAAAAGAAATAAAACTAGAGACAACATTAATTATAAATATAAAATTCATAAACACATTCATGCTTATTTACAATACTTACATTCAGGTAAGGGAGTTTCGAATCAGGCATCATTTATCATGGGGGCTAAATTAGTCGTTTGAATTCGCTAAAAATAGCGATTATTTTCCAATTATTTTTTACCTAGATTTTTTTTGGTCTTAAAGCTTAATGCATTTAATCCAGAGCTAGTAAAAAACGCTGCCAATTATTTCACAATGGTTTATTATTTAAAAACAATTATACATCTAAAGTAACATTACCTACCGAGTTACAAAGAAAAAAAAAAACAAAAGATGGTTCCAATTATTGGACTAAACTGGTTTTCTTTAACCGTTAGTAATATGCTAAAAAAAAATAAATAGCTTTAGTTCAATAACACATTCAAAATTTAAAAACCAAACCAAGGATATAACAAACATTTGGAGTAGAACCTATAAAAAACCCGGAGACCATATCTTTGCTCCTTATGGTCCTATTTTAACGATTTTGTTTTTGTTTTTTTATGAAATTTCGTAAACTTAATACACGTAAAAACTAATACAATATCAACAAAAAAGTAAAAACTTTTCGAATTATTCGGAATTTAATTTTACCATCCCTCGTAACTTTTTTTCCTGATTCTTTTCGTTGAAGTATGTTATATAGATAAATTTAAAGGGAATCGAGAAAATGACTTTAGCGAAGTTTCATTGAAATCTGTACATTCGTTAAGGAGCTACAGTCTATAGCAACGCAGGTTTTTCGGCCGCCATTTTGAAAGTTAAAGGCGGAGAGTAATGTCGATGAAGGAAGATCATCCTCGGGTGACCTCTGATTTTATATCAAAATTTGAAAAAAATTGGTGCAGTAGTTTCGGAGAAAATGCGCGGACGGCGACGGCGGACGGACAAAAAAATTTGGATTCGTTTTTCGAATTCTACGCGTCCCGAAACCTCAAATTTTGAAAGGGTGTTAAGTTTTTGAATTTTTTGGTTTATTATTGAAAATAATAAACCAAAAGTTAAATAGATAATGATTTGTTCTTAAAACTGATAAACTACAATAAGCCTTGATATTGTATTAAACAGCAACAGCCTATGAAGAATGATATGAAAATAAGGTGGTGACGAAAAGGAAAGGAAATAAAATAAAATCTTTTTTTATTTGTTTTTTTTAACTGCATTTATCTGTAATAATAAATTGTGTCCAAAAAAGATTTAAAATTTGTTATAGTGTTTATGATTTTTTTTAAATAAAATTTTCGTTGAATTATTACATAAAAGCAATTTATTCACTTGCGGAATAAATGATGTTTTTTCATAAAATGAGGAGAAAAAAAATGCTATTTGTGGAGATTGACGTGAAGAAAAACAACTACAAAATTTACATTTAATTAAATAATTACTTCCCTTTGAGTAGTATGCGATATACATATATGTTTAAAGATTTTTTAAATAATGATTTTATGAATAATAATGTTTTGTTTTTGAAAGAAAAAAAAATTGATAATGACGTTTTAGAGTTAAAATGTAAAATAATAATTCTTGTTACAAAGATGTTTTTATTTTAATTATAAAATAAAAATTTATTAGATTAAAATGTTTCTTTGCATAACTTCAATCATAAATTGTCTTTTATTTATTTATTTATTGAGTATTATAACAATCTGTCACATGGACACTAGTTATAGTGAAGTAGGATAACATTCTCACTATATGTACAAAAAAATATAACATAAATAGAAGCAAAATAACAATAAATAATAATAAAAAAGTAAATGCAATAAATAAAATAAAATAAAATAAAAATAAGAAAATTAAAACTAAGAAAAATACACATGCATACCTATATACACTATATAAATTGATTAAATATAATAACTAAAATTTATTTAACAATTTTCAATCATATAATTTTCGCCCAGCTCTGTCAAAGAAACAATTTTCTCTTTTTAATATTAAAATATTTTATGTTTCTTTATGAAGAAAAACTATAAATGAATATATTATTGTTTTTCTGGATTTTGAAATGTAAAAAATGTATAGATATTCTAAAAATATTCTTATCCCGTACATTTTTAAATATTATAAATTAACACTAAGGAGGGTAACTGGAGCTTATATTTAAATAGGAAAAAAAACTATTTGAAAAATAGCAAGGAATCCATCGCTCTTGGATATTCTCTTAATTAAAAAAAGAAAACGGTGGTGGTGAACAAAGTTCAGAATCTAGAAAGGATCGGATTTCTAAGGAGGAAACCATTATTTTGAAGAAGGGGCTTTTTTTATTACTTAATAAGTAAAAATATTATGAAGGGGGTTGAGGTTTGAGGCTTGTGGAAATTAATACCCTTGGCAGTGAAAGGAATCTGAAGTATAAAAGAGGAAAAGAATAAAGTAATTAGAAAGACCGCTCCAACCTCGCCCGGGTAACTCGAGACAATAGTAAGAGAAATATATACGAATTGAATAACATTGTTAGCTACCTATGTTTTAAAAAGAAAAAAAAATATATTGATATTAAATAAACGGGAAAACAACAATATTATTAATTTGTTAAATAAAAAAGAGAGATAGAAGAGATTTATATTTTTATGACAGGACTGAAAGGAAAATAATCACGAAATATTGTAATATACTCACATGTACATAAAAAAATACATGTACCACTAACAACTCATGAAGGGTTATGGGTTCAGTACAATGTGAGGAAGTACTGTTACAAGGCCAACGGTTGTACAGGGAGGTAACAGCTTTTCTCCCTCAATTAAATTTTATTTAAGAGGGGCCACTTCATAGATGGTGGGTTTGCCCTAGGAGGGTCTCCTGGCCCTAGTGTCGACCCACGGCTGATGAAAAATTACTAGTAAGTAGCCGGTTCGAACCTGGGACCTTGACTCTAGAAGTCAGTGTTCACCCATTGAGCTACCCCACTCCCACACATAGCTTATAATATAATACGATAAGTTTTTTGCTGTAACGATTCCTATTCCTGGCAGTGACGAATTATAGTAACATCTAGTGATGGGCGTTTCTGCTACTTTTGAAAAAACGTGAATGAACTGTTCGTAGACCAAAAACAACAGTTCCTAAGATCTATTGAAAAAAAATAGTTCATAGAACAACGCAACGATTCGTGGAGTAATACCTACTCGTTTGATAACAGGTATTAACGGATCCTATCCCATAACAGGAAAAGTATGTAATGTATAGTAAACTAAATCCATGAATAATTAAAAGTCTACAAAAGTTCCTACAAATATATATATATATATATATATATATATATATATATATATATATATATATATATATATATATATATACATATATATTGAAATCGAACCATTCTGAACAAAGATATAGACTACTGTAAATTGTAAAAATGTTTAGGTTTATTTTTAAGAACTAACTATTTTAATTCGACCAAGAAAAGGAAAATGAATTCTACCAGTTCATAATACATTGCATTAGCATATTTCGATACTATTCTATCAGTTGTTTTCTGACTAATATTTTATGCGAATTAATCGTACGGGCCAGCTAGTATATAATAAATAAGCTAGTATTATTATAATAAACATTTATTAATTTATTGATACATAACATAAAATTGGACATACAAAAATTAAATTTGCCATCTGCAAAATTAAATTATAGAAATTAAATTTCTTGGCGATGAGCAAATTTTTTGGCAGCTTCACACCGTTCCATTACAATCCAGGAAATAGTTCAGTTCAGGAGGTCTCTTAGCCACCAGGTTTCTGGTGCTTTTAAGGTTTTCTGTCTGAGGATTTGTGTTGTAAGTTAGTCTTTGGTGAAAACTGTTGTAGTTTATTTTTGCAGTGTCTGAAATTGTTGGGATGTTTAAGTCCGTATGTAATCTATCGTTTGTGACATAAGATGGTGCATCAACTATTCTTCGTAAAATATTAGATTGGAAAGACTTAATTTTTTTAACATTAGAAGTTTTAGCAGAACTCCACAGTTCTATGCTATAAGTCTAAATTGGTTTTAGTAAAACTTTATAGTGGGTTAGTTTGTTAGTCAAAGATAATTTTGAACGTCTGTCATGTAATCTAGATAAAATACCGTATCGTCTGTTTAATTCCATACGTTTTTGTCTAATGTGTGTCCTCCAAGTTAGTCTTTTGTTGAGATAGAAACCCAAATATTTAATTACCTCAGATGTAGGAATTTCAATGTCATTAAAATACATTTCGGGGGAAGGGGTATGATTATGAGTGAATACTACGAACACAATTTTTTTTCATTAATTTTAATTTTCCACCTTTTGGCTCGTTTAAGTGGTTTTGAAGATTGGTAGATGCTCGAATAGGATTTTTATCTGATTATAAACATAGAGCTCAAAAACAGACATCAATTTCTTAGAATATAAATGGAAAAGTCCAACCCATGAATCCCTTTAACATACCGAATAATCTAATGAAATAACAAGATCACATATATGCAAGAACAATTCATTCTTATTCCTTCGTTCGGAAATAAAGAAAAGAATAAATTTACTTACAACATCTCAGCAAGCTATCAAAATAAACATTGCAGGAAACGTTAGCATGGATGTTATATAAACCATGAAACAATTTATTTTTTGTTTAATTATATCTTTTTCATATTTTTTATTCATTTAAACTATTTTTACATTATATATTTCTTAATTTTATTATATGCGTGATGTTTTTCCTCTCATACATGTATTAATATAATATAATTAGCTGATTAATATAAACTTCCTCTTCTCTGTTCGTGCAATCATCCATTTCCCGTCTTCTTAGTGATCTTAGTTATAAGGTATAAGAATATATACTTTTTTTCATTGTTGAGTATAAATAGGAGATGGAAAAAATAAACTTGTGATGTTTTTTTTAATCACAAGATCATTAAAATTTATTTCATATTTATTGATGTATAAAAATCAGTCTGAAAACAATAAGGAAACACAATACAATTTATTAGGATCGATTGAAACTGTACCAAACAAAAGTTAAACATTTGTACTTGTTAAATCTCAATATCCTTTATTAACATGCAGCTAGAAACCATATATAAACCACAACCGCAATTGAATTCTAAACTAAATTAGTTGAATATAGATTTCATTTGTGAACGTTGTATTTAATCAGCTTGTAAAAGAGATAGAATACATCTATTGATTTAATGGAATCCAATTTCGCTTGTATTTACTTTATTTCCAAACTTTTTTTATCAGCTTTTATTACAAAAATTTATTTACTCAGTTAATTGTTTTTAGTACCATCGATTATTATTGTAACGCAGGTTATGCCTATTTTATAATAACTTCATAGAGTATTCAGTATGAATCCTAAGCATTTTTCTTTCCATTGAAGTTTCCAGATACCGATTATACATTTCTTGATTTTTTTTTTTCAATTTGGTGGTTTCAGCACTACTTTTCAAATAGACTAAAACAAATATCATTCACCTATATCTGCTATAAATACAAACTATCTCTCTGGTCTACTATAGATGCAGAGCTGGTCTATTCAAAAAGATTTAAGAAGCTGGAGGGTTATAAATCTAAAGTAGCTATTTGATAAACATTGGCTTCTCTTGCCGGGAATCTTAATGAAAACAAATCTTCTTTTTTTTTCAAAAAGTTATATTCCTTTCCGTCTACGGCCATAGAATCGCTAAAATGTTCTCCGTTTTCTCCAATGTTGACTTTACGATCCTTCGGCTTATCTATTCATTAAAGTATTCTTCGAATGCGTTTACAAAGTAGTTTTAATTCATTTTTCGTACAGCGAAAAAAAACAACTAAGGTTTGTGCTGCAGACCACACGATATAAGTAGAAACATCTACAAGGCGAGATTAATAAAAATACTAATAATTGAGAATATATAAAGGTGATGAACATTTTCTTCACATACTATATACTATATACATAAACATACTATACATACTATTCCGATTTTTAGTTTCTGGGATATTTTAATCCATATTTTCCGTAAAACTCGTCATGATTTGGTTCTTGACACTATTTTTTTTTCCTTTTCGGCTCTTTAACACGACGTCGCGTTTAAATTTGTTTTTTTATAATAGCCCATTACAGAGAGGACGAATTTCAGAACAATTCCCTAGATTATAGTATGCAGGTCCGATTTTTTGTTTCTGAATTTCCGTGCCAGAAATCTTCGCGAGAGTTTACGCAAGAACTTCCCCAAGTTTCATAGCGATCGGATGAATGGTTTAGTAATGCATAAAGAACAAACGGACATACATTCATTTTTATGTATATAGATAGAAGAATAGAAGATAAAGAGACAGGTGTTAATCTGGTTGCTATGGTTTCCAATTCATTGTTTATTGGAATATTTTTATCTACCGTTCGCTATATAATTTATAACTCCTCAGGATTTTTTCGTAATCCAATCATTCAATAACCGTTGGAAAGCTGAGTTGTTGTTTTTCAAAACTGCGTCAACAACTTTTAGATTCATAATGAATAAATAAAGAAAATCTCCTAATGCGTTTTCATTTTTTATCTCTAGTTCTAATATCCTTGCGGGAGTCCGGTTTGTTGCATTTTGTGTATTTAACGTGACTCTAAATCCCTGTTTATTTTCGTGTGTATAAGAGGAGTCATCATATAGTTTAGTGTATAGTTTCTGATTTTTAATCTATGCGGAAAAATATTTCAATTAGTCGACTCCAGCCGACTTTACTCAAGCGTTACACATTGTAGATCTGACGGCTTAATCTAATTCACTCTCCACAAAAAAAGTGCAAAACACGCCTAAAGATGTTTTCACTTTAAAAAAATTCACAGTTTATGTTAAAAAAAAAGTATACATCAAGAAGAACCTCTCCCGATAGGCAAAAATAAGATAAATATTGTTTAATGTAAATTAAAATATTCAGGGTTAGTCAGAAGGCAATATAATAATCCTACGATATACCAACCTATACTAGGTAAGGAAAGTATTGCCATCGGGTCAAATTTCCGATATGCGGTTTTCGACGGATCTATACGTTTCATAGCACCTTAAGTCCGAAAAACACATTTTTAGCCATTGGTCAGTCTGCCTGTGCCAAGATTTTCTCGAGAACTAATGAACCGATTTCGGTGCTTTTTTATTTTATTTTGTAGGGTTTTGACTACTGATGCCTCTGTGGCAGAAATGCGGTGCTCCATGCGCAATAACTTGTGCGCAATAAATGAAAAACATGTTTTTCTATAGACTGTAGCGCGAAAACGGCTCTAACAATTTTGATAAAACGTTCCTATAATATTCTAATAATTGTCCTTTCAAATTTCGTATATAGACTAAATTCCCAAGAAAATTCAGGAAAAACAGTTATAAAGCAAAGAAAAATGTTATGGGGTCTAACTCCGTAAGTACATATTATATAGTAAAATTTACAATATAACTTTTGAAAGATTATTATTATTACCAACAAAACAAAAAAAAAAAATCATCGGAATACAACCAATATTAGCGATGATACAGCTTATTTTATTTTTACACATGTTTTAACTTATTACTTTCCTACCTATATTAGGTAAGGAAAGTATTGCAATCGGTTTTCCGTTAAGCGGTTTTCGACGAATCCGTTTCAGAGCTTCCTGAGTCCGAAAAACACATTTTTAGCCATTGGTCTGTCTTTTTGTCTGTCCGTGCCAAGATTTTCTCGGTAACCACCGAACCGACATGCGGTTTCCGATGGATCTATACGTTTCTGAGGACCGTGAGTTCATTTTCGGCAACTATTAACGAAGTTACAGCTTTCCAATTTAAGATTCATATCCTGGTGTCAGAAAGGGGTGAATGAGAGAAAAAAAGATGACTAAGTGAAAGTAAGAAAATCTGTTGCCCGCAATACACAAGCTTCACTATTGCCTCTACTTTTAACACAAATTATTGTTTAACAATACTATGATATGGCAAAAAGTTTTTGATAAGCAATATTAGAGAGTATTGAACTTTTTACACTTATCTACTTTAAGCTGGTTTTGATTGCTTTAGTTTTTCAAATGAATCGTACTCAAATATTTTCTTTGATCAATTTTCAAAAAAATAAATCTAGTTCAATTTTTTTTTGTTTCTTCTTGAACATATGTAGAGATATAAAAACTTTTCTGAAGTAGGTAGGAAAGTCGTGTGATTGGACACACCAGATATTACTTATATTGTTATGCAATAATAAAGATTCCACTTAATAAGTTGTTTCTAAATTTTAGGAGGATGTGATTTTTTTTTCTCTCCAGAAAAGAAGATGATCTCCAAAACAATGTTTCAATTATTGGGATTGTAAAAAATTAACGAAAATTTTATCTATTCACTACGAAATTCACTTGAGAACTAATTATAAAGATTATTCGTGTTAGTTATGATTAAAAACGTATTTGGCATATTTTTTTTTTATTATTATCACTAATGTCTATTTATAAACATGATAATCTATGGTTTCATGAAGATCAATTTCATTTAAGATTTTGAATTTGACGGAATCGGTCTTTAATAGGGCAGATATCTCGAGTCGATTTCCGTTAAGGAAATTGGCCAATAACCACAGCCTTGTTGATATTCTCCTTCCATTCCACCCCTCGGATCTAATGTGCACTCTGCTGAACAATATTGTTCCCAATCACCAACCCCGATCAGACCCGACTCTATCACTAGAACACTTTGGCCGATACTAGGCAAATATTTCTTTTTTTTATTTCGCTATCTCAGAGACTAAAAGGCAATTGGCCATATAGCCTTAACTAAAGCCTAAACAAGAACTTATGTTTCTAAATCTTTCTTAAACGTATTTTATTAAAGTTGGAGTACGAATCGAAACACCGGCATTCAAAATAACGATTACGATACAATCTCTTATGAGGAGTACTTGTCTAGAACTTTTTATCCATCTTTAAAAAGAAAACTAAATCAAAACAGGAACAGATGTGATCAAGTATTAAATACAAGAAATTAAGAAAATTAAAAGTGGCGTTTCCTCTTGATGATCTTAGAATAGACAAATTAGCCACTCATTACTGTGCAAAACTATACCTGGAAACAGTTCATCATTCCCAAAGATACATATTCAGGTCGAAATTTTCCTCAACATTCCAACAGAAGCCTAATGCTAGAGAGTATTCTCGAGAGTTCAACAGCTAAAATTAACTACCGTAAATTCAACTGAAAATCCAAAACATCTCTGGAAATATAGACAACCTCAAATAAATCTACAACTAACTAAATTTGACCAAGAAAAAACAGTAGCATCAGATTTCAGAGATAAATTTCAAAAATTAATTCACGTATTACCTGAACATCATTTAATTTTCACTGCCAGGTACATATCTGACTCAGCAACTTCATCAGCTATTGTGACCAAAGATACCACACATAAAATGAAGTTGCATCCATTCAGTTGTATCTATTCTGCGGAGGTAAATGCCATTGCTATGGCCCTAGAGTATTCGTCTACATTGCCTGACTAAACTATAGTAATTTTTCAGATTCCTTAAATGTCCTTAAGAGTTTAGCAAACATGTATTCCCATCATTCAGGAATTCAACGAATACTTGAAATTGGAACATTTATGACTGATAACGGGAAATCAGTTAACTACATATGGATACCTTGACATGCTGGTATAAAAGGCAATTTGCCGATAAAGTAGCAAAAGAAGAACTCTCGCTCCCAGATGGTAGGGACCCTCATAACACCATCATGTCCCTCACGGCTTCTTAAGGAGAATATCCAAAAGTTTGGAAAAACGTGTGGAATAAGAGTGCTCCAATAAAACTGAAACTAATAAAGAAAGATGTCAAACCTTGGATCTCTTGGAGTCGCAACATTCGCAGATAGTCAAGTTCGCAACAGTCCCCCTTGCACAGCTTAGAATCGGACATTCAAGACTGGCCCACCTCCGCCTCATCACTAAAGTTGCATAACCCAGATGCCAGTATTGCAATAGTTTCCTGTCCATAACTTACATTTTCCAAGATTCTCCATTTTATTGTCGTAAATTAAATGACTTAGAAATATCACAAAATAAATCAACTGCCTTAGGAAACGAAAGCAATGAACTGACAAAATAATAACATTTCTAACATGGTAAATTTAATGGAAGAGCTATAATAATAATCTTTATTTATCTTTTTCCCCCTTACTTTATTTATTTATTTTTTATTATTATTACTCTTTTACTTGTTTTTTATTATAATTTTTTTCCACTGGAGTGGGGTAGCTCAGTGGTACTGAGCTTCCGAGGTCCCAGGTTCGAACCCCGGCTCATGGCAGAAAATGTATTTATCTGATTCAATAGCCCTGGGGCGACCCTGGGTCAAGAACCCTTCTGGGACACACCCAGCCTCTATAAAGTGGGTACCCTTAATTAAATAATTTATTAAAGGGGAAAACCTAGCGGTTGAGCGTGAATCTCGGTCAAATCACCTCCTTGCACAATCGTTGACCTAGAAACAGTACTTCCCAAACAGTACTCAGTACTCCCTTAATAGTACTGAACCCAAAGACCCTTCATGGGTTGTAGTGGTACAGGTTTTTTTTTCCATTGAACCTACCAACTAAATATTTTAATTATAATATCTTATGGATAATGTGTTAATGACCTAGATGTTTTGCGCCTATTCCATCAAAACAGACAACCAACAAACGCCTAACTCAGAAATTCGATTCTTCACTTACATGCCAAACTTCTGGTTTGACTTCACTGATTATAAAACACAATTTAATAGAATGCCGAGCTAATGAACTACTTAAAATATCTCATGACTTGCCAAACGATCTACATACCATTTTGCAGGTCATTATGCATGTCAGGTAAAGCCCCCCAGTTTTTATCAACCACTGCAGGTTTAAAGAATATTAAGCGTCATTAATATTGGAAATGGTCTAGCATAAGTCACTCATTTGTAACGGAAATCTCTTCTGCGCTGGCATATTCTTGCATTTACCACTATTTATTTAATTTTATAGATCGAAAAAATCGTATTAGAAGCACAAATAGTTTTGCCCATGGTCTTATTTTGTTTTGCAAGAAACACTCATTCCTGCTCAATATCACTTTATTTATAGAAGTATCAATGTGAAGGGCGAATTCTTGGTAAATATGTTCTTTTTTATATTTTAAATACATACATCTTATATCTAACCGATAAATTATAGTCAAAACATATAGATTGCTTTTTTTTTATTATGGCCAGATTTGTATATATCAACTATATATTAGCTATTTTCAAACATAACACACCTACTATCATACTACTATTATATATTAATATAAAGTGTGATAGATAGTAGGTAGTATATTTCCTCAAAATGATGGTCAATGAAAAATAATATTCAAAATATTATTGTTATAATCTTTAGTCATTTCATCATTTCAAGCTTCAATTATCCGAGCTATTGACAGAAATATAATAAATCTGTGTGTGTTGGATGAACTTTATGATTGATTTTTACCAAATATCATTCCCAGTTCCCAGTAAAACTGCTACAGCAAGTTTCAACACAAGAACATATCACCCCGTAGACTGAAACTCAGAATTATGCAAGACATTCTTATACGATGTGTACTTATATAGTCTAAAAAAACGAAAAAAAACATAATTTTTCGAAAACTCTCAACAATTGGCAAACCCTCTTTTCAAAAACTAATTACCAGCCAAAATTCCAAAACGTTAGACTTACATAGGATAGGTGTTTTAATTTAGTTGTAAGCTCTAGAGGATAAAGTCAAATCAAGACTGAGGTGAGCCCCATCACCGATTATATTACCAGATGTAGAAAAAAAATACTCAGAAACGACAAAAAAATCAATATACCCCGCAGTAAATAGATTATTTAGAAGACAACAAAAATCCAAGTATTCAATACAAAAATAAATGAAAAAGTGACTATGAACAAAAATAAATACATATATAAACGTTCAGAAAAAATACGTGCCCCAACTCCTTTTAAAATACTTGCAATTTAAGACAGCTTGAAACGCAACTTCAAATTACCTTTAAAATGAAACACCGTTTCAGGAAAAAACTAATGCTTCTACGTAATATATTTCACAAATTATTCGAATTGGGTGTTTGGGAAAAAAATGTAATTTTATTTCTATCATACACATATTTTATTTATTTATGTTATAATTTAAAAAAAAAATTAACTTTATTTTTTATTTTTTGTTCAGTTTTATTACTTTTTCCTTAGTTTTATTTATTGTGTTATTACTAATATTAGACTAAACCCCCACTTTGCCCCAAATATTAAAAATTGACCTATTGTTGAAATACACATGAATGACTCAGCAAGCTTATCTGGAAATACAAAAAATATATATTAAAGTTTCAGTTTAGATTTTTTTCGGCCATGGTCTCTCAATGTAATATAGATTTTTCATTCGCATAAAACAAAAGTTAAAAGTGAAACCAAGTTCAATATTTGTTTTTACTTTTTCATTTTCAATTCGTTATCTCGTCCAGACATAAGCCTCCAAAGCCCGTTGTGATCTCTGATTTTTCAGTACATCCAAACCATTTGCCGGGGGCAATGCCAATCGCTTTCAATATTTGTCCAACAGACCCCAGAAACTGTTTGTGATCCTATCCCCTTTCCAACCACTTCACATATTCATTCGTGTTTGCGTTCGTTTGTAACATGCTGTATTAACTGTCTATGAGGTACCGTATAACCGTAGACCTTGTTTGCTTATCTAATCCAAAGGCTGATTGGAAATAGGGAATTCCACGAGGTTCATTCCCCAATGATTTGTATTCTAGTAGAATGATACAAGAGCGGTACCACTAATTTCCTTAAGAAATACTCACTTGGAGTACTTTTCATTATGGTATTGTGTATGGAAGTAACGAAAGGATGGTCAGGAAATATGTGTTATTGTCTATTTTCTTATAAAGAGATTCATTTCATAGAGATTCATAAACATTTTTCATTTTTTGTATTATTGATGTATTCCATTATAATTACTTATGATTAATGCTTATGCGAATGAGTAAATAAAATAAAAACAATATATTAATATTTGATTAATATTTATAGTACTTTAAAAGAGGTGGGCTTTCCTCCTCCCCCTCCCTGAGGTCAATAGCGCAAGAAATCTCCAATCTACCAAGAAATCTTATTGATCTCAACTTCTTAAAATTAGTCCAAGCGAAAGAAGAATTAGGAAAATCGCAGATCATAAATAATTACACTCGTTTTCCCTTTTTTCTGGTTTAAAATGTTTCACTCCAAAAATTTATAAGCCCGTCGAAATATAATTATAATAGCCCCTCCTCTTAAAATCTGCAAAACTCTATTAAAATGTCCCTTTCTCAAAATTTTAGATAGTGTAACTTGCGCCATAAAACTTCCTTCTGGGCACCCCTATACTCTCACTCTCTCTCTCTCTCTCTCTCTCTCTATATATATATATATATATATATATATACATATATAACAAAAAAAGGAAGGAGCTCCGAATTAGTTGTCGCCATGTCAAGATATATTTGCGGATGGTTTAGCTGTATAAATTTTTATTAATATTAGTAACAAATTTACTATTTAATTATTAATATTAATTTTTATATTTGTACCGGTACAAAAATGTTACGAAACATTCTATGTGAATCTTGATAAGCTGCATGAAAAAAATCATGATAAGGTCTACATTAATATTTACTAGCTGATATGCTCCCATCATTACTTTGTCTTAATAGCTGATAACTGGGGGAAAGTTAACTCTTTTAACATTGAATGTATAAAACAACACTGTATTTTTTTTCATTAAAGTTACAAAGTTTCGGACCTAGTACATTTTGTTCTAACGTAAAGATATAAACCATGACTTATAATGACAAATGTAGTTGAAAATAGACAATTCAGACCGAAAGGCCCTGAAGTTTATCATTTTACATAAATTTGTTGTAATATACACTAAAAAAAAAATGCACTATAGTTTTTATTTGATTAATTTTACGCATTTAAACATAATGTATTTTTAAAAGAAATTCCTTTCTAGCTAATTAAACAAATAACTTAAATTAAATCACTGCTAAGAAAAAAATGGGCTTAGACCTCAAACCCTCCCCCACCAATTTTTCCTTCGAGGCTCAGAATTTTCCAGTTGTTACAAAGTTGAGGCCGGCGTCCCACAAAGCAGTGGCTTATACAGGTGCTATTTTATTTTTTTATTATTTATTTTTTTTATTTATTTACATCCCTGCCGTGCCTGATAGGCAATACGGGTTTTAGCAGCAGTGAGATGTTAAGCGTTTCCGCGTAACAACACACTGCTGCTAGAAAAACAATATTTATAGACTGGGTCCATATTTCGACTACATTTCTTCTAAGTTTGGTCACGGATTTCTTCTGCTACTCCGTCCGGCGGCCTTCCAGGCGGTGCAGCTCCTCTTCTTCCCAAGTAGAAATGAGTTGGGCCTATAATGGATTTCCATTTTGCAATGAAATCTATAAAATGAGGATAGTTTTCCTCACTCATGAGTTGAGGGAGCTCCCTTTCAGTCAAAATGTAGAGACCGGTTTCCCTGAGCAGTTTTGCTCTCTGTGCCTCATAGACAGTACATGCTACGACAATGTGCTCGGCAGTCTCTGGGACTCCGCAACTGGGGCACAAGGGGTCGATATTCTTTCCAAATTGGAAGAGCTTTGCTCGGAAGCCCCCGTGTCCAGTGAGTAGTTGGGAGACCCAATAACCAGGTTCCACCCATTTTGCTGCTAACCGGGAACCGATGGTGGGAAAATATTTTCTAAGAGTACTTCCTTTCGGAGTTGTTACCCATCGCTGGTTCCATTCGTCAAGGGTGTACTCTTGTATTATCTTTTTCCATCTACCTGGCTGTTGGTTAATCTTCTCACGGAGATTTTCTGGTAGACCTGCCGAGCCTTCTCTTGAAAGCTGGTGCTTTAACATGTCTTCCTGCAACAGGAGGTCGAGAGGAACACCTCCTGCCAGGACCTGTACTGCCTCATGAGACACTGTCTTGAAAGCTCTGGTGACGCGCAGCAGAGCCGTCCGCTGAATCGAAGCCAACCTCCTCTTCTGGTGGTGCGAGAGATGCAGAAACCAACCTGGGGACGCGTACCTCAGAATACCCAGAACTACACCTTTATAAATTGTCTTAGTCGCTGGGTATCTGAGGCCCCAAAATGCACCTCCGATACGACTGAGTCCATTAAGCGCTAGGGTCACCCTACTTCTCAAATAGTCCAAGTGAGGTGACACATTGAAATTTCTTCCTATTCTGACTCCGAGGTAGGTGACAACCTCACTCGGACGAATTCTCGATCCTTGGATTATCATTGTAATAGGGTGAGCCCTATCAGTCTTGCCTTTCAAGAGGATAGGCTGTGTTTTAGCAGCTGACATCCGCAGTTTCTTCATCTCGCACCATCTTTCTATCAGGTTGGCGCACCGCTCAGCTTCTTCTTTCAACCTGGCTCTGCTGTTCGACTCCACCACAACGGCTAAATCATCCACAAAAGCTGTGGCGGAGAACTGCTCTTCTTCGAGCACACCCAGCAACTCGTCGAAGACAAGTTTCCACAGAGCAGGGCCAAGGACAGAGCCCTGTGGACAGCCTTAGGTGCTATTTTATATATTCTTTTCACCGCTGATATCCCTACAGATCCCGATACCTTTCTAGCAACATTTTCAGACGATAACGCCATCCTGTCCTCCCCCCTTGATCCCGAAATTGCATCCCTCAATCTGCAAAGACACTTATAACTGATAGAGCAGTGGTGCGACAATCGGCTCATCAAATTTAATGAATCAAAATCGACACATCACCTTCACCCTCCGATTCAGATCCTGCCCGTCAATCCTATTTAACTCTATTCCACTTCCCACCTTAGACACTTTCCGGTATCTCGGCTTTCTTTTAGACAAAATACTCCCTTAAAATCCCCACACCAGACTTAAAAGACAAGAGCTTAACCTACGATTAGCCCAGTTATACAGATAACTAAACAGGATATCTCCTCTTTCAATCGAAAACGAATTATTACTCTACAAAACTGTACTGAAATCTATCTGGACCTACGGACTTGGGGGACGGAACTGTGGGAGATAAGTGAATTTTCGAATATCAAACGTATTCAATCCTTCCAGTCCAAAGTACTTCGAACAATAACCAACGCTCCATATTATGTCACAAACAAAACCTTACACCTTGACCTTAACATCCAATATATCCTTGACATATCCCATCCCGATTTACAAAATTTCACCAGAGCCTTATTCACCATTTCAATCCTCAAGCTCAATCCTAATCTTGCTCCAACCATCCCTATAATCCTCCCCGGAGGTTGAAACGGCAGTGACCTCGAGACCTTTTGTAAATATGTTAATGGAGTCCTGGCAATGGCCAGCTTCTCCACTCAAAGTTGGATGTTTGTGGCTCAATTACCCTCTCTCATTCTCCACTGGCCTCCACACGTGGAAGACAAAGCCTGGCTCGGAGTCTCTTGGGCAAATCAAATGTAAATACTGTATAGAGGTGTGAATAAGCTTTAGAAGAATTTTATTTATTTATTAAACTTTGTTTTTTATTTATTTATTTCATCCTTTTACTAATACTACTTTTTTTTCTTTATTTACCTTCATTTATTTTTCTTGTATGTATATACAGAATGAGTTGATACATTTAGCTCTGATGCTTATTGCCCTTGAGTGTAGCAAATTGTGTCAACATTCAATAAATAAATTTTAAAAAATACATAAAAAAGGGAGTTTAAGAAGTATTCTAAAGCTATATTTGAAGTATATAGCTATTTGAAGTATTCTAAAGCTGTATTTAATATTAAGAAACATAATTTTAAGTTTTTTCGGTATATAGAATGTTCTCTTTCGGCAATAGGTAATGAACTAACCTGAGTACATAATAATATTCAATTAATTTTATTGTTTTATTTTGTATGGAATATATTTAATAAAAAGTATTGTTGTGATACATGAAGAAATTATAGACAGACTTGAGAAAGACAAAGATATACTTTTTTTTGTGAAATGAAAAGAGTGTATGCTTGGCATTTATTACTGAAAAGCAGGATAATGAATATTGTGAAAAAAAAAAAGAAAAAAAAGAGAGGACCTTCAGAGAGAATGGCAAATATAACTTCGTTATTTCGTTTATAACTCAATTTGTCAATTTAAAAACAATTTGCATTTTAATATGAATTTTCCAAAGGCAATATATGAAGAGATACAAAGTGGGGAATCTGAAGTGAAGGCCGGCGATTGCGCTGCCTGACCGGAATATATCATCAAAAGCGCCCTCCCACAAAGAAAACTTTTTGACGTAAAAAAAGCTTTGGATTTTGATAGATAGCGTTTTAATTCAAACATTCTGTAGCATAGGTTTAGTGAAACAGCTGGGGAAATTAATTACGACGAATATATTTCTGTCTTATATTCCAGCTGGTCTCTGCGAAACATGATCCATGATATACAAATTTATGTGTGTGTCAGTTTATAAATTATATAGACCGGACTTTAATTAACATTTTCTTCAAATAAAATAGATATAATATGCGAATTCCCATGGTGTATGTAAAATTTTGGAAATAAATTCCTCCTGCATATAGTTAAAATGCAAGAGTTAAAATTTATATATATATATAAATTTATTTAAATATAAATATAAATTACATACACCATGGGAATTCGCATATTATATATGTATGGATGTTATACTTAATTTTATCAATGCAATGCTTTTTATTTTTTTTTAAATAAAATTAAAGAAAAGAAATTATAATTAAAGCTACAATACTTATATACATGAAAATAAAATTTTTTCTATAGCATATATATTTACGAAATAGAAAAATGTTTGCAAGTATTAGGAACAATTAAAGTATTGTAGGTATACAACTTAAATTTTTGAGAGAATTGAATGATTTAATAAACAATAGTCTTTATTAAATTAAGTTAACTAACAATTTGAATGAAATTATATATAGAATAAACATTGAAGAATAAAATTAAGTTAACAAGCACAGTTAAAAGGTAAAAATTGGTCAATATAAATAAAAATAGCAAATATACTATGACTTCGGCCACGAGATGTGGTCTCCTTATAGATATAATAACAGACATAATAAGAAGAATAATAATGAGGAGACATAATAGTTGCTTGCGGAAGCAGAGATGGCCTGGAGAGGGTCACCCAACCTTCCGTTGTTACAAACTATGGTCTCCATGGTGCAGCGACAGGCCACTCGTAGCTATGGAGCTTTGGGGCCAATCTGGCAGTTTCTTTCCCACCGACTCACTCGCGGCCAAGGATAGTAACAAATCGGTCTAGATCTAGGTATTATGCCTGCTCAGAGTCAGGAAGCGCACGAAGACCTACATTTATTTCCCCGGAAAGGACCTTCCATGGATCAAACCTCAGGGAGGTTACTAACATCCTGGTAAACCACAGCCCGTTTCCCGATTTAACTACAAGTTGGGTCATCAGTCATACGCCCGGTCGGTGTGAGTTACCTCCAGTAGCCTGACGCGTTTCACGTGCACGGAGGGAGGGGGAGGGAGAGGAGAGACTTGGGCAGCATGGCTTTTCCTGGTGGACAGCCACCCAAATCAGGCGGTCATCCATCCAAGTAATAACCACGCTCAAGGTTGCTTAACTTTGAGGTTGCTTAAATTACCAATTGCAATAGCTTGTACGGCTACCCCGGCCCTCTGAATATATATATATATATATATATATAATATATATATATTATATATATATATATATATATACAATATTATTGTGAATTTTATTATTATATTTATTTTACATGAAAGAATATTTCTTAATTAAGGTCTGGTTAGATATATTGTCATTTTCATGGGCGAAGATAAGAATAAATATACAAAATTAAAATTTGACTGATTTATTTTTTACTTGTATAAATCTAAATATTTTACCTTCAATCCTGTATAAATCTCGGTAGCTTATCTTTGAAAATCCACTTATGATAACTCTATCTAATTATTTTTTATTTAAAGTTTATAAGTATTACCGAGTAAGTATCTATTCCCATTAAAAAAAAAACAACAAATCCGATGGTGCATTTTTTTTTTAATGAACCTAAATATTAAATGAGGTTTGAAAATAAGTTTATTTTCGAAATCAGCCTTTTTATCAAGACAATGAAACTTGCATTAATTAAGTATTGTTAAAAACAAATCATCAGAAGATTTTTTAAGCATGTTATTTAAATGGAAATGAAAACAGTTTAATTTTATTGTACTAGTATTGTAAACAAAAAGTTAATTTTTTATAGAACAACTTTCATAACATTTCTCCTCTCCCCTCAGTATCATACATCAGTTTTTCTCTCCAAACCGAATCCCAACCAAAGATACACTGTTCAAATTTCAATGTTTTTAAATTACTAATTAAATAGTCAGTGTTTTTTTCAGAAATATGTCCTATAAATAAAAATATATTAATTCATCTATTTTTAATATTGTTTTTACGCTACTATTGGAATAGAAAATGTCGTTTCCCGCGATTTTTTTTTTTTGTTGAAAAAAATTAAAATACGATTAGAGTTCACTTTAGAAATAAACGGCTCATTATATTAGTTCATTCATTTGAATTTTATTTATTTGATTTTGACAATTAATAAAACTTATTACGAATAAAATATAGTTGCTGTTGTATTACCTGATAATCACTTCAACATTAATTAACACGGAGTTCAACATTAAGTAACCTCTAAAAACTATTATAGCTCATCTACGCATCTTATTTTGAAGTTTTGATGTTGGTCAATGTATTTTCGGAGTTCAAGAGCTGAATCGAACAAAATGATGTTTATTTATTTTCCCGAATAAAACAAAAGTAATATTCATGTTAAACAATACATTTCTTGTAAAAAAAAAAATATATATTTCTTTCAGTTACAGGGATCGGTCAGTGTTGGTGCTAAAATATAATATAAAAAAAATATTGTATCGGCATATTCCTAGCTGTATATATATATTTCATGGAAATGGAAATAGAAATCATTTAGGTTGTAAATCAATAAATGTACAAAATGTTTCTTACTACATATAATAAGACTAATTGACAATTTTTTCTATATTACTCGACTAAATTAAAATATGTTATGGATTCATAAAATAAAATTGATCTCATTAATGAAAATTTGTCAAACATTTGAATCTAATTTTTGAAATTGGTCGGCCGACGTTTCGGCTTAAGTTTCAGGACTCAATCACGGTGGAATACAAAAGAAATCTAAAAAAAGTTGAATTGAAAGACAATTTTAATATAAAAATCAACAATATATTTCTTTGTGCCAACATAATTCAGTCAGTGGTTAATTTTATTAACCTAATATAAGTTGAGGATTTTAGGAAGGTAATGTTACTTTAGATGTATACACCATTGTGAAATAATTTGCAGCGTTTTTTTAAATGAGATATATTTTTTTTATTTATTTATTTTATTTTATGCAATTTGCACCTGCGCAGCTGCGCATCTAGCAAATTTGTTGTATTTTTATTGTCTTGGTGTAATTGCTTGATTTTTTTTTATTGATGCAGTAGGTCTCTTGGCCATTTTCTTCTTAATCTTCGTTGCTCAGGTAACAGGGAGCAGGAGATAGAAAGAACCAGAGGATTGGAGTGATTTTGGGTTGAAGAATGAAATGTAGTGTATTTGTCGTGGATGTAGGATTTTACTGTTGGGATGTTTAAGTCGTTATGTATAGTAGTGTTTGAAATGTACCAAGGTGCGTTAACAATTTTTCGTATAATTTTTGATTGTGCTGTTTGTATTTTGTTTATGTGTGTTTGTTTTGCTGAACCCCAAAGTTCTGATCCATATGTCCATATTGGTCTCAGTAAGGTGTTGTAGATAAGTCGCTTGTTTCGTAAGTTAAGTGAAGATCTGTAGTCCAGAAGATGTGAAAGTTGGCTATATCGTCTAGTAAGTTCTTGTCTTTTTAATTTCGTATGTATGTTCCAAGTAAGCCTTTTGTCTAAGTAGAGTCCAAGGTACCGTACATAGTTCTTTGAAGGCACTGGATTATTGGCAATCGTTATGGGTGGACATGAGGCTTTCCTAAGAGAGAAACTAATGTGGGTGGATTTTGTACTATTAATTTTGATTCTCCAGTTTTCAAACCACTTTTCAAGAGAATGAAGATGGTTTTGTAGGGCAATTGATGCGATAGTAGGATTTTTGTGTGAAGATAGAATAGCAGTGTCGTCAGCGAAGCAATAAATGGTGGTATTAGGGTGCTCAGGGATATCAGAAGTGTATATAGAATAGAGGATTGGGCTCAAGACGCTACCTTGTGGTACGCCTTTGTGTTGGGGAAAGAAGGAAGATACAGAAGAGTCTACGGAAGTACAGAAAAATCTATTAAGAAAGTAGGATTGAAGAATTAAAAAATAAGTGGAAGGTAAGTGTGGTTTTAGTTTCCATAATAGGCCCTTGTGCCAGACACTATCAAATGCTTTCTCTATGTCGAGAAAGACGGCAGAGCAATATTCCTTTTTTTCAAAAGTCACAGAGATAGCATCTACTATTCGATGGCACTGTTGCACAGTAGAGTGATAACAGCGAAAGCCAAACTGGTGATTTGGAATCACTTCACTATATTCTAGAATAGGCTTTAGTCGGTTTAGTAATAGTTTTTCAAATAGTTTGCCCATTATTGGAGGAAGTGCTATAGGACGATAGGATGAAGGAGAAGTGGTAGGTTTTGAAGGTTTGGCAATCATTTTGATTGTGGAGAGTTTCCAAAGGAGAGGAAAATAGGTAGTGCGTAAAATGGAGTTATGAGATATTTAAACCTTAATTTTTATTCAATGACCTTCTTTACAACCGCATGAGTCAAAAACCAAAAACAAAACTGTTTTATGTTTCTGTCATGTTCTCACTTAAAAAAAAAAAAAAAATGAAATGAAAATTATAATATTAACCTGAATGACTCTCGACAGATATATACAGATATTGTCCACAATCATTTCAGATTTCTTCTTTTTTTAAATATTTGATAAGTTTTTAAACAGAAGGTTCACCGCAAGTGTAGAAGGGGATTTTTAGTTCACTTTTCCTCATACTGTTTTCTAAAAACAGACTAAAAACGCTTCGTCTCTATAAAAGAGAAAGAGCAAACAGTTTCAGGTCAAGTTATTAAAGGTCAAAGGAATTCATTTAACTACCGATATTATGAACGCTCTTGAACCCAAATGAGATACATACCTGATTAAATTTATTGATTCCTTTTGATTCTGTATGCAGAGCATTCCGCTTGCTAAATTAGGATTTCTAATAACAAGTTCAGGACTTTTTATTGGACAGTATTGCACTATTTTACCTATTACTTATCATTATTATTTGTTTTAATTATTTATTATATAAACGATTATATTTATTTATTATATAAATAAAGAAATAAATACTTACTTACATATGAAATATATGGTAAGACAAAATATTGTGATCGTGAAAATTTTCAGATTTGAATTTTCAATGGAATTAACGGTTTTGAGTTTCCCTGAGTTCAAAAAAAAAAGTTTTGGGAAATAGTCTGCGTATGTAAACCAAGTTGTAAAAAAGTTTTACAAAACTTAAATTACGTATTTAAGATAAGTATTGACCTGAGATATTAAAATAACTTTCTTGTCAAAGTAGACTAAACGGAAACAGCACTTTTTATCACCAATATTGTACATTTTCATAAATATCTCGAAAATGACTCTTTACATTTTGATCAAACTCCTTTTATCACTTAAATCAAATGGTCTTTAATATCAGGTAGTTGTTATCTATATTGAATTACTTCAACAGGGCTTAAATATCAGAATTTCAAAATATCTTCCCCTAATATAGGTTTAATTTTGTTTATTTAAAACAATAAATAAATTCACATTATAAAATGAAATAGATTAATATAATTGATAAAAATAATTTGTTAATAACTCGAGGAGAAATAGGGGTTGGGAACCGAATTCTACGGAAACAGCCGAGAACGCACGTCCTATGCCGAACCTCCTCCTCTTATAGATACACAATATTCCCCTGTACAGGGCTTTACTATTTATAGTTTAACTGTTATATATCACTTATCCATTACTTTCTAAAAATGTTTTCACGCGAAATATTAAGAATCTACTGATTTAAACTTAATAATGTACAAATACGTCGTATTTCCTGGTATCCTTCCTCTTTCAAGTCATCCAATCCCACCGTCCTTCATACATCTCCGAGCTCCTTCAATTCAAATCTTCTGTTCGTTCACGTAATACTAGTTCCAAAAAAGCTAACATGGACCACCAAAAGAAAACTGTTTACAGCCATAAAAGACAGGTGTTTTCGATATTTTTTTTTCATCTATAACTCCCAAACGATGAATAAAAGCGACAAATGTATACTTTAATAAATACAAAAACGTTAAATTTTGCATAACTAGTACATAAACTATATTATACCATAAACTAGTACATACATTTTATAATTTGGTTGCGCGGTAAGGTATAAAACCAAAACCAACCAACGCTGATTTTTACTAACTTTGCCAAAAACTTAGACAAATTACTATAAATGGCCCTGTAACTTGGAAATGAGTTCCCTTAGAGGAGAAATGCATAGAATCAAATTCGGAGAGCATCAAATTATGCGTCAACTGAGTACTGACATTTTTATTGTCTCTGGCTCAAGGGGTGTAAGGTCGGCACTGTCTGAAGAAACTGGGTTTGGATGGCGATCCTTGGGGGGAGGTGTGTAGGCAGCTATTAGTTGTGTCGGCATCGAACCTCCGGGTTCGCTAATCGTTTCATCATCTTGCCTTTTTGATGTTTTCACTTCTTTTTTTTGTTCTGCATATAAGTGATTTTGGTTTTTATTGGATGATTTGTAAGTTAGATGAGTTGTAAGAAAATTCGGGATTAGCGCTGATGTTGCCATTAATTAAGTTAGATAATTGCGTTTTCCCTCGTTTGTGGAATGTATAATCGCAACTTTAAGAAATTGGAAGCTGACGCAAATGTATAAATTTAACATATTCTATGGCTAAGAAAAAACACAGTAATTCATTGTATTAAATGAATGAATTATACTGCCTATAATTTCCACTTTCATTTTGCTATATTTAAAGTTATCTACGTATGTATTTCTACTCCAAGCTGGGTGGTAAGTGAAAATTGTGTGATACGTGAACTGCAACATATTGTTCTATTTGATTTAAAATAATTTGTGGATTCATTAAAAGTTGAATGTCCACAATCTATGATTATATATCGAGCATCAGAGAGAAAAATAGCAGAAACCATAACTAGCTCTGAAGAAAGTTTTACGTCTTTTATGTCCCTTCCTCATCTCCGGGAAAAGACTTCTCGTTTCATCAAGTGGACCTGGCCAGCCACAATGCGGCCGTCTCATATTGCCTAGGATCCATTGTTGGGCTTCAGGAGCGAATCTCTGTTCTTTGCCATCTTTTATAACTCTTACTCTTATCACTCAAGTCATAAAAGCAGCCATTAAAGTTTATTAGTAAGTAGATGTGACAGTTTTTTTTTTAATACTAAATTATTGCTAAATAAAATCAACTTTTTTTATACAGTGAACATCAAATTTTTTTCATACACGTAAACATTTTGGTGAGGTGTGCACATCACACAACCTTCAGTTACCACTCAGCTTGAGTAAAAATACACATTTTTACAAGTAGTGAATGTAAAAATTATAGGAGGTATAACAAATTAATTTAATCAATTAATAACTATACAAAAAATTGTTGAATAGTACAAACTATTCAAGAAAATATAGGCTAAAGGATATAAAATAATGTGTAATAATACACAAATATGTATAACAAAATATAAGAACAGTTAAAATAACGATTGATATGTATTGAAAATAGAAAGTAAGTTATTATGAGGTGTATATAAATTATTAAAAATTATTATGAGGTGTTGAAAACAAAGTTGGAATATACTAACAACAAAAACATCAAAGAACAGCGTCAAGGGGGGGGGGAGCACGATGGGTATGTCTAGGGATGGCCGTTTCTTAGAGTACAATCTAGTAATGGGCTAAGTAACTGATTCCTTCTAGGCTGTTAAAAGTTATTGTGAAGTAATAGGGTGAAGTTTAGAACCAATGAAAACCACCCTTGCCCCATCCTGAATTTGTGTATAAAATATCCCGAAAAGTATGAAAAGAGGTAGTATGTCGTATGTTTTCTTCCGGCTTGGGGACTGAAGCCTTGGCCCTACATAGACCATGAAGATGGGCCTACTTGCCGAGTTTTGGCTGCATTGGACGAGATGCAGCCATGAAACTTACTAAATACACTACTTCATAGACAGCTAAGTTGTGATTCCCAATCCTAATGTTAAAATAGTTCATGGCAAAATAATTCTCAAAACAGACCATCTGAGATCATACCCTCACAGTTAAGTATTAAATTCTTTAAATCATGTATTTAGTTTATTGCATATAGTATTTGCACGTTAAGATTTCTATGTTATTTGTAGATTATTCTTTATTAAACATAGAAATAAATTAAGTTTTTTAGTATTTTATAAGTTATTTTAATTCTGCTACCTATTTATATCATGATGATCCCAGGTAATGTTTGTAATTGGAAAGCATGATAAACAAAAAACAGCCTTTGAGAAAAGAAATTTAATTAATTAATCATGGACCAAATTTATTACAGATCCAAATTTGTCTAACTAATTTTTATTATTAATTTTAATTAAACGTTTCTGAGTAATTATCATCAATAATTATCCAGTGGCATCCCGAGTAAAATTAAACACCCCAAAACATAGCACCATAAATAACAATAGAAAAACCGTATACCGATATAAGTAGTTTATGTAAGTCCGAAATTAAAGTAGATCGGGAAATGTCGGATGGCATCGGCTGTTTCTAATTTAATAGGGCCTCCTATGATTACCCATTATTTGACCCTTATTAAATTACCTAATTCGTTTATAATTTATATATACTTATTTTCATTACTAGTTATAAAGAGAAATGGTAAATTATTTTAAATAAGCAAAATTAAACATAATTTAAAGGAAAGGTTTTTAAAAAATCGGCATTTGAGCGCTGTTATAGTATTTCAATGAGGATACCACCAGTCTGATATGAAAGATTAATTGATTCAACATAACTATAACAAGATTAATCAAAATCGTTTGAACCTTTTTCAAGAAAAATATAAAAATATAGGTGATATAAAGTGTTACATCCAATCGGTAGATTTTGGCAAAAGAGTTGCAATATTATCCCAGGCATATATGCACTTTAAATACGTAATTTCAGTTTCATACAATTTTTGGTTTTTTAGATAAGTTGTTTTCACACAGACCACTCATTGATTTTTTTTTTTTTACTGACTCAAAAACTTTCAAAACTTCTGTATTTCTGTTGAAAAATCAGCTTCTATTTCAATAAAATTGTCCACAATTGCAACAGTTTCTCTTACTATTTATTTTTTATATAGGTAAGTTAAAGTCAATTAAAGAGGGGTAGCTCAGTGGTAGGGTACTGAGCTTCCAATGCTAAAGGTCCCAGGTTCGAATTCCGACTCATGGCAGATTAATTATTTATTCTGTTTCATCAGCCGTAGGGCGACCCTGGGTAGGTAGATCCCCTGGGGCACACCCAGCCTCTATAAAGTGGGTACCTTTAATTAGAATAATTAATTAAGGGGAAAAACCTGGCGGTTGAGCGTGATCTCGAACAAATCACCTCCTTGCACAATCGTAGACCAAGACACAGTGATTTCCCTAAATAGTACTGAACCCAAGACCCTTCATGGGTTGTAGTGGTACACTTTTTAAGTTAAAGTAAATATCTATAAAATACATTCTTACCAAAAGATTTTTAAAATTTAAAAGTATTGGAATATACTTTTATATATTTGGAATTACCTTCCACATAAGAATAATTTACAGCCTTCATGAAAAATGTAACGGAAGATTCTTCAGAAAACAACTTTTTCCACTTCTTCAAAACTGAAATTAAGAAATAGACTAGATAAATATTTTGCTTGTTTAAACCTAAGACTGAAGGTTCAATTGCATATTCTATACAGATGTACCTTTTTACAAAAAATACTAACTGCCAAAAACTTCAAACCCTACATCAAATCAAAATTATTACTCACAACTAAAGCACATTTGTTAGTGACTAATAAAATTCTTTTTTTTTTTTTTCTTGTCTCTCTTGAATTTTTGTTATGTTTATTTCCCCAGGGCCAGAGGAGAGGGCTGGAAAAAGCTCCAAATGAAATTAAAAGTTTGGATTAAAATAGTTTAAATTTGATTTTTATTAATGAAGATATAGAAGTGGTGAGATCTATTTTTTAAAAATAATCTTTTATAGAATGAAAAATGTAAGGTAAACAACCACTAAAAGAGTTAACTGAAGCCCTCAGCCCACACTCTAACTACAAAGACCTCTCTACTACATTTCAGGCCGACAATTTGGGGCATTTTTGAACTGAGGGAATCATGGAGGGTAATTGACTAGGTGGCCTCCTGTGAAGCAGAGGCATGTTCCATCGCCGCCGGCCCTCCATGAATATGGATTATTTTTTTAATTAAATCCAGGGACAACCTGCCTCTATCCTTTCACTTTTATATATCTGCCGGTCCTTTTTCGGATAAAAAAGGAAAGGAAAAGAAAAGAGATCGTTTCATTCAATATTTTTGAAAAAGAAACTATATCAAGAATATTCTATTAATTGCATTTCACTTTTACCACGATGATAGCAAGCTTTTGATGACAGAATTGAATTAGAATCAGATTCTGTTGAAACACTTTATTACTCATTTCTTTAGTATCGTATGAAAGAGAGAGTTATGGTGATTAAACCACATATACTATTTTTCCACATATATTAATTATATTCGTGTTTATGAAAGTCCACACGTATTTCTTTGTAGTTTTATACGGGTCATTTTAAAATTTCAGTCATATCCATTTCACTGTATATACAAAACTAAGCTTTATTTTTTTTTTTGTCTTCATACTTCTATCCACACCTTTCATAGTATTGGCAATATGCAGATGTGATCTCATTGTATAGAAAGCTGGCATTTAATGCATGAGGAAGATTAGTACCCAGCAGTATCTCTTCGTGGTCTTGGTCTTCATAATGTAGGAAAGGAGATCTCTCATTCAGCTCCTTTTTAGTCGTCTCCTGATGGACATGTCAGCTGTGGCCATGATGTTAACAAGTCCGTTGTGATGTCAGTGTAGTTTAAGATGAAATCAGGAGTAGAGAGTAAGTATGTGTTGGTCGATAGTTGGTTGTTATAAGTCAGTATGCAAAATTTTGTTGTTTACGTACCAGGGAGCTGCTGTTATTAGTCTTAAAATTTTGGATTGAAATGATTGTAGTTTTTGTAAGTGCGTCTTTTTTTTGCAGAACCGTAAATTTGTGAGTCGGATGTCCATATGGGTTTGAGTAGGTAAGTTTACGTGTTTAGTTTTTGTCTGATTTTTAATTTTGATTTGGGAAAAAGGGCGTATAGTATTTTCAGTCGTTTGTTCAAAGTCTTTCGTTTCATTTTGATATGTGGGCCCCAGGTCATCCTTCTGTCGAATAATAGCCCGAGATAACGTGCAATGCCAGTCGGAGGAATTTGGTTGTCTCCGATATAAATTGGTGGGCATGTGTCTCGTCGAAGTGTAGATGTTATATGTTGCGATTTGTCATGATTTAATCTAATTTTCCAAAGTGAATACCAATTTCGTAAATTTATTAAGTGGTTTTCTAAATTCAGTGAGGATAGTCACTTAAACTTTCACGTTACGGTCTAAAATATCTTGTAAAATTTATCTTTTAGAAGGGTTAAAACAACATATACAAAACTAAATTTCTTTTTTCTAATTAAGTATAGACACAATTTTGAATAAAAAACAAACAAAATAAATTAATTCCTTTGTATTGACTTTTGTCCATCTAGATTGCCATATTCTCTCAAGACAGCTAAGTCATAATATTCATTTATATCGTACTAATTTTACCTGTGTTGGCCATCAATAAAATAATAGAGTCGATAGTCATGTTATTATCATTCTCCAGGCAATATTTGTATATATAACGTTTAAAATCATAAATTGTAGTTTTATTAACACAGTTGTAAATATCATAAATAAACAAATCATAAATAGATGTTAATTTAGAATAAATCTTGATTTATAATCTTTTACCAATTAAATATTAGATATAGGCCACCAATTAGATATATAAATAGTAATATTGAATACTTAATAGTTAACCGTATTATTATTAACGAAGGATATTGTCCGGGGTCGCGGTCATAAATAGACTAAGTAGCGGCAAAACTATTTTATTAAAAGTCAACGTTTCGACCCGACCGAGAACTGGAATTCGCTCAGTTCTAAGTGAAACTCCTTGCACCTCCCTGAAGAAGACCTGAAAAGTCGGGTTGAAACGTTGACTTTTAATACAATAGTTTTGCCAATATTTAGCTTATTTACGATCGCCAGCCAGGACCATCTCCTTCCTAAATAAATAGTAATAATCTGTAGTAATTAGTAATATGGCAGTAGTCCTGTCACCTAGAAGTACCTATATTTTCAGAAAAAATTACTACAATAAATTATTGAAAAGTATTAATTTTCCTTTTATATTGATCTAGGAAGTATTTACATAAAAAAAATAATGATTTCTTAGATATTTATGATTTACAGTGATAATTAAATTGTGTGTTTTGTCAAGATCTCTATTACAGCAATAAATCCATATTTAAAATGACCAACTAAATATTTATAATTCTAATATTCTCTAATATAAGCATAATGTTAGAAAAGAGACATGAGGTGATTATGTTATAAATGAAAAAAAATGTAAAAAAAAAATATCCATAATTCTCCAACATGCAAGTGAATAGTTAGCTTGTCAACGTATTACCAATTCAGACATCATCAGGGATGAAAAACCAAGATCACATGTATGCAGAAAGGAAAAACAAAAAGGTAGAAAAAAAATAAACATAACTAAACCTATGGGTAAGATATGGGATGAGAAATGAGATCTGAGATATAATGTTATTAATATTATATGTTATAAAAACATATTCATTAAAAAAGTATAAATAAAAATAACAAAAATGATTCTCATTTATAGTCTGAAGATGGGTTAATAAAGTGATCCTGAAACGTCATAAAAAATAAAGAATTTGTTTTTGGAAGAGTAAACAGTTACTTAACTTTATTCTTGTACCTTATATAAATAAACATCTCCCTTAGGACTTATGAAGAAATAATATTTATATTGCACTAGATATCTCACGAAGCCATCCAATACATAGTCTATGTATTTGGATGTATATATGTTGTTTTGATTTTTCCATTTATATTACGGTTTCATGAAAATAATTCAAGCAATCAAGCAAGCAATAAAAACAGGTTTCTTTATTTTAAACGTGAATATTAGGATTGGGAACTCTTAGTTTGTCACTTATAAATACGGATCCATTTTCTATTATAGAGAGAACAATTTTAAGTAGATAAATCAATCTTTTATATCAAAGGCTTAATGAATTTATTAATTTAGATATAATTATTCATAACATACTTTCTTTTTGTGTATTTTTATTATGTAAGGACAATTTTCCATTGGTTTCCGTATCTTTTTTAAATTTTCTCCTTGATGATGTCTGTTTACATTATCAAAGCTACAAAAATATTATATGAAATCAGTTTATGATAAACCTCTAGACGAAATTTTAATTAAATACTTTCTTTGCCTTCTTTTTTTTTTGGCTGAGAGATAGGGCCATAACCTGATAAAGTACAATAAAAAGCCCTAAGGGCGGAAGAGACTGCCCTAATATTTACACAGCAGATTAAGCGCTCTCTCTGCAGACTGGGTAATTTATTTTACTGTAGGCGCTGTCTTAGAGGAGTTTAGTTGTTAACTTTTAACCTGTTTTACCGAATCAACTACCACTTTGTTACGATTTCCCACCCCTACTGATAATAACCTTTAGTAATTTAAACGTCGCTTTCGAAATTTGGTACAGGAAGGTTAGTGTTGAAGATTACGATCTCCGAGCTTATGATCTCTCCTAATATTTATATATAATATTGTATAAAATAAATTTGTACATAATTTATTTTTAATTTGAGAGAAACTCGTAATATAACAAAAAAAAAGAAAAAGAAAAAGGAGCACATATCCATATTTCAATAAAAATCAATATATATTTGAAATTTTGAAATTTCTTTAAGTTTACCAATATGAAAATTTTAAATCCTGAAATAAATTATTTTATAAAACCGGTTATACAGGCTGTCTTTTCTATCCGAAAAATATTATAATTTAATGGCAGGAGATGGTCCGGGGTTGGGGTCATAAATAGGCTAAATAGTGGTAAAACTATTTTATTGAAAGCCGACGTTTCGACCTGACTTTGCAGGTCTTCCCTGCAGGGAAGACCTGCAGGGAAGACCTTCTTATGACACATCAGGGAGGTGTGTTCATCTAGGAGTTTCACTTAGAACTGAAACGTCGGCTTTCAATAAAATAGTTTTACCACTATTTAGCCTATTTATGACCGTAACCCCGGACCATCTCCTTTCTTTATAATGCAACGGTCAACTATTAAATATTCATTATAATTTAATGTTTTCTCCTCCACTTTGAGGTTTTGTAGTAGAGTAGAACTAACTTACTTTTTTTATCATAATTCTGAAAGTCATCGGACATCCCTTCGATTCTTTAAATAAGCCAATCTTATATTTATTTCTCTCTAATCTGGTTTGTCAGCCCAGAACTATACCTGGTCGGCAGATGAGGGAAGACCAGTTCGGGTACCATTATTAAATTGTTTCCACACACAATACATAACATGACTGCCACATAAACTGGTAAGTATTGAAATGAATTAATCAAAGTAAATACAATTTTAAATTCAATATCAGGTCATAAAGAAGCCGACATCAAACACTTCTGCCGACATCAAAGACACGGTCAAGATGAGTGGAACATTTCTTCAAGTCTGACAGTAACCATCCTAGGTTATCTCCTAACTGGACCCTTAGGACGGGACCAGTTTGAATAATTTTACACTCGCCAAAGTTGAAAGCCAATGGGGACCCATCCTTGCCTCATCCTGATTTTTTTTATAAAAATCGCCAAGACGTAAGGGATTGAGGTATCCCCCGTTTTCTTCCTGCTTTGGACACTGACGGTGGAGCTTGGCAGCGTTTGGACCTGGGACGTCATGGATTACATGATATCGAACCAGCTGATTAGTGATGAAACCTCAGAGATCAACGCCAGCTACTTACTACCATGTCTTAAACCTCAGTTAAGTTTGCAATAATAGATTGATTAATGTTAAATATTTCATGGCTTATTCTCAAACCAGTCCAGCTGAAATCATACCTTCATAGAGTTCTTATTAAATATATATAATCATGTTTTTATTCAGTTTATAACAAATATAATTTTTACATTAAAATTTCTATAAAATTTGTATGTATTGCTATGTATTGAACATAGAAAATAAGGCTTTTAAAATTATTATTTGTCAAAAACAATGTTGATCGAAACCGACTTCTGACAATAAAAACAGCGTCGAGGTGCAGATCAGGTACATCTATCGGGAACCTGCAAGGACCAAGCCTATACCTGGATCGAAGGAAGGCTTAGGGTGAAAAACTCTTAACGGACTAAATAACTGGTTCCTCTTAGGGTGATACAGTTATTGTAAAGTAATATGGTGACGTTAAGAAGCAATGAAAACCATTCTTGCCCCACCCTGAAAAGTTTGTATAAATTCTGCTGAGAAGCAAGAAAGTCTTATGTGGAGATCCGACTTGGAGGGGAGGTCTTATGTTGATGTTCGGCCTTGAGGATAGATCTTCTGTTTTCTTCCGGCTTTGACTGAGGACTTGGTTCTACATAGACCGTCTTGGTTCTACTCAGATAGGCGTCTTGGAGAAGTTTTTAGACCTGGAAGCTTGACGAGATGACCTCAACTTCGAAGATGCAGCGATTACATCTGCCAACTTTACCACATCATATACAATAGATAAGTTTTATTCCCAACAATGAATTTACCAATGTTATAATATTTCATGGCAATAAATTCTCATAACAGTCCATCTGAAATCATGCCTTCACAGTTGAATTGAATTCATTGATTCTTGTAACTATAATTTGTAATTCGTGTAAAAACTATCATTCAAGACTGCCCTAGATTCGAACCTACAAGGAAAAAGTTAGACATGTCACAGGGTCTAAAAGAAAACCTACAAGACAGTGAAAGTGCAGTAAAAAAAACTTTAAGGTTTTTAAAAGTGATAAAACACTACAACAGAGTGTAATTTAAAGGTCTTGCCAATGGCCCTACAGGGCTAGGCAACAAAACATCAAATAAATAAATAAATAATTCTTGTAAATATAATTTGTATATATTCTGTATTAAAAATTGAAATAAATTAAGTTTGTTAGTAAAAATTATTTTAATCATGCCACATATTTATATCATTATAATCACAGGTAATGTTTGGTAATAAGAAAGCATGATAAACTCAAACCAGCCTTTGAGAAAAGAAATCCAATTCATTAATTCTGGACCAATCAATATATTATAAATCCAAATTTATTTTACTAATTTTTCATTATTAATTGTTACTAAACATTTCTGGGTAATTATCATCAATAATTATCCAGTGGCATTCCAAATAAATTTAAAAGCCCCAAAACGTAGCAACTGTAATGCCATCCATTTTTTGGGGATATGACATAGCAATATACTTAATTGTTTTTTAGAAAAGTTATTTTTGATCCCCTATTCATATCATCATGGTTACACTTAAAGTTGATAATTAGAAAGTATGATTAACACAAACTAGCCTTTGACAAAAGAAATTCAATTAATTAATCCTTGACCAATCAATATACTATTGATCCAAATTTCTTTTACTAATTTTTTATTATTTATTTTTATTAAATATTTCTATATGGTTACTATCAACAATTATCCAGTGGAATCACGAATAATTTCACCCATAAAACATAGCAGTATATTACAAAGGTTGCACGGATGACGGACTTACAACATAGAGTAAAATGTGCGAGAAACCGTTATTTTCTGACTAATAAATTAAAAATGTACAGTGATTAGTAAAACAGGGTACCTGGCATTATAAATAGTAACATGGAGAGGATGGTGAAAGAACAGGGTGTGATAGGAACACTCCTCTTGCCAGATTAAGTTTCAGGTTGTAATTAAAAGCTCTACTTTTGTCTCTCTCTGCTGTTTAGTTGCCCACTTCTAAATCACCATTTTTCTTTCTGCTCAATTAGCAAGTAAATTAATAATGATTAGGTGAAAGTAATTACAATACTTGCAAAACTAAAACGCTGGGTTTAAGTTTGTTGCGCTTTTTTTTCTATCTTATTAACGTTTAGTATAATTCTTTCAAATTAATATATTTTCTCACATAATGACTAGTAAGATGTGAAAACTATATTATTGTAAAAATATTAGGATAAGTATATATCTATTATCTTAAATAATTAAAGCGAGAAGGCTTCAGCTAATGACACCATATCATAAATGCATATTTGTAGACAAAACTGAGGAATCACATAGACTCGCTATACACACAGCATGCTCATTCGTATCTTACTACTGTCAGACATAATATAAATAATAGAAAAAGATATATACTGTAGCTGCTTACCTGGAATCTGGAAATAGTGGTTTGATTCTGGTGCATTTTTTAGAGTTTCAGAGGTTTGGAACGGGGTCGGCACAACGTGAGAATAAATGAGTAGCTTCATGAAATAAATAGTAGTGGTTTAACCCAGAAAATAAAAGCTGAAGTTGTCAATATTCATTCCCTGCAACCTCATTTTAATTTTTTACTTTGATTTCACCATTTTTAAATATTGTAGACCTTTATTTTTTATACAAACGATTACTATTTTACGATTAAAAAAGATGAAATATATTTTTTGCCTAGTATTGTACTTGTGATTTCATTATTAATTATTTATGGTATTACGTCCTCAGCTTCGCTTTGTGTTCAGGTAATGATTTAAGCTAATAAAATTGTAGTTTTAATTAAATTAAATATTAATACGCTTGGTATTAATCTAGAGTAAAAATATATTTTATCAAATATAAATAAGGAATGGCTCATGGTATAGAAATAGAAATCCCTTATTCAGAAGTTTCTTTAAACACTCATAAAGAACGGTTTAACTTCATGATAATATATCTTACTCCAACTGAGATCCTATTTCTAAACTTATTCTTTTTTTTTAACCAGTATTAGGATAGAAGCTTGAACTCTTATAACTACTAACACTAACAATAAACTTTCAATTTCAGCATCAATATGTTTTTTATACCAACAAAACTGACGTAAGAAGATCAGGATTTTTATCAATGACAGCCTATATATAATTTATAGTATTTTGTTTTACACCTTAAACCCAGAGAAGCTTTAAGTCTACCTTCTACCTGCACCATATATATATATATATATATATCTATAATTAGAACACATCATTAATCAAAAAATCGGATGGAAATGTTTTAAGCCACAAAGATTACGTACTGAAGAGATGGGTTCAACACTTCAAAGACACATTAAACAGAGGAACGGTGCCTGGAGAGATAGGGGTAATGAAGGAAGACGGACTGAATTCTATGGAACCTCCGGATGAGGATGAAATGTAAAACGTGATGAGAAAATTGAAAAATGGAAAGGCGCCAGACCCGGAAGGAATCCAGTCAGAGCTGTTGAAATGGGGAGGGGGGTGTGAAGCCTATCTTGAAACTCAAGAAAACTCTACATGACTTAATACTGGCTGACCATCTGGGAGAGGGAAGCTATGCCTACGGAATATCTGCCCTATACATAAGAAAGGAGATCAACCCCAATGCACTAACTATAGAGGAATCTAAGTCATTTCGTGTGCTTATAAGCTGCTCTCTAGCATTATTTTTTTTTAGACGATCCTCCCGTATGATGAAATAGAACTGGGAAAATATCAGGCTAAATTTCGACGAGGACGCTCAACCACTAATCAACTGGTTTCCCTCAGAATGATCCTAAAAAAGAGTATGGAGCTTAATGTAGTCACTCACCAGTTATTCGTGGACTTTAAAGCAGCATACGACAGCGTTGATAGGACACAACTATACTGTGCCTTGGAGGAGCTAAGCATCCCTCAGAAGCTGATACACTTAATCAAGATGACCATGTACAGCTCGAAGTGTACAATACTCGTCGGTTCTGATGCCTCTGAAGAGTTTGAAGTGAGCAGTGGAGTTAGACAAGAGGATGCTCTCGCCTGCCTATTATGCCTCAACTTGGTATAGGAGAAAGCTGTAAGAGAGGCCGGTATTCAGATCAGCGACATAAAATTCAATCGCCTGACAGAACTTCTTGGTTTTGCTGATGATATTGATATTATATGAAGGTCTGAAAGGGCTCTCAGAGAACCATTTACAGCCCTTGAACCAGCTGCAAGATGACTTGGTATAGAAGTCAACGAGAAGAAATCTAAGTATATGAGAGTTACTGGTGACGTGGATCTGAACTCTTCATTTGAGGTAGGATCTTTCAAGTTTGAGAGAGTAAAAACATTATATACTTTGGGTCTGAAGTCAATAGCAATAATGAACTTACTGAAGAAATACAGAGAAGGATTACGGCTATTACTACTACTTTCAAACAAATTATTGAAAAATAAATGGAATGTAGTACATAATTTTTATTTTTTATCCTAAATTACTAAAAGATATATACATAAATTTTTGAAATGGTTTAAAAAAGTAAAAATTGTGAAAATTATTAAAATGTATAATTAATTAATGATAACCATTAATTCGTTCTAAAAATAATAATCTTCTTAGATTTTCTTCTTTACCTTAAGACTGCTAAATTTATTAAATTAAATCAAGCCTGAAAAAAAGTACAATTATACATTTTAAACTGCAGTATGTAAGTTGTTGATGCCCACACATAAAAAAACAAATAACTTTCTGTGCTTAGACTCGATTTTTGCAAGTAGATTTGTATTCCCAGCTACGGGGGTAGGAAGGAGGGGAGAAGAGGAGGTACTTATCTGCTGTCCCGAATTAAGCGCGGTTCTTATACCCGCCACATATGGGCCAGATGAGACCTGGAATAGCTATACTGGTTCCTTTACAATGCTTCTGTATCCACTCTGGAATGCAATAAGCAACGCAAATTATTACAGTTTCTTTTATATCTCGTAATTGTTCTTGTATTGTGATTATATTTAAATTAAGATCCATAATGATTGACCTGGTTACTAATATATATATCATTATATAAAATATAATTGTTAAAAATCAGTTAATCTATAAATTATCTATATTATAGTTTATTGATGAATACAAGGTTGAGAAACAACTTTCCGTCTTTATTTAATACCATGAATATTTTTATTTTATTTTACTCTTCTACTCAATTTGCACCTGCGCAGTAGCGCATTTAGTAAATTTGATGTACTGTTTACTATATTGGAATTTGCTTGATAATAACTTTAATTTTGTTATTTCTGAAAGGGCGGTTGATTAAGTTGATTACGAATAAATTGATGTGATTTTGAGTTTAAGATTGAAATGTAGTGTTTTGTCGTGGATGTAAGATTTTACTGTTGAATGGTTTTACTGTAGATGAACGATTTTACTGTTGCCATTATGTATAGTGTTATTTGAAATATACCGTAGTGCGTAGAACATTATTTGCAGATTTTTCGATTCTGTTGTTTTTATTTTGTATATAATAAACAATGAACTATGTTCATTTTAAACATAAATGAAATAAACAACAAAGTAATGATAATTTCAAACTGCATCGGTACAAACTAAATCAACATCTTATTTCTGAATCGCATAAAAGATTATTGTGTTGCTTTCGTAGCTAAATAACTCTTTTTTTATAAACAATAAAATTTTATTACAACGAAAGTTATAGTAATTGCGAGCCATATATGTAAACAGCTGAGAACAGACAAAGACAAAGTAAAATGTTCCGAGTTAACTAGCCAGGCGGAACTCGGAATTCAAATATTTTAATTTTCAATTTATACAAAACATAATTTAATTCAATTATTTTTTATCGATTAATTGAAATTATTAAATATTTTTTATACACGCTTGTATAAATATCAATTTAAATGAGCATTACTTATTTTGATATTTAAATACCTCGTTTTAGACTGATGGAAATCGTTTGTAGTATTAATGAGATAGTTCAAGAACAATAATGAATTAAATGTTAACAAACTGTTATTATATTATTTAGTTTAGTTTGCGATTTGCATTGGTACATAGCTGTGACAAGACTAAGTTCGAGGTAGGGTACAATGTACGAAGCAGTGGGGTTACAATAAACTAAAGATGTAAATTTATTTATTCAACACAACAGAAAAATTAACCAAATATGGTTATCCGTGCTTGTGCGTATATAAATGAATTGCTTAATTTAATAAGCAATAATATTTATCTTACAATTTAAACTATAGCTGATTTCTAAATTGTTGAAAAAATATTCCATTACATTCTTGAAAAGTTCTAAAATCAATATTCTTTCGTAAATGCAGTTATATATTTAATTTGAGAGCTATAACAATTTTTACAAAGCGAATCAGAACAGAACTGCGACTAAACTGAGGTCGTGGTAGTTGGGATATGTTAAAATTTAAAAATGTGTTTATTTCTTAACATAATAGGACAAGTTTTAAATATTTATATCGTTCCTGTACTACATAAATTAAGAATCGGTTAATTTAACATGCAAATATAAGTGTATAATAATTTTAACAGTACCTACCTTATATCTAAATCGCACCTTAAAAATTACTATTAATTTCATCTCATTCGAACTTTTAATATATTAAAGAGCTAGAACAATAATAGCGAATTGTGACTAGAATGAGGTTGAAGCACGAAGTATACAGTCCAATGTTCAAAATAGTTGGGCTATGTTAAAATTTGTATATTTCCTAACATAACTAGACAATTATTAATTATTTATGACCATGCTTGTAGTGCACATATGATGGTTTGGTTAATTTAACAAGCAGTAAGACTTTTTTTACAATTTGAGCAGTACCTCATTCCAAATTCCAACGTAAATTTTCATTACTTTCTTAAATAGTTTAAAACTTACAATTCATTTGTCGATGAAATTGAACTTTTGATTTATCAAAGAGCTTTAACAAGGATAATAGAACCGCGACTAGAAAGTAGTGTGCATTTATTGATGCAGTTAAATATCAGATACATCGAAAAACTGTTATAAAAACGTCATCTTTATGGAGCTGGAACTACACTTCGAAGTAGCATGTTCCAAATCGCAGTGCCATGTTGTGCACAAAGTTCAAATTACTAGAGTTAAATTAAAATCAATTGATTAATTTTTTAACCCAACAGGACAATCGTTTAACATTTACTTTCGTGATTCTATGTGCATACATCAACAATTTAATAATTTGATAGGCAGTAGCACTTATTCAAAAGTTTAAAATGTATCTTATTTTTAAACATCAGAAGAGCATTTCAATTCCTTTCTAAAATAGTTTAAAAATGATTATTTATTTGTATATGCAGTTTTACTTCAGACATATAGAAAAAATAAAATACGTTTATAGATGTGCATAGGTACAAATCTGAAACTTTAGCAAATATTAACAGAAGTAAATGAATTTTCGTACTTTTATGTTCTAAGTAGTGCAGTGAAGGAAAACAATTTTAATTATTTTCATCTGCGTCATTGACAATTGTTAAACATTTCTGTACATGCTTGAAGATATAAAGGTTTTTATATATGTTAAGAATTAGTTAATCGAACTATTAATAATAACTTATAATAAAAAATAAATTATTTGGACTTTTTATCAGTTATCAGTATCTAGTTTCTAAAACGCACAGAAACATTTCTGATAGTTGTGATAGTCATTGATAGTTAAAACGTAGTAATTCACTATAAGCTGCAATTAACATTTTTCAAAACGAATACAAAATTAAATAAAGAAAAGAGAATAATAAATAAATTTCATTGTTGCAAAATGTATTCGTCCATAGCTGACTAGTGTAGGGGCAAAGTACAATTTTCAGCCTTGCACCGACACGTCGAGTACAATGAAATTTAAACAATGGTTTCTTATAAAATATTTTAATTTGCATTTATCATATCTTGCAATAGTTCATAGAAGTATTGTTAAATATTTATGTACATTCTATTAGTTTTATAATTTCATTCACTGATGTATGTTTAATTAAAAATTGAACATTCATTAAATTCGCCAGTACCTTATTTTATAATAAATGAAAAGCTTTCTCGTTATTTTCTCAATGATTTTTAAGTTCTTAAGTTCTTATTAACAGTAATATACTTCATTTATATCTGAAGTGCTCTGGTTGTTATGAAGCGCATCGGTACACAGCTGATACTAAACTGAGAAGACGATGGAGTATGACAGTGTTACCACCCCTCAATATTAAATACATAATTTTTTTTCCAAATTGTCATAATTTTTTTTAAAAAATCGTAAATCCCTTGTACAAATGCTCCTTTAAAAATCGTAGAAATGCATATAAATCGTATGTTCAATTTTTTTTTTTTTTTTTAAATAAAATTAGTCAAGGATATGAAATAAACTCTAGCGCATCTATAATTCTATAATTACATTATACATTATTGTGAAGATTTATTGTGATTTCAAAAGATTATTAGTAGAAATTGATGTAATTACATCAAAAGTGATTTCACAGTATTATTTTGATGTATATAGAATTTTTCATTTACTTCCGTTCCACGTATTGATGAAGCGACTTCATTAATTTATTAAATTTTCACATGAAATGAAAACTCAACGAATAACTGATTACGAATATCGATAAATCTAATTAAGATCTAAATAAATATATTCAATTGAAAATGAAATGAGGAAGGATATAAATTAAATCTAATGAGGTCGGTCATAACTTATTTTCCGAACCTCATTATACGGTTGGATGTCTTTGAAAAAACGATCATTATCAGTATATTGACGTGAAGCAGCTTTTGCGAGTTAACAAGCAGATTTGGTCGCCACCCCAAAAAAAAAAAAAAAAAAAAAAAAAAAAATCATAATAGAAGACTCGGTGAATTGAGAGAATTGGTTTGAACAATTACATAAATTAAATAGGCATTAATTATACTATACACAATCCATAGTGGAACTTTATAGTTAAAAACTTTATAAGTGAATTTTATTTTTTTTTATTTTTTAAGTGTCCTATTTTTTTTTTTTTTTTATTTTAGTGTTGAACTCATCTGGAGCCTATCTGTCTCGATTTTTTATTTTAATTATTTTTCTTTTTCGTATATTTGGGTATATATAAGGGTGAATACATATTATATATATATATATATATATATATATATATATATATATATATTTATATATAATATATATATTATATATATATATGTATATAAAATATGTAAGGGTTTTATAGATATATAATATAAGCCTGTGATATTTGGTTCTTAATTCTAGAATTTATTTTGTTTATTGTATATATAGTGTGAATGTGATCTGTGAACTCTATTATAAATGTCCTAAAGACGGATTGTAATATTTTAGAATATTTAAAAAAAACAATTCTAGAATATTTGTAATCCTTTATTTTATATATTCCGTATTCGAGAAATATTATAAGAAATGTAAATATGATATTAATATAATATATATTTAAAAAATATATTTATACCACGATAACCCATGCATAGTGTTGCCCAAATGCGAGACGGTCTTGTGCACTCAGTCTCGGTCTTGCTCAAGAGTATCACAACAGTTGTGAAGTTACTTAGTAGCTATGGAGATATTTATTTATTATATCTGTAATTTTTCTGATAGGGGAAACCTTGCTAAGCCCGAATGAAAAATTCAAAAGTTAAATTCAAAAGTATGTTGATATTATACTAATTTTAAACATATAGTAACTAAAATATTCAAATATTAGTAACTGTTTTACCTTAATTTTTAATAACAAAAACGATTTTGTTTACCAGTCTTGGTCGACTGATTTCGGGCAACAATGCACATGCAGTACTTTGTAGAGAAGTACTGTTTCTAATTCAATTGTTGTTCAAGGAGGCACATGATCGTCAAATGTAAAGAGGATGGGTGCGTCCTACTCCATGATCGAACATCATCTGATATGACATAATAAATAATTGCAAGAATCGAAAGCAGGAGCGCAATGCCTTACTCACACAGATAATCCTTTCGCACACAGAAGCTATAACATAATCCATAATCATAAGGATTTCTGGATCATGATCGATAATATTAATTCCTTAAAAATGCTTAGATTTCCTTGTGCGTGACACTTTCCACTGCGTTTCAATTACTTTTCGATCAATTAGATTGTTTTCGGTAAATGAGTCTTAGGTTTACAACGAGAATAATTTTGAAGTAATCATTTTGTTGAATACATCGTAAGTATCTTCTTATTGTTGCTAATATGTTTATTGGGAATTATTAATACAAAAATGGAAAACGTTTTGTAGTACAAAAAATGAGATTTCAAGTTTGGATGTGGTTCAATATGCTCTACATTTACGGTAAAATCTATTCTGATTTAACAACTGCTTGAAAGAAAATAATAGAAGAGAAAAAATAACACTCTAGGCATTAAAGCATATTCCTAGCACTTTAAATTTATTTATTTAATAGTAATACAATTTCTCACAGCCAAGCAAAATAAGTATTAGTGCTTAACTATCCATTCGTACAATATCTACCAACAAGGAAAGAAAAATGAATAATCCCGAATAATTTAAAAATAATTTTGAAAAAAATAATAAAAAGGGGGTCTCCCAATTGGCTTTATTTCAAGCTATCAAACGTTTATAATATATCCAACAATTTTCCTTATTGCACAATTCTATTTCATTTTTTTTTTTAGTTTTTATTCGTTTACTTTCAGTTCAATTATACAAAAAATAGCCTTTTTCTTAAAATTTTATTCGCATTGAATGACATGTATATAAATCTGATTTTTGGTAGCTCTTTATCTTTTATTGCTTAAAATGGACTGTTGGTAGTTGTAAGACTACTATGAAATCGGGGTTTAAACTGACGTAAATTTGATCAAATTAAAGTTTTGTATTATTTGACTGAAAGCAAACAGCCATAGAATTGTGTAATATGGAAAATTTACAGATATGTCGTAAATTTCCGAGAGCTTGAAACTGGACCAATTGGTCTGGAAACGTTGTATTGAATTAAATAAATAAAAATATTTGAAGAAAAATTCATTCCTTTAAAAAAAGGTATACAAAAATTTATACTGGGAAAATTAAAAGCATCGCCACAAAGCAAAATCTCCAGTCTATGATAGGTAAAATGTAAATTTCTCTGGTTGATTGAAACTAAACATTTAGGAAAACAGTCATTAGAAAATAGGAGATAGATTATTCATCTATGAAGTCCAAGGCTATTAGTAAGTTCATGATAGTTTGAAATTAATTAATGGATTATCTGGCTAGACCTATATTGATCTTTTAATACAGTAATTAATTATATCTACTTTGCAACGACTCGACAATTCTAATAGGATTAGTTTCAAGTTAAAACTAAGCCTTTAATGAAATAATAAGTGTCAATTAGCTTGTGTGAATAATTAGCATAGTATATTGGTGAAAATATGACAAACACAATGAACAAACATATGAAAAAATAATGAGGGAATAATTTCTCCATGTTTTCTATCATAAGATGCAGAGATATCAATTATTTGATAATTGTAACTGATTGAGTAAAAGAAAATTAGTTTAAAACCATTCATGTTCTAGCTAAAAATAAAAATCAACATTATTACGAATCCTCATATCTCTTTTAAAATGCACTCCGTGTTGTAAAAATGACTTTCTTTCTTAACAACGCTCATCCCACGCCTTGTTTGAAAAACCATTTCCAATAGGGCTAAGAAAAATATCTTGTTTTAAAGCAATATTACAGTTGTCATCACGTTACATTCATGATAACAAATTAAAATATACTGTTCAATGCAAATCGTACTTAAAACGTTTCGGCTATAAACGGTACCAACTCAAAGAATTACCAAGGAGATAATCGGCCACAGAAGAAACAGGGTTTCAAGGCCGCGGAAGGAATAGACCTTCAAGAAATAAAAAAAGGAGATGCTGGTTTTTACTTTTAAAGTTTATCTTCAACTGACAAATAATTTTACTATAGTTACCCTTTTATTAATTTTTTTAAATATCTTTGATTCATTTTCTGTATACCTATTTTTTTCTCTTTTGTTCAATAAGAAAAATATGAAGTTGTTTCATAAGAACCTAGTCGATGACTTGACGTATGTACCCCACTGCAACACTACAGTTAACGAATGGCTTTGATATTATTCTTTTTATTATCTCATAAACGGTACAACGCAGGTAGTAACCAAGTATTGATGTCAGCATAAAAATCTTTAAAAACCAACTTGTCCCGTCTCGATACACAGACGTACCCCTGTCCCAGTGTTGAAACCTATTAAAAGTCCGTTCGTTATCAACTCCATAATTAATAATATTTTTAATTATATACTTCAGTTTAAAGTTATTTAAGGTTATTAAGGTTAACTTAATTAAATTTAGCAAGAAAAGAAAAAAAAAAGCGGTGTGCTGTGTGATAGGTTCAGAGATTTTTCAAAATTCCTTCTTGAGAGAGAAAACATATGACTTCACTCATTTTTTTTTTTTCATTTTTAATCATTTCCCAAAGCAATTGACGTATTTGCTGGGATTCCCATTTCGTTTAGTTTTCTAATGAAAAAAATGCAATTCTCAAAGATTGTTGTCAGAGACAAATTGTCGAGTTTTTTTTTTTTTTTTTTGTAAAAAAATGGTGTTGCGTAAGCCTGGTATGTCATAGTCTTAGTTACGTAAGGACAACTTCCTCTATGCGTTTACTGCGACTGGAAATATTAGCTTGATCCTCTTGAAATAATGAATTCAACCGTATTTAGTTACCCATTCATGCGATTTGAGCATGACAAGACCTTACATTTTCCACAGAACCCATTTCGAACTTTAGTGAAATGGATAGGAATTTTAAATCCAATCAAGGTATTACGATTCACTATTGCTCGAATAAGTTTACGTTTTTTTTTTAAATGTTACATTTTAGAGCTTTAAAACAGTATAATTATATATAACTATGTATAAATAGTTATATTGATCTCCACTGAGTCTGAGTCTACATTATTAAAAGAAAATGTATCCCACGTCGATCCGTTGAATTTTGAAACCATTTGTTTCGAAGACTTTTTTTTCTTCAATCACTTTTACTATAGTAACGTTTTTCTATTCTAGTAAAGTTTCAAGTTTGCACAATCGTGCAGTTCGTTCCTGAATGTGGAGGTTAGCATACATTATCAACTTTACCATAATACTGCTTAGTAATAATAAAAGGCGTTACAAGTTCAACGGTTCATCTGAAATGTTTTTCCAGTGAAGTATTAAAACATGTAATCATGTGCCTTTTATGGATTGTTTTAAGCTGGCATTGTTTACCAATCTATTAGCATCTTATTTTACAATATTCTATCGAAAAATTGATTTTATTTATTAAAAATATAATGACTATAATATTTTAATAGACACAAACAATCTTTGTATATGTACCTAACTAATTCTAATATTACCTTTGAAGTAATAAATAATACATGAATTACACTAATAGAGGAAATAATTCCCTGTATTAGCATAATTAGTTATATGGAATGTTATATTTGTTATCTAAACGGTCCTCTTATTCATATTTGACAGAAATAAATTACTAGAAACACCATTGCTTATTTTAACATAAACATTGTATCTCAATAGACACTGAATAAATAAGAATATAATATCTTTCTCTTTCCAGTTTTCTACATTGCGTTGTAACTATTTGGAATAATCAAATACTAAAACGTGTGACCTTTTATTATACATCGTGATGAGAAAATATGGATAGGAAAAACACGCTTGAGTGGGAAAAGAATTTGATAGTTATTTTCCAATAGTGATTTGTAGTATAAAATGAGTGTTCCAGTGGTCAAGTTAAAGTGATATCCAAAGCTGTTGGAATGTTTGATAATGATTCAATAACTGCTCAATAATCTTTTTTTGTGATACAGCAAACATTATAATGGTTTACCACATTTTAATGACCAGTACCTTTGGTTCTCTAAAATTATTGAATATTTGAATCTCTAAACAAGTCATGACCATTTGAGAGGAGGTGAATATATCCACTAACTGAAAGACCTATCCAAGCTATTCTGTTTCATTTTTCTTTTTATTTGCACATTTAGTACTCGATCTGGGTACTTGTCAGGAGATAGACAGATTGTAGGATCAAGACCTCAATCATTTCCGGATATTGTGAATCCAGACGTTGAGTAAGATGTCCAATACCAACCGGATGAAGTGGAATTCTTCATTCCACTCATCGGATCCGATAAACATCGTTTTCTGTTAACAAATCATAACTCTATGAAGTTTAGCTACTAGACAATAAAAGGACCAAATATTAATTGTCAGTTTCGAGTTATTCAATAGAAGCCGATTCTCTGTATACTCCTCCTTTTGGAATAGTGTTGCCCAAAATCGTTCTTGGTCTTGTAATCGTAAGACCGTCTAACTGTTCCAAGACCAAGACCAAGACTGCACAAACATCGTTTTTGTGAATAAAAATATTTACTATATGTAATGAATTGTTATAAGCAATCAATATTTTGCATTTAAAAATTAGAGCAAAATATCTATAGCAATAAGCTAATAGGTAACTGCAAGACTGTTGCGAGACTCTTGCGCAAGACCAAGTCCAAGACCAAGCCTGAGTGCACAAGACCAAGAGTCGTCTTGATCTCACATTTGGGTAACACTAATTTAAAATGAAACCAAAACCAAATCCTATCAGATAACGAATAGAAAAGTATCGCGGTTAACATAGCCATAGGAATACTACCAAGCATAAATAGATAGTCAATAAAGGATAATATAGATATCTGTTAGCCACATGCGCAGAGCAGTTTTCCTTATAGATAAATCTCATATTGAACTAGAACATACCTTGTAGTTCTTGATGTATAAAATTTCTAAAGGTTTTAAGAAACATTTTTACACTAAAGTTCTACATTTGAAGAAAAATTAACTTTTATTTATTTAAGTTTTTGAAAATAAGTTTCATTAAATAGGAAATAAACAGTGATTAGGTTTGGAGTACAGTTATAATTTATCATAAATGAATTAATTGATTCTAGTGTGTCTTATTAAGTAGCTAAAAATAATACTCATTTTTTTAGCTCTGCATTTAGGCGATATCAACAGAACTTTTAAATAATCTTTTTTATTCTGGGAAACCTTTATTTGAAAAAAAAGGGAAATATTTCTAGATCAGGAATAACAGGAAATTATTGAGAAAAAAAAAATTCAGTCATGCAAAACTGATTAAAAATAAAAGTTTCGAATTCACTATAAGTTCTGCTTTAATGCGTATACTACTGGAAAAATATATGTCATAGATTTCTACATTCAATCATTATACAATATCATATTTTATCATAATTATCATATATATATATATATATATATATATATATATATATATATTATATATATATATATATATATATATATATATATATATATATACTTATATCATATCATATTATGACATTTATTTTAAAATATTTATATTACATATTTTTTGAAATATGCAGAGGTATATTTAATTAAGCTCAGAAATTTATATAATGTGTATCTGCCTTATTTCTGTATATAATATTGATTCGAATTTCAGAGGCAAGAATAAGATATATATATTAGAAATGCATACATTTTTATTTATATCTCCAAAAACTAGAGAAACTGTTTTATTCATACTTCTGGAATTAGTGAGAATAGTTTCAATTGTCACAATATACATATTTAAGTTTTTTTATTGAATAGTTTAACAAACAAAAAAAAAATGTTTAACCAATGTCGCAAGTTTTCCCTTGCTCGTCCCACTGCGCGGCGTGGTGGTCGAGTAGGCTAATGTGTGTGCACAGCACCGCGAGTTGCCCGGCAATCTGGTAACACAATTTAGATGGAAAAATATTACTAGTTCAACTCCCGGTACCGGGTGGGAATTATTCCCCGCTCACTCCCCCGGACCGGGAAAAACCCCCTGTAGCCTAAAAGGCAAGGAAAGGGAGAAGAAAAAAACAAACAAATGTCTTGACTACAAAAAATACTAAATATGAAAGGTACATAGTGAAAATAAAATAAATGAATTATAAGTAGATATTAAATTAGAAACAGTTATAAAGGAATAATATGATGACATCAGAGATATAGTCTGTGATAGTGTAGTTAAAACATATATAATAATAGATTATAATTCTTATAATTATAATTATAGAAACACTTCTTGATCATTTGTCGGATATAAACATTGAAAATGCTCTGAATGTGCCCGATATAATAATTCCCCGATGGTTCAATGTCAAACCAAGTATAGATACCTCAATTGGCAGACATAAAAAGGATATGACACTTCCAGTTGAAGTTCAAAAATTATTTTTAGAAAATTCGGAAAAATACAAGGAGTGTAACATCTTGTATACGGTTGCCTTAAAAGTAGATAATGAAGTAGGATGTCATAAATTATATTCTATTCTCCGTTATGAATTCTAATATTCAAAAACCATTCAAAATTCCGGAGGCTTGTTCAGTGCCATGAATTGACTCTATTCCAGCTAGCTATTGGAAGAGCCCTGATGATGGCCTGAACTTAAGGTCGAAACGTCGGCAAATGTTAATATAAATATTATTCTTTATTTTTACCTTCTTATTTCTGACTGATCACTCCAACCATCCTTCTCTTCATTATAATATATAAAGGTCGGATTATAAAAAAAAAACATTTTAATATTATATATATATATATATATATATATATATATATATATATATATATATATATATATATATATATATATATACATATAGTATTGCTATGTTCCTGGCCTCGCGTTTCTACGGCGAGTAGGGGGTTCCAGGAACCGCATTTATTTGTATTTAATAGTTATATTTGTATTCATATCGGTTCCAGAAGGGAACCGATCTACAGAAAAATATATTAATTAAGTATTTAAAGGTAAGATACCACATACCCCCTACTATAGTATCCTAGACTGAACCATATAATTTTTATTGGATATCCTTTCTAAAGGTATCATGTTTTTAAATTTACTATTTAATCTATATCTAACTGGTGGCATGCAAGGTAGATGGTAAAAGTACTACGTTGGTTTACTAACTATTATATTTACAAGCTTAAATAAAACCAAAAACATCTATATACAAAATAATAACTAAACCTATATACATAATGAATAGTTGAGAATCATACTGGAGGAGAATGCTTAATTTTTGATTAAAGTTACATGTGTTATATTGATTATATTAATTAATGATGTATGGTTGCCAACACAAATTTACATTAGTATAACTAAATGCTTGTTACCACATAGCTGGTCCTTCATAGTGTTTCTAGCCGTCATATCTGGATTCCCTGTCTCTGCTCTCCTTCAGCTTCTAGTCCGTCCATCTGCTCTCTCCGGCTGTCTTCGTCTTCCTCCCTTGACTACCACGCTTGAAGTCTCCTCAGCTGCGTCCCAAAAAGAAGTCTCCTCCTCTGAGTCCCAAAAGGAAGTGTTCAGTCCCAATTCTCTATTTTCCACCTTTCTTCATCCCCCTCTCTTTTGGTAGTCTTTTTCCTGATTGGCTGAATATTCTCAGCCTAAGGGATGACCACGCCCTCTCCCCCAGGCAAGGTAAAGCAGCAGGTACAGATTTCCATATTTCTGGTGGAAGGTGTGAAAAGGTCTTTCGGGATCCTGTTTAAACACTCAGTTGTCGGTCTTGGTCGGTGGTTCTTAAAGGTTTTTATTACCACTTACAAAAGGTTGGGCTTGTGGGTCGTTACCCTCGCTCAGGTAGCGCCAGATGTGGCCACTTGTGATATTTATTTATTTATACCTTTAAAATAATTAAATGAATACCACCGGCGGTCTTTACAATACATAGCAGTATTATATGTGTATATAATACTTGATATTTTAAATTGCCCACTATATCTCTAATGTCATATTTCTTTATGAGACAACTGTTCATTATATAATATCTACTTATAGTTAATTTATTTTATTTTCACTATGTACCTTTTATATTTTGTATCCTTTGTAACCCTGATGAAGACCTACAATGTGGGTCGGAACGTCGGTGTAATTAATCAAATACTATTCTAGTTTATAATTATTGTACGAAGTATAATTAAGTATGAATGTTTTTCTTTTTATATATTTATTTGTTTTACTTATGACTTATTTAATTTGCTACCAATTTCTGTATTATTTTTTTAAATTTGATTTCAAGTTACATTTCTTTGGCTTTATAGTTCTTGCCTTTGTTATATAAATATACATTTTTATTTTTTATTTATTTATTTTTATTTTTATTGTATATATAGTATGAATGGGCCTCACTCAGCTTTAGTACTCAGTGCCCTTAAATGTGGCAAAATGTAATATTTCAGTATAATTGAAATTTGAATAACTGTTGACTATTAATTATCACATGAATATAATTGCCATATTGATGTCACTAATTGCCTATCGCTTGTGTGTATTATTTGTGTTCATTGGCAAACCAATTAAACCGTATTGCCTAATTTTATTTTTTAATTTACAATCAAGGTAAAGATTTGGAGAATCATATAGTGAATTCACAGTTTGCAATGATATAATTTCTTTTCTGATTATCAATTAATTTTATTTTTATTGTACATTCCCTTTAACTAATATTTGAATATTTTTATTTTTCTAATTGCATATTTAAATTATAAAGATAATTATGCATTTATTTATTTGTTTCAGAATAATTTTTGTTCATTTAATTAGTGAAGAACTTTTTGCAATCCACTGTCATAAGTCTAAATACTGACTGATGTAAAAATAATATAATCTTGCATATAGGATATTTTGCGTACTTTCTTTTAATAAGTGGTAAAACAATTTTTAGTTGTAGTTATGAAATATATTTATCGCTTCCAATTCCTAAATACACTTGACGAATGACTCTTAAAAATCCTAGTATAACTTATATAAACTTTTTTGTAACTCTTGAGATCTGCTGTTATCTATTTAAATATTTCTCTTTGAGTACGGGGCGTTATATATATATATATATATATATATAATACGACTATGTAATGATTTAGAATCATTAGGTAAAGCTTAGACCATTGCCCTGCATTCTATTAAGATGCTAATACCAATTAGAAGACTATAATTGGAGATACGTTGGGCCGTATTGGTAACCATTAACATATTGATATTAACACGTCCTAATTGCTTGTCGGTCCTTCATTACCGCACCATCTATAATTTCCCTAATGACAGTAAATATTATCTCTGATGTCGAACAATTTACATGGCCATATTTGCCGCCTGTTCGCCCGATATCGATTCACTTCAGATGAGTAGGAGAGGCTTCAAAAACAATAATAGCGTCACCAACGATAGGCTGTGTCGGTGTGGACTTCACGATTATCTTCTGAAAATGGGGGAGGAGGGTTAAGCAATCATGTTATCAGTATTAAGAATTTCAGAATCCCCTGGAATTTTTTTTTTCGATATAGCTTCTAGTATCGAATTGTTTGAAAAACGAAAAAAAAAGTAAGAAGTTCTGATTAAAGAATACAATTAAAATGATTAAATACACGAAAAGTTAAATTTAATCTAAAAGGTTAATAGATTTCTTGATCAAGTTTTGTGATTTCTAAGATATATCTAGAAAAAGTGCTCCAAGCCAACTAAAACAAATTAAGAAATATGTCACACCTTGAAATTCTTCGTGTAGCAGCATTCGCAAAGAGGAAGTCATCCTTTCTCGGGACTTGGCATCGGACACTCAAGACTGACCCATCTCCACCTCATAACTAAAGTTGCACCACCTAGATGTCAGTAATGTAATAGTGCCCTGTCTATAACTCACATTTTCAAGGATTGTTCGTTTTATTGTCGTAAATTAAATGAATTAGAAATATCACAAAATATATTACTAGCCTTAGGAAACGACAGCAATAGAACTGGCAAAATTTCCAACTAGGATGAATTTAATGAAACAGATATAATAATAATTTCTATTTATCATTTTTTTTAAATTTAATTAGGTTACATTATATATATATATATATATATATTACCTTTTCCCCTTATTTTTATTTATTTATTTTTTAATTATTACATTATATATATATATATATATATATATATATATATATATATATATATATATATATATTCCTATTAAACCTACCAGCTGAATATTTTAATAATAATAATATTTTATGGATAAGGCGCTGATGATCTGGATGTATTGCGTCTATAACATCAAAACAACCAACAAAGATTTTTTGTTATACAAGGAAAAATAAATAGAAACGAATTTTATGTAATATAAATAATTTATTAAATACATATCATAGACAAAATATAGAATTTGAATTCAGCGGAAACTTAATTTTTATTCACCCAAAATAATTTTTTTTTACCAATATCTGTCTTGGTCATGCAACAGTTAGGAGGTTTTGGTCTTGATCTTCAAACTGTAAGACCAAGACCGATTTTGGACAATACTAAACGTTGTACGCAAAGGCAGGCTAATTTGGCCAATTAAGGCAGTAAACAAAACAAAAAAAAATGTCTATATATTTGACTATAAGCGTATGACTTTTTTTTTTTTTTTTTCATATCCCCTTTTTATTTATTTTTCACTTGGATCCTTTTCATTGTTTTTATAGTAGTCCTTTTACTGCTTAAAAGGTGATGAGGCTCACCTCAGGCTTGAGTTGACCTTATCCTCTAGAGCTTACAACTAAATTAATAAAACATCCATCTCATGTAATTTGTTGCCAACGTTTTGGAATTTGGGCTGGTAATAACTTGTTGAAAAGAGGGTTTGCCGATTGTTGGGATTTTCCGAAAAATTATTTTTTTTTCGTTTTGCCAGGAATTCTTGTATAGTTGATAAATTTAGTATTGCTTGAATATCCAATATCTTCTCTCTCTGCAGCCTGGTTCCTCTTACAATTTTTCTAATTATTCCATTTTGGAAATATTGTAATCTTTTCAGAGTTGTTTTGCTGATATGTTCGAACTGAGGTGCACCATACAACAGAGCCGGCCGTATTATACTTATATTATATTACGCGGAAACTATTATATTATTTTACTTTCATCAATATACACTCGCGTTCCGTTATCGAGTAGAGACTTCTTTTCAGTTATCTATTTCCAGTCTTCTGTAATTCCAAAGGTTCACTTCAACCAAACTTGCGCCGTGGAGCGTTCGAAGTATCTGTTGCCATATTTAAACTGTGATACCAGCTGTAAATATAAAGGCAAAATGTATTTCTAAAAGGACATAGTGTTAATACACATTATTATTGAACATTAAATAATATAAAAATTAAATTAAAAGACAGTAATAATTATTGAATGATAATGGGATTTTTCCATTGTTAAAAAGTTAAATCGTTTCTATAGTTTACAACTAATATTACAAAAGGTGGCCTGAATTGTATTGTTCAGAGAAGTATGGTTGTGACACCAGTGTGGGCGCAGGACTTTATCGTAATTGGCCAATTATAGGTTAAGCTGTAGGTACAATATTATAAAGCATTTCCTGTCAAAATCAGTGTTTCTGTGGTAACAGTCAAGTGCCAATTTACTTGCTATTGTGGTTTGAAATGTCGAAACAAATTCTTCTTAACGATCTAATACAAATGATCAGTATTTTGATTGTCTTTATATATATATTGTTGTATTTCAAAGTTAAATACGATTGTACAAGAAAAAACACAATTATTAAATTTAAAAATATATAATGATGACAATACATAGAAAATGTAAAAAATAAACATGAAATGCAATTATATAATATACTTTCTAAAAAGTAAAAATAATTCTGAAACGTCAAAATGTATAGTGTTTGAAATTTTAAACTTTATAATTCGAAAATTCGATATTATAATCTTAAAAAACGATATAAATATTTACTTGACCCAATTTTATTACTGATATAAGGAAAAACTCTGAAAATATTCCGGATATCATACAAAAGAGGAAAAACAATTTAAAAGTATTAATAGCCAAAGCTTTTCTCGGCTCTCGTTTCCGCCTTAGCTTTACAAATATCAAAATGGCAAAAATTCAAACATAAATAACATTAACATTTAATCCATTTATATTCCGTCATGTGGATGAGTTTAAGTATCTGGGATCAATGATAACATCCGTAAGTAGAATTTTTTTTTTAATTTGTCAGCGACTCGCTAATGCCAACATACGCTACTTTGACATGAACAGTTCTAATAAAAATTAGACATAATAATTAAATTTGCGATCTGCGAATTTCTTTGCAATAAGCAAATTTTTTGGCAGCTTCACAGCGTCCCATCACAATCCAGGAAATAGTTCAGTTCAGCAGGTCTCTTGGCCACCGCCTACGTAATCGTCGAGATGGGCTGTACGGGTTTCTAGTGCTTTTAAGTTTTTCTGTCAGAGGATTTGTGTTGTAAGTTAGTCTTTGGTAAAAGTTACTGTAGTTTTCTTTTGCAGTGTCTAAAATTGTTGGGATGTTCAAGTCTTTATGTAATCTATCGTTTGCGACATAAAATGGTGCGTCAACTATTCTTCGTAAAATTTTGGATTGGAAAGACTGGATTTTTTTAATATTAGAACTTTTAAAACCCATAGTACTATGCCATAAGTCCAAATTGGTTTTAGTAAAACTTTATAGAGTGTTATTTTGTTAGTCAAAGATAATTTTGAACGTCTGTCAAGTAACCTAGATAAAAGACCGTATCGTCTGTTTAATTCCATACGTTTTTTGTCTAATGTGTGTCCTCCAAGTTAGTATTTTGTCGAGATAAAAACCCAAATATTTAATTACATCGGATGTAGGAATTTAAATGTCAAACCTAAATATTTAATTACATCGGATGTAGGAATTTCAATGTTATTAATATATATTTCGGGTGAAGGGGTATGATTAAGAGTTAATACTACGTACACACTTTTTTTTCATGAACAGAAATCTTAAAAGCGCATCATTATCCCATTCTATCAAATGTCAATTGTATAGGATCCTCATTAGGCCTTTCCTAACTTAAGGTTCGGAGTCCTGGATTCTTGCAAGTTCAGAGGAAAAGGCCCTTTTTATTTTCGAAAGTGAAATCCGCCTCATTCTTGGAGCAGTGGAGGAGGATCTGTAGAGAAAGAGAACAGAAGCAGAGATTTATGGACTCAACAGAAGAGCCAATTTAATGAAGTATATAAGATTGGGCCGACTACGCTGGCCATGCTGCGCAGATGCCATCATAAGAGATTCCAAGGAAGTTGAAGGATGGGACGCAAGGAAGAGGCAGGCCTCTATTAATATGGGATGATGGAGAAGCAAGGGACACCCTGAAGCTGCTGGGCAACCACAAGAACTAGTAGAGGCTGCCCAGGATAGTTGATGTGGCGAAGAGTCATTGAGGAGACCAAAGACCACACTGGTGTTTAGTACTATTAAGGACATTTATAATAGAGTTCAGTGAGATCTATCCATAATAAATAAAACAGCAAAATAATATAACTATAACTAAATGTAAAAAAAAAAAAAAAAAACCGCTGCAAATAATTTCACAATGGTTTTTTCTTTCCAAACAACTATACATCTAAAGTAACATTACTTTCCTTGTTACAAAGAAAAAAAAATAAAAAGTGATTCCAATTATAGGACTAAACATTTTTTTTAATCATTAGTAATATGCTAAAAAATAGCATTACTTCAGTAACACATTCAAAATTTAAAAACCAAATAAAGGATATAAAATTTGGAGCAGAACATATTAAAAAACTGTAAACCATATATTTGCTCCTAATAGTCCGATTTTAACGATTTTTTTAGGAAATTCCGCAAACTTTTAAAAAGCCATACAAAAAATACAATATCCACAAAAAAGTGTATACTTTTTTAGTTATGCGGAATTACATTTTACCATCCCTCGTAACTTTTTTTCCAGCTTCTTTTCATTGAAGTATGATATATAGATAAATTTAAAGGCCGTGAAGAAAATGACTTTAGCGAAGTTTCATTGAAATCGGTACATTCATTTAGCAGCTACAGTCTATGCAGGTTTTTCGGCCGTCATTTTGAAAGTAAAAGGCAGATAGTAATGTCGATGAAGGAGAATCATCCTCGGGTGACCTCTGATTTTATATCCAAATTTGAAAAAAAATCGGTCCTGTAGTTTCGTAGAAAATGCGCGGACGGTGGACGAGCAAAAAGCTTTTTATTCGTTTTTTTTTTCGAATTCTAAGCATCCTGAAACCTCAAATTTTGAGAGGGGTTAAGTTTTTGTATTTTTTGGTCGATCACAATGGTTGATTATTTAAAATAATAAACCCAAAAAAATAAACTAATTAAATTAACAACTTAAATACAGACACCCCTGGGTCAGGTGGCAATTCGATTAACAAGAAGAAAAATAAATCAGCAAAATCTAAACCGACAGCTGAACAAAATAAATCTAAACAGCCTACCGAGCAAAATAAATCACCACCCAGAACTAGAAGCAAATCAAACACCACAAAAACAGCTCCAACTGCACCAAATACCACAGCCAGCAATAATTTTGATCGTGGTAGTAACTCACCTAACAAGCCTCCAGTACCTCAAGGTTTTACTGACCCCGAGCCGCCCCCTATTTTTGTCTCTAAAATTGAAAATTTAATACCATTCGTTCAAGAAATTGCCAATCTTATCGGACAAACCAGTTTCCGCTGTTTTTCTAGGGTTAATGACATTAAGATTAACGCGAGCTCTAAAGAAAATTATAAAACTCTGATAAATTATTTTACAATTAAAAAATATGAATTTCACTGTTACCAACTGAGACAAGAAAAGGCATATCGGGTGGTATTGAGAGGCTTGCACTCAACCACTCCCATATCCGTTAACAAATCTGATCTGGAGGAAATAGGACATAGCGTTAGGCATATAGCATGGGTCCTACATCCAACGCAAAAATATCCATTGCCACTGTTTTTCGTTGATTTGGAGCCTGCAAGCAATAACATTGACATATTTCAAGTTAAGAGGCTTGTGTATTCCACAGTAAAATTCGAAGAGCCTAGACAAAAACCTATCATAGTTCAATGCTCCAAGTGTCAAGACTTGGGGCACACAAAGACCTATTACCATCATCAAGCGAGGTGCGTTAGATGTGCCGGGCCACACGCATCTAACACTTTTCAGATCCCTCGAGACCAGCCTCCTAAATGTGCTCTCTGTGGCGAAGACCATCCTGCAAGCTATAAAGGATGCATAGCATATAAAAAATACTACAAGTTAAGAACTCATAACATAGCCTTAAAGTGCAGCCAACTAAATAAAGAAACTTACACCCAGCCACCAGAAATTGATATTACAAATCTTCCTGAGTTGCCAAAACAAACTACCCATTCAACACAACAAGAACCAACTACTTCAACTGAAATCGCCCATCCTCAACAGGAATCTACCAAAACTAGCACCCATACCACCCTCAAGAAGCAACAGCCTCGACGCCAGGCGCCTCCGGCCTCCCAAGCTAAACCTCATACTCCCAATCCTCTCATATTTCATCCTCCGCGTCAGCAAATTCCCCCTCATCATCTACCTTTACGAGTCAAATTACCGCCACAGCAATCGCATCCATCTCATCCTAATGCCCAGAAAAAAAACCCAGCACAAGTATCGTCGAATCCAGTCCTACCTCGTATACAACAACGAATCCCAATCTTAGTTAACACTCCTTACCCGCCACCTGAACCTATCCTAAATCCACTTCACAATCAACATCCATCTGATCTAACTTCCATTCTATCATCCTTCCTATTGGACCTCCAAAACACCATAAAACCTCTTATCACTCTACTAACCAGAATCCTGACCGAAATTCCGTTTAATTTCCCTCGATGAGCACAAAGCCCCTAACTATCCTTTTATGGAATGCTAACGGACTACACAACCACCGTGACGAACTTGACATATTTCTTCATGACAATCACATTGATATAGCTCTACTGACTGAAACGCATTTCACAAAACGGTCACATTTTCACATACGAGACTACATCACTTATCTGACCATCCAGACAACACTGCCCACGCCGGTTCTTGCATCCTTATACATAAATCTTTACCCCATTCCCTTATTCCTTCCACTCCAACTGACGCCATTCAATCAACTTCTTTAATCCTTTCAATTCGCCCTTTCCATTTCACAGTCTCAGCTGTATACTGTCCTCCTGGTAATTCCCTCTCCTTTAATCTCCTTGATACGTTGTTCCAATCCCTCGGATCGCGCTTTATTGATGGAGGAGATTACAATGCTAAACACCAACGGTGGGGTTGTCGAACATCCAACTCCCGCGGTAACATCCTTTCCAGTCTCTCATCTTCAAATAGTTATTCAATCCTCTCGCCCATGAGTCCTACTTATTGGCCAACATCCCTCAAAAAACGTCCTGATATCCTGGATATATTTATCAACTCCCAGATTTCCTCCTCCCAAACTATAATCAAATCCCTGGATGACCTTTCTTCAGACCATAGTCCGGTTCTGCTTTCATTACATTCTGACTTTGCTCCTAAACCATCACCTCCCAAACTGATCACTGGACGAATAAACTGGGACAAATTTCGTGATGATTTGGAAAACAAACTTGACCTCAAAATTCCGTTAAAGACAAAAGAAGACATTAATGGTGCCATAGAAAAACTGAGATCAACAATAACAGACAGTATAAATAATAATACCTTTATCAATAAGATTAACAAACCACAAAATACTAATTTGCCACAGCATATTCACATCTTATTAAAGGAAAAACGCAGAGCAAGATCGAAGTGGCATCGAACTAGATACCAGACAGATAAAGCGCATTACACCCAACTGCCTAACAAACTGAAATCAGAAATAAGAAAATACAAAATTCAAAATTTACTAAATTTTACTGAAAAACTTACACTAAATCACTATGGACGACCACTAAAAGGCTCCTGAAATTTAAAGACTGCAACCATCCACTACTCACTAAAGCCCAAACCTAGTCCAAATCCGACGAAGAAAAATCCCAAATATTTGCCCACCACCTCTTTAAAACCTTTAATCCACATCCCGATATTCTTAACCCAAATCACCTTGAATGTATTGAAGCAGAACTGGATATCCCACTCCAAATGACTCCTCCTTCTAAAGCCTTTCATCCTTCAGAAATATCCAACATCATTCACAGGTTACCTTCCCGCAAAGCTCCTGGACACGACCTAATTACATCCCAGATCCTAAAACTACTTCCTCGGAAAGCCATTCTATTCCTTACATATATAGATAATGCTGTACTCCGATCAACATATTTTCCCGACCCTTGGAAATTATCCATTATCAAAATGATACATAAACCCAAAAAACCACCAGAATACCCATCCTCTTACCGTCCTATCTCTCTTTTACCCATCATGGGAAAAGTCCTAGAAAAACTCATCCTAAAACGCCTGTATCCAATCCTAGATTCTAATCACATAATCCAAGATCACCAGTTTGGATTCCGCAGATCCCATTCCACTATCCAGCAATGCCATCGTGTGGTGGATGTTGTCTCCTCTGCATTAGAGCGTGGAATGTACTGCACGGGAGTCTTTCTCGATGTAGAACAGGCCTTTGATCGAGTATGGCACCCGGGATTACTTTACAAACTCCGTAAATTCCTACATCCTACATACTTCCTCATTATCCGTTCCTATCTAACTGATAGATATTCAAAAGTCAATCATAATAATGCTTATTCATCCCTCTTTTCCCAGTCCGCTGGTGTTCCTCAAGGTAGTATCCTTGGTCCTATCCTTTACACAGTTTATACAGCTGACATCCCAACCCATCCTAACACTGTCATTACCACGTATGCCGATGATACATGTGTCCTATACGTTAATAATGACCCAACCATTGCATCCCAAACTCTTCAATCGCACATCACAAGCCTTGAAGAATGGTGTCAAAACTGGAGGATTAAAATAAATTCTAATAAATCCCATCAAATCTCCTTTACCCTTCGACGTAAACCTATGACCTCATGTCCCACAGTATCCTTTAATAATATCCCACTTATCCCTGTTGAACAAATCCGATACCTTGGACTTCACTTGGACAAACGTCTAACTTGGAATCCTCATACCAGACTGAAACGACAAGAAACCGCTCGACGTTTCCGACTACTCCAACACTTACTAGACAAACGCTCTAAGCTTCCAGTAAATTACAAAAGACTTATATACATGACTACAATAAGACCTATTTGGACTTACGGAGTTGAGCTTTGGGGCTCCACTAAGCCATCGAATTCCTCTCGTATCCAATCCTTACAATCCAAAATCCTTCGGAAAATCCTCAATGCTCCTTACTTTGTCACCAATAAAATAATCCATAATGACCTTAATGTTCCTTATGTTTCCGATTTGGCCCAATTCAGATACCAATCTTTCCATAATAAACTTCAGAACCATCCAAATCCTCTCGTCTCTAACCTTGCTTCCTCTTCTATTCCTGATAACCCTCCGAGGCGTCTGAAAGGAAGATGACCTCGAGATCTCTTATTGTAAATACATTTTGTTTTTAGAGTGCTACCAGTGGGTAGTTTCTCAATAAGTCATTTCATGTTTTTATTTTCTGTTATCAAATTTACTTAATGTATTTAATTTTTTAATACAGTTGTAAATATCATGTATAAATAAATAAAAAAAAAAAATACAGACATACTATTACACAATATTTACAAAATTCATTCACTAAAGATCTCCGAACCAAGCCTTACTCATCGAAGGAAAGGCACGACTCTAGGAGATCCCAGCGACTATCATTCAGCCGCTATACTGTTATTAGGGACCAGTACTGGCTGAGGCGCTATAAGTAACATTAACAAAAAGAACAAAAATGTTTGGTCAAATAGCTAATTTACGCAAAAAAAAAATCAGGACCTGGAACGATTTAGTAACTACATTTGTTTTATTATTATTTTCAAATGATAAAATCAGTTATATAACAATAATTCAATCTGATGAAAGAATCGGGATTTGAAAATGGTAAAAATGAGCCGTCATACTTATATAATCAATCAATAATTAGTTATTACGTTGAGTAATCTCATTAACGACGATAATAAAAACAAGCTGTTACATTTAATGCGATAGGGTCTAATCTTCTTGAACTCAATGGATTTTCGCGTATTATGCAAAATCTTAGCCATCTGGTGTGAAATTTAATTTTATTACTACAATAAACTAAAAAAAAAATAAAAAAAAAAAGAATAATCATTTTCCGAGATAAATAAGTCTCTGACAACAAACTAATAACCATATCTTAAATCCCTATATAAGTTTTAATTCCAATGAAAATGTCCCCAAGGAAAGAGACCTTTTAAATTCCAAGGGGCCAGCTAATACACTGATTTTATCACTTTTCTCAGAAGGAATATTTTAGGGGGTCCTATAAAGGGAGGATATTAAGATAATCTCAATATTAACTATAGAAAGGAAAAAAAAATCTTATCTTTGCCGAAGCACCACTTTCTTCAGTTTACTGCCTCGTTTCAGATTCTTTAGAAAGCATCCATTTCAGCTTCCAATTTCCTACCTAATCCAGCCACCAATAATTACGGTGTTTTAGACGTTTTTAATGAATTGCATTTTCAAATAAAATAGAGAAAATATATCGTCTGTCCAAATGTAAAAGTGGCATATCTGTGAAATATAAATAAATATATATTTTAGAATTTTTAGAAAATTAGAAATGCTTGTTTTCAATATATTGACTTTTATTGTTTGAATAAGAACTGTGAAAATCGGGTTGTAAATTATAGCTTCATTTCATTTGAAACTATAATTCATAACCTGATTTTCACAGCTCATATTTAAAAAATTGAAGTCAGTATATAAAAAATAAGTATTTTTATTTATCTATAAATGATATTAGAAATGAGTCGTTTATTTCTTCAATGAACCTTAATCACTATTTTTCATGAAATAATTATGTATTATGTCCCAATTGTAATATCAAAATACAATATTTAAAAAAAAAATAAATGAAAAAATTCTTTATTTATAGAACCGAAAATTTCCAAAAGTTATTGAATATCCTAGGAGTAATTAATAAAAATTGAATCTTCTGGCCCATTTTTAAACGAGAAAAAGCATAGTGGTGTATGATTAGGAAGAAAATGTTATTATCAATCAATAACAAATCAATATTGTCAATCAAATCCTAAAATTTTTTTATAAATTAATTTGTATTTACATTAATGATGAACTCCGCCTGTGGAAGTAGCTATGCTAGGACTACAGCCTGTCCCAAGCCCGGATAAATGAGGAGGGCTGAAGGTTAAGGCTGACCCATCGTTAAAAAACACTCAAGTTACTATTACTGAATGTTGCCTAGGAAATCGGACTACTAAACGGTATCGACCTGGAACTCGGAAAAGGCCATTTCTTTTTGGAACATGGAATGTACGGAAATTATACCGATCTGGTGCATTGAAGGAACTTTCGGATCAACTAGATAAGTGCAGAATGGATATAGTCGCGCTTCAAGAAGTCCACTGAACTGGGAAGGACCGCATTAAAGGAAAACATAATGTCATCTTCTAGAGTGGAAGTTTAGATGCGTTTGGGGTTTATATTTTCCCAAAAAACGCTTAATCGAGTTCCAGCCTATTAGTGATAAAATGTGCAAATTAAGGATAAGACATCACCAAGATACATCACCATAATCAAAGTCCAAGCATCCACCGAGGAAAAATGTAATGAGACCAAATATAATGAACCAATGCCCCAAATACAATATAAAATGCCCAAGTTGGTAAACAAGTGGCACTCAGCCCAAATATTGGTCACGAAAGTATCCATCAAACCACAAATGATAATGGCGAGCGAATAATTGATCTTGCAACGGGTAATGCATTAATTGCAATGAGCACAATCTTTCCTCACAATAAATAGCCATAATCATACTTGGAGTGCACCAAGTGGACCATACAGTCAAATAGACCACGTCTTGGTGTCGTTGGAACATTTCAACTGGGTGAATGACGTGAGGTCTTATAAAGATCCAGATGTAGATTCCAATCATTTCCCTGTAGTAGCAAAAGTAAAACTAAGTTATTACCAACATTCCAGTAAAACAAGCGGTATGGAAAAAAAATGGGTCACAGAAAAACTAAATATACTGGTCATAAGGAAAAATTTCCAAGAGGAGATAGCAGAAAGGATATCAGCCGTCAAAGGAGGACGTTCAATCAAAGATCATTGGAAGACACTACAGCAAATAATAGAAAAAAAAAAAACAGCCGATGAACACTGCAGTAGTAATCAGACCAACTTTCGCAATAAACGGTATGACATAGAATGTGAAGAAGCCCTGAAAATGCGTAACATTAAAAGAATCAAGTTTCTTAGTCATGATACTCCGCAAATGAGAAAATAATACAGGGATGCTCGGGCATATGCGAAACTGATTTGTAAGAAAAAGAAGAGGATGGCCATGGATCAAAAAATTAGGAAGATAGAATTATCCCAAGTGAATGAGGAAACGAGGAAATTTTCCCGTGAAGTCAAGGACATTAAAATTACATTCAACTCAAACGAAACAACAATCATGGATGCAAATAATGCACAGTGTCTGATGAAGTAATGAAAAGATGGGAGAGATACTTCAGTGAGCAGGTAAATCCTGCATCTGATGTATATGTGATCAGGACGATGAGATGGACGAAGAAATCTCACCGAAGGCAGAGGATATTGCAAACATCATTGCTGAACCTATAAGTCATAGTCAATGTCTCATGAACGGACGACATCACGGCAGAACTGTGGAAAGAGGCGGGTCACGAAATGAATACTGAACTATGTAAGCTGATAGCCCATACATGGCAAGAAGAACGTGTACCAAAAAAAAGGAAGGAATCCATAGTCTTCGCAGTGTTTAAGAAGAAAGGTGATCCCACAGAGTGAAGCAATTATAGAGGGCTCAGACTCCTGAATGTCGCGTATAAAATTTTCTATATTGTACTATATAACAGGTTGATACCCTACACGGAAAGTACAGGGCAACTACAAAGCAGGCTTTAGTAAAAATGTGTCTAAAATAGACCATATTTTACCTAAGGATACGATTCTGTGATTAGGGAGAAACTCTAAAGTGCAATGGGGAGCTGCTGTCGAAGAAGCTTAATGCAAGTTAAAAAAAGCGAAAAATATAGGCTTTAAGGTAAATGAAAATAAAACGAAAATGTTGTGCATAAGAAAACAGGATGTGGCCCCACAAAAACAAGTTAGAATGGTGGATTTTGCTTTTGAGGTTGTTCCATGTTTTCATTACCTGGAATCTACAATCACAGAAGGAATGAAAGAGAAAACTGAAATTGGATGTAGATTAGCAGCAGCCAATAGAGCCTATTTCTCCCTAGCCAAAATGATTAGAAGCAGATTATTAAGTCGAAATACGAAAACAAGAATATACAAATGTCTTATAAGACCATTAACGACTTAGGCGTGAGAAACGTGGGCAATCAACAAGGCACACAGATCGTTTAGTGAGGAAGATCCAGAGAGGCATTTTGGGACCTGTCAAAGATAATGAAACTTGGAGTTTGCGCCGCAATTCAGAGTTGTGTGGTGAATACCAAGATTTAAGTATCTCCAACTTCGCCAAGTTGCAGAGACTGAAATGGATTGGACACGTCATCAGGATGGAAGACTGCAGGTGTCTTCTAAAGCATACAGGAACAGACCAGGTGGTACAAGGAGAAGACCAATATTACGCTGGTAGGGATGAGCACAGTACAAGCTGCAGATAGGATCGTTTGGTGCAAAACAAGTGAGCAGCCTAAGGACGCTTTAAACGTCTGTCATAAAAAAAAAAAAATTAATATCCACTTAAAAAAACGTTTAATTTTTTTTTTTTTAATAATGCTTAAAAATACAACTTTCATTACACTCCTTGAAAAAAAGATCGGTTTCGGAAATATACTCTGTCGGTTTCTATAGATCCACTTATTTTAAGATTTAGGTTAATTTTTTTTATAAATACATAACTGCACCAATGGATTCATTGGGTGTTTTTTACGTGGGAATCGATACATATCTCAATTATTTATTCAATTATTGTTTTATTATTTTCTAATTACCCTGCTTTAATAAAAAGCCAATTATGGCGAAATTAAGCCAAATGCTGAATCACAGTGACCTAAAAACTAACGAAAGTCAATCTACTGTTTGAACGCCATCTATTATGATTTACTATGAGGAATTTATTGGGTATGTCGAGGGAGGATGCATGTTGGGGGGTCTGGCCCACCGAGTAACACATTTTTCAAAACACCTCCCACCTACCGTCTACCGTTCCAGTCAATAGCTCATTATCTTCAAGGAAAACCTCAAATTCCCTGAACGAAGTTCGAAATTGAGTTACAGATTCCTTCCGATCAAAACTACTATTGTGAAGAAATCGTAATGGGTAAATTTTGAAAGCTCGATAGTTCGCTTCCTGTTGGGTTTAGAACAAAATGTTATCGACAAAAATGTTGGATAATTTAATGTTATTTAAGATTGAATATCCCCATTTGTTATCTATTTTGCTCTAAAAAGGAGATGTTTAGCGTAAACCAAAGAAAAGTTCGAAATTTAAATGGTTTTTGGAGGACTGCAGCGAACCCAAAACCTTTAATTGCCAGATTTTGAATGATCTAATATTTTTTTTTTTTTTTTAGCAGTTTTTGGCGGTGATTAATTGAAGGTTACAAACGTAATTTATTTCTCTCTCCAAATTCTATTGAATTATCACAAGTTTAAGTCAATTAACTGCATGTTGATTTCCTTTATCTCTTCCATATTAGTGAGTTAAATAAGTGCAATCAATTGAAGTAAAATTACTGGTGCAGCGGATTCTTTCGCAAATGACGGAAACTTCGGCTTCAAACGGTTCACCAACTGAAGTCAACCACGATAATGCACCAGAAGCTATGTCCTGGGAAGTTGTGTCTGGACGAAAACGACATGTAGCTTCAGACAGAGATCCACGTCACAAACAAATAAAGGTTAGTGATACTATTATTACTAACAATCGATTCGAAGTTTTATCAAATACTCCGGAAGATAGACAGCCAGCAAATAATAATCCCATTATTATTAGACCTCCACCTATTCATATAAACGATGTGAAAGACTACACGGCATTAGTAACCTATCTTCACAATGAAGGTGGCCCTAACAGTTTCAGGTTGAAAACGTCTATGAGAGGAGTCAGCGTGTATCCTGAAAACGCAGAAATATACCGTAGGTTAGTGACCAGTCTTAGAAGGGGTGGTGCTGATTTTCACACATATCAACTCCCGGAAGATAAAACGCCTCGAATACTTATTAAAAATTTACACCACGCCACACCTCCAGCGACCATAAAACAGGAACTTGCCAACTATGGTTACGAGGCAACCAACATCGTAAATGTTATATCAAGATTCAAAACACCGTTGTCAATGTTTTTCGTTGATGTGTCAAAATCAACGTTCAATGATAAAATTTTCGACATTGAATTCCTGTATTACACACACGTGAAGATCGAAGAGCCAAGAAAAAAAAGGATCATTCCGCAGTGCGTACGTTGTCAGCAGTATGGCCATACCAAGACGTACTGCAACCACCAGCCGAGGTGTGTAAGGAGTGGTATGGGTCACGAAAGCACTTCCTGTACAAAGACTCGAGAAACAGTCGCAAAATGTGCCAACTGCCAAGGACCACATCCTGCTAACTACAGAGGTTGCGAAACTCTGAAAGAGCTTAGGAAGACCCGCACAAGAAACCATACTCTGCAAAGGCCTCCTAGAGTTCAACCCCCACCACCCGAACTACACGAGTTCCCACCACTGCATCAGCCTCAATACCCTCATCCGATTCCCTCAGGACCAGAACAACAGCAGCAGAGACAGCAACGAAAACCAGCACCGGCAACAAACCAAGAACAAAGGCCTAAAGGTATGAGTAGGGGCATTGCCCAAACGCTCCCTACTATTGAAACCTCCTCAGGTGATATCATACATTTGATTAGCGGTCTCAATAACCTCATACAGCCCCTCTTCAGTCTTCTACAACAGCTATCTCAGGCTACTCTCGCTCTTACCCAAAAATATGCCCCGTAATCTGACGACTGTGGGCTCCATGTCTATTATACTATGGAACGCAAACGGACTGAATCAACATAGAACCGAACTAGACATATACTTACACGAGAAACGCATAGACATTGCACTAATAACAGAAACACATCTGACACCACATTCTAAATTTTACATCCGTGGTTACAAAATCTACAGAACTGACCACCCAGATGGAACTTCACATGGAGGCACTGCCATAATTATCAAAACAACTCTAAAACATAATCCTTTACAATTACCCATAACACCAGAGATTCAAGCTACAGCCATTACACTATCAACACAACAACAAAACATTACTCTTGCTGCGGTTTATTGCCCTCCGAGGTATGTTCTGACACCCATGATGTTTAGTAATTTCTTTAAACGTCTTGGTAGATGCTTTGTTGCAGGAGGCGACTACAACGCCAAAGATCAGTTCTGGGGATCCAGACTATCTACTCCAAGAGGAAGGAATCTTAGGTATGTTCTTTATGAGCTTTCATTAGACACAATATCACCTAATTCACCCACGTACTGGCCAATTTCTAGACGGAAAACACCAGACTTACTCGATTTTTTCATAACTAAAGGACTCCGAACAACACCTCACACTATAACAACGAGTTCAGATCTTTGCTCTGATCATTCCCTTTTACATTTGGTATTGTTTGAAGAGCCTTGTGAAGCTACAAAAAAACTGTCCCTGATCAATGGCATAATGGATTGGAACAGGTAAAGGAACCAATTGGACACTGCTCTCTCTGTTCCTCTATCCATTAAAAACGAAGAAGAACTTGAGGATGCCGTTGAATACTTCACACGAAATATCCAAGAAGCAGCATGGTCTTCATCAGTAGCAAAACCTCAAAAATATGAGTTCTTACCAATGTACCCACAATACATAAGGGACTTGATCAGAGCGAAGAGGAGAGCTCGCAAAATATGGCAGACTGACAGACTCCCATCAGATAAACGAACTTACAACAGACTTAATAATGAACTCAAGCGACAGATTGGAAAATTCAATCGAACAACCTATGACAACTACATCAGAAATCTCTCAACCGACGATGGAAGCTTGTGGAGACACACCAAAAACCTTATTAAGCATCGTGAAGTGTCAGCACCCCTTCGAAGACAAGATGATTCCTGGGCCGTGACGGACGGAGAAAAATCAGAACTCTTTGCCGAATATCTTTCTTCTGTTTTTGTACCACACACAGACTTCACTAACACTGTGCACGATAACAACGTACTAAACACTTTAGACATGCCCTTACAAGTAACTTCACCTCCTATTTCATTCACACCTTCACAGATTGCTGAACAAATCAAAAAGTTGCCTAAAAGAAAAGCTCCTGGACATGACTTGATTAACGCTGAAGTGCTCCAACAAATGCCTAGAAAAGCTCTAGTGCTTTTGACAACTATTTATAATGCAATACTGAGGACAACTAAATTTCCCCTACAGTGGAAATACTCACATATAATAATGATTCACAAGCCTAAAAAGGACAAAAACTCACCTTCCCCATACCGACCAATCAGCTTACTACCTATCTGTTCCAAAATTTTTGAAAGCTTACTGAACAAAAGACTTGTTGATATACTAACAAACACCCAAATAATACCTGACCATCAATTTGGATTTAGGGCACATCACTCAACTATACACCAACTACATAGAGTAACGGACTACATATCTACAGCACTAGAGCAGAAAGTATATGAAACTGGCGTATTTCTGGATGTTGCTCAAGAGTTTGACAGAGTTTGGCACCAGGGTCTTCTCTTTAAACTCAAGACAATACTCCCACCTACATATTATCTAATTCTACAATCCTTCCTTTCCGATAGATTTTTCTCGGTCCGACACGGGTCAGAACTATCTTCCATCAGGTCTATCTCAGCAGGAGTACCTCAAGGTTCAGTACTTGCTCCACTACTCTATATCACATACACCCATGACATACCTTGTAGTCCCAACATTTTAACAGCGACATATGCAGACGACACAGCAATTTTAGCAAGACACAAAAATCCAACATACGCCTCACAGACCCTACAACAGTATTTAACAAGATTACATGACTGGTTCAAAATTTGGAAAATCCGACTAAATCAAGACAAATCACAGCACATCACATTTACGCTTCGACATGAAACATGCCCTCCAGTTTTCCTTGACGATACACAGATTCCACAGACAGACACCGTTCACTACCTTGGTCTGACATTTGACAGAAAAATGACGTGGGGCCCACATATAATCAAAAAACGAAAAACTTTAAATCAAAGATTAAGAATTCTGAGTTCACTTCTTTCAAAAAATTCAAAACTAAAACTTAGACAGAAATTGAACACATACAATTACTTACTAAAACCTATTTGGACTTACGCATCACAGATATTTGGAACTGCTAAAAAGACTCACTTAAACAAACTTCAAATCTTTCAAGCAAAAACATTCAGAACAATTACAAAAGCACCTTGGTACGTTAGCAACTTAACCTTACATACTGACCTCCATATGCCGACTGTTAACGAACACATACGTATTCATTACAAACGATTCCATGACAACTTACAAGGACATACTTATAAATGACATGGCCACTACGAATATGCCCGGTAACGTCTGTAGGAGACTGAAGAGGAGCTGGATGATGGACCTCCTCGCCTAATGTGGATATCACGCCGAGTGAGGTGCCGCTGGGCACTGATCCTCCTCATGCCTTTCATGACAATTCTATTATTCAATCGATCTCACATTCACTGGTTGTCATTAGCATTATGACAGGTGTGAATAAAACAATAAAGCTAAAAAAAAAAAAAAAAAAAGCAGTTTTTGGCGGTCTATCATTTTCAACTTTCTTTCACCAAAAATTCGTAACTGAAAGAAATTAAAAACATTGTTTTAATTATGTTTTATGCAGTTCAAGCACTCCCTCAGTGTTGAAAGTCTTACTTTAGCTTTTTTAATTTGATGGCTTTTAATAAATATTTAATTAAAATTTTAAAAAAAGATAAAAATTGCTCATTTCCATTTATGGAGGAATTCAAAGAGTGATAAGTTAGTTTTCCTATGAGTTCATACATTATAAATATACATTAAGCAAGTTATGGGGAATTTCCAATGTTAGATTATAGTATTAAATTTTTAGTAGAATCTTCAAAAATGTCAAGATTAATGGGATAATATTTATATGGCGTTTCAGATTTCGGATCATCATCTCTGTTCATCAAATCAACAATGGCGTCATTTAGTCTCCAGTTAATCCTGATAAATCTTGTTATTCGAGAAACCAGAGATTAATTTTGTTTATGATAAGGCTTTATCTTTCATTAATTATTTTATTTTAAAAAATGTTTGGATGCATTCATTAAAAAAGAGTAATACTTAAAAAAAAATCTGTACAGAGTCCAATCTTTTCTAATACTGCTATGATTTAGATTAATTTCGTTTGTTATGAATGTCTTTTTATTAACTATGAAGTTATAATTTACATAATTTTCTATCCAATGGGCACTATTTTTGTTATGTCTAAATAAATTTAATTATGTCGATTATAACCAATTTAGTATAGATGTTTTTTATATTCTATTGGCTCATTAAAATAAAAAAAAAAATAGAAAATAAAATCCATCTTCATTCAATATTAACTATTTAAAAAAATAAAAATGTACCTTTAATTTAACTTAAGCTCAACTGCCAATCGTGTACTTCTCATAAGAATAAATTTTTAAAAAAATACAAACAAATGATGGGATTAGATTAGTGTTGCCCAAAATCGGTCTTAGTATTGCACTTTTTAAGACCAAGACCAAGGCCATTTAACTGTTGCAAGACCAAGACCAGAACTGGTAAAAATCGATTTTTCGATAAAAATTAAGGCAAAATAGTTAATAATACTTGACAATCTTAGTTACTATATGTTAATAATTGATATAACCAATATACTTTTACATTATTTTACATCCTTTAATTTTTATTCAGGCTTAGTTAGGTTTCTCCTATGTAAAAATTAAACTAATATGTCTATAGTAATAAGCTAATAAGTAACTGCAAAACTGTTGCGAGACTCTTGCGCAAGACCAAGACTGAGTGTGCAAGACGAAGACTCGTCTGGGTCCCGCATTTGGGCCACACTAGATTAGATGTATAACTCAGTTCTATTAATATACAACTAAACAAAATATTTTTTGTTTTTTTTATTTTATTTATGATATTTACAATTGTAATAAATATATCTAGTAAATTTGAACAATTGAATATCACAAAATTATAAAACTTATTGATAAATTATCCACTGTTAACACTCTAATAATATGTCTACATTAGGATATTACGGGACCATCTTCATTTCAGATGCCTCGGAAGGTTATCAGGTATCGAAGAGGAAGAAAAACTAGAAATTAGGGGGTTAGGATGGTTTTGAAGTTTATTATAGAAGGATAGGTATCTGGATTGGGCCAAATCTGAAACATAAAGAACATTTAGATCTAGTATTATTTTAATAATATCTTAATAATTAAGATGATATTATTTTCAACAAAGTAAGAAGAATTGAGAATTTAAAATGAAACTAACTCTACTTATTCATTTATAACTATCCATGGCTAATACAAATATTTAAATAGAAGAATAAGAAAAATATTTAAAGATAACCTTTAACATCTCTATTGTGGGATTGGAAACAGCATTTTTTTTTTAAACAGAACCGTAAAACAGGCATCCTGGTCCTAAATAGTACAAAAAAAAAAAAGAAGTGAAATGGTCCACCTGTTCAAAAGATAATCGTCTCACTGACTAACTGAACAGTGGCTGAATATACAAATTTTGGATTCTCTGAAACCCATATTTCTTTTTAAAAAAATTAAATGAAAACATTTTACTCGATAACAATACTTTTCATATTTTAATTTATCCTGTTTGCGTATTTATCCTGTTTATTTCTGGCATAAGTGGTTTCAGCTGTAGTAGGTTAATGAAAAGAGTATACTTAATGGACTATTTCTATGGTAGTGCCCACCGCACCAACTGCTAGTTAAACACTGCTAGAGTGGAATAGAATGGAGTCGGCAGTTTAGGTATGACGTCATATTTATACCGGTCTTTTCTGAGGCAGTAAAGCTGTTAGCAATACAGTGGTTATAGGTTATGTTATATCGAAGAATTGTTTTGATGTTAACAGTCATCTTGATATGTGTTTTCTTTTTTTTTCATCAAGCCAGGAAAAATTAATTAAAAAATTGTTAATTATTTTTAAAAAGCTATAGTTAATAATTCTATATAAGTTGAACTAACAAGATTATTTGTCACAACAATATTATTTTACAGAGGAATTCAAATATGCCTCAATACAAAGAAACTTGAATAAATTAATTGTCCGAAAAATTTTAACTTCAGGCAAATACTAAAACCCATACATTGAAAAATCACTTTGCATTTTTTAATTAAAGTACTTATTAACTGATTACCTACTGATAAAACGGTTAAACATTCTTTGCTGTGATTTCAATACAAATAGATGATATTTATTACTGAAATAATCTGTAGCGGCACCAGATTCTCGCTCTTCGTACAGGGTACAACTAGTTCGCCTACCCGCTACCTTGCTGCGCCATACAAGCTCGAACATGCAGCATACTAAAAATTGTATGTTTTATTTTTTATTGTTGTATCATAAAATACTCAAATTGTAAATAGGACTATTCATATTCATTGTAAATACTTGTTATTAATAAAGTTTAATAACATGTACTGATAAAAGCTCAAAAATAATTGTTATAGTAACGGCTCTTGGTAGCCAGTTTAGTCTTGGTGGAATGAATATCGTAGTCGAACCTGAAATCGTCATGTATTAGGATCTCCACCCCTTCAGGGTGTGACATTCACGCAGTTGATCAGTGTATAAATCGTATACTCCTTTTGGTCTTCAATAAACTTCTTTTTATTTCACTACATCCATTAACCTTTATCCTCTTCTCTTACTCCATGCAAGTTTGGACGCTGATCCGTCCACTTTTAGTCCTATATACTAAGTCAGGAGATTGATCCCTCCGATAGTATTTCATCCTCCCACAAGTCCGGAGATTGGTCCCTCCGGTTGGGGTAACCATCCTTGCGAAGTGTTAAGGCTGATCCCTTACACCGCAAACCAAGAGTGGTTCGGGTACTGATCCGCCGGTCACTCAAAGTCATTCATCTATCCATCTCCCTTCATCAACTCAGTCATCTTAACCCTCTACACTGACCACGAACTGTCGATGTCTTTTGGTAACTTGCATACAGCCCCTGCATATATACCTCGACAACTCATTATACTAATGATTAAATTTATTAATCAGAAATACATCCTCAATTCTTAAAATAATATTTTTTTCATCTTCGTACTGTCATTAAGTTAATATTTTCCTTAAAAAATATTACATGAAACCATCATGTTGTAGATAGTGTGCATTAATATATAGTCAACTATTACAATTTTATAGTACTGACATAACCCAACCTTGTTATTCAAATTTCAACACTACCGTAGAAAAACAAAACAAATAAAAACGTGTATTAATTAAATAAGATGGAAACTTCGTGTTGGTGATCTTTCGAACGAAAACCATTAAACTTAAGGGTAAAATTTTTATTTAAAATTATTTCACACTAGGATACTAAATCGAGAGGTTTGGTTTGGCTGCTATAGACAAGAATGAATGGTGGGCATTATGCAATGACGGTCGCTGCTGTGGGTCGTACTAGAAAAATAGTATCTTGTACTATATGAACAAATAGTATTTGTAAAAGATTTGAAGAGTATCTCAGGCCACAAAACGAAACCCTTATACTGATTAGGCTATTTATCTAAAATTTGTTTTAAAAAAATATTATTTATTCATTATTTTAATAAAAAATTAATTATTAAATGGCCTAAATAATTACTCAAAGTTTTCCTCAGTTCTTAAACTACTCCTAATAAATTGCCCAAATCTTTTTATGGATGTATTTAAGAAATTTTAAAAAACGACTTTCATGTTACCTACATTTCCATACTGAAACAAATATCCTAAGCCCAGCGATTTGAAATCTGCCAGTTTTCGCTCCTGTAATAAAACCTGCATGCTTATTGGCATGTTTACTCGTATTTTTTGGTGTTTTTTAAAATTCATTTTTTTTTTAAGGAATACGAGCCCTCCCGAGCTCACCCGAGCTCACTCGAGCTCGTCCAAAACATTAGAACCGGCTTCCATATCTAACATGAGCTGAATTTAATACGGACTCCGACAATATAATAAACATAAACATTATTTAATATTTAATTTTATATATTACAGCGATATAAAAATTAAAATTTGTACATATACCGGTACTTAAGCAAATAAAAATACACACAATGAAATACCGACCTTTTACCACACCTTTTGTCACATTTTATAATGAAGAAACCACGTCATAAAAAGTATTGAAAAAAAATTAATTTATAACTATTAAATTGTTTATTTTTCATTATCATATATCAGATCTGAATTATTGAGTTGATAATGTTGAAATGATTTATTATCCTTATCTCACGTGGTTAAAATGGATCATGTTGTCCGCTTCTTCTTTGATAATTATTATATAATAAATCACCGCGTATTTTTATTTGAATTTAAACTACAAAAAAAGTCATTTGCACATTTTAATTGTATAAATAAGTAAATACTAATTATTTAGTATAATTTTAACTATTAAGATATAATATAATTTATAAATATGTGACCTGTATTGCGTAGATATGTTTTTTCAACAGATTATCAATATTATTAACAATATTCAATAGGTTAACAGTATTATGCAACTAGAACAAGAATAAATTTTAACATTTCTTTTTAGTATTTTTGATGTTTATTAATTTTACTTTCACTTGCCTATATATGTAATATATAGAAATGGAAAATATTGCGATGGCGAATTTTTTTTTTTTTTTTCATATTGGAGAAGGAATGATCTGATTACAATACCGGCTGAAATATAACAGATGAAACATTTTCAATAAGATATCCTCCGAAAATTCAATAGGTTGCTGACAATTCTGTAGCCCTTTATCAGTGAGATATCCAATTTAGGATATTTTTTAATATTTCGAATATTCTTATTCATTAGTTTATTTTGTATTTGTTTATTTTTCCGAGCGACAAAGCTTTTTTATTTATTCAAACCGAAAATTGAAAACAGATTTTTTTAATTAGTATTTTCCTTTGAGATATTTCATTTATAGTTAAAGGTAAATTTTATTGAATATATTTATGTTTTTTAAAGTCTTTTGGATGAAATATTTCTAAGCATAAGTCTCATTTTCTCCTACTATTGAAATTGGTAGTTTCATGACAAAGGAGTCGTTTTTAATTAATGTATAAATTATATAATAATAATTTCGTTGAATAAATAAAAATTGTAATGTATTAGTTTTGTAATAACTAAATCATAAAATATTTATCAATCATTCATAAACATATCTATCTATTGCCTTAACTACTTAATTAAATTAACAAATAGAACTAAAAGTCTAATTATAAAAATAATAAAAACAGTTGTTTTGATGAAAAACAATATATAAAAAACATATTATAGTGCTTTCGGCAATGAGTGGTTTACTCGAAACCTCAGTCAATTATAACGAAAAAAATATATAAAAATTAGTGAGATGATCACTTTAACGGTCATTATCATTGTATATAAAGTTAGATATCTGATATGATATGATTATGATAAATAGAAATCGATAGCCATATTTCATTAAATTCAATTATACATTATTAGTTTAAATGCTTAAGTTCTATTTTCCTAAACTATAAAAAATCTATTTATTGAGGCATTTTTATATGGCATTAATCATCAACATTAATTTAAAGGTAAAACAAAACATAATAGAGTCACCTTTAAATTTTATTTAAGTATGGCGAAGAAAGTTTTTTTTTTTCCAAACTGTTTGATAACGTTTATAGTTTTCGGTTTGGATAACTACAAGGTAATATACAACAATAACGGCTACTTTTAAAGATCTTGTTGGAATCTATTTTTTTTTTAAATAAATTAAGGTCAAGGAAATGACAGGAAAAAATATTTTTAAGTAATCATTGTATTTATAAAAGTTACAAGCAACTAAAAAAAAATTAAATATCCTATGCCTACAAAATAATTTACAATTCATAATATACAAACTAAGTTGAATAAAATTTGACTTCATTAGTAATATAATTGTTGTATTCTACTGACAAAATTCGGTTATTATGTAATTTTTATAAATAACAGAAAATGATAGGGAAAAATAAATTTCTATAAGTGATCATTATAATAAAAAAGCCACTAGACATTGGTATAAATGTATTAAATAAATAAATACGATATAAAAAATATATACATAAAGCATAATAAAAACAATATTATTTTAATTTAAACAATGTTTGGAAGCCCTTGCAACAAAACGAGCCTAGATTTTCGATCAAAAGATTGAACAGATATATACATTATTAACAAGTATTAAAAATATATACATAAACCAATTTAAAATATTGTTTAATTTGAAACTCATTTGTATCGATTTCATCGAAACGAGTATGATCACGCTGATAAACGAGTAGAAAACGCTTTCCTCTAATAACAACTGTATGTCATAGATCTCCTACAAAATTTTATAGAATAATATTAGTTAAAAAATAAATTCATAATGTATGTATATTATATTATTATATATATATATATATATATATATATATATATATATTATATATAATATATATATATATATATATAATATAAATGCATATATATTAGTTTTTACCTTCCTGTAAAGTCGCAGCATCTCGTACCAGATTCACAACAGTGGTGATAATGTTTTGGACAGCAACTGGTATCGTCGCATGGAACCATTTCACGAATTTTTTGTGAAATTTTATCATTGATAGACAAACCTGCAAGAACGTCATCTTGAATAAGATAATATATAAGTAATAAAGTAATTATTATAGGATAGGTAATATATGTTTTCATTATTTTTCTAAGTAACAGTGTACTACTTTAATATACCGCATGGATATTTCATGCATGAATGATAAGTGTAGAGTTATTTACAACACTAGTTAATATATAATTTTACTGCTTTAGTTATTGATGTTTCACAGAAGTTTTTCTTTCAGATTTAAATAATTTGAGTGTAATTTCTGATATTTTGCGACCTTCGAATAAAGCAAAATAAAAATGTATTCCGACATACCCATAACTTGAGCAACGAATACATATACATCCAAAGTAAAAATGTAACAAAATGCTTTTTTTTTTCTTATTGCATATAAAAATGCTATACAGTAATGTTTCAAATGCAGTATTGCAGTTAACATTTTGATTTCTACTTCTTTTTTTCCGCTTTCGTCAGTCAAAGATTTTTTAGTATAGTTTCTTATAAAATTAAAAAAAGTATATTTATTTTTATTGAATTTTGTTTTCTAATTTATTACGTTTAGTATATTTGGTTCAATATTTAATGATTGGTTTTTGTTTTAATTATAGTATAAATTATTCTTATTTGAGATCAATGTAAATTTAATATTTTAAAAACTTGCCAAGTTTTTATTTGAATATCGCTAATTATTCTATTAAAATGTAAAATATATAGTTTTTTTTATTATGTAATGGTAATGGTAGATTTCATGGTTTTCACCCTATTAATTAATGTCTTTATTTTTTTTTTACAGTTTTAGATTCCATTGACGATAATTTACTCTATGATTCTTTTTATAATAAATATTCATCATTACTTTATTTTTATTAGGGTTATTTATATTCTTATTAATTTTTGTTGGAATTTTCATTGCATTAATTTGTATTTTTAATTTATTTTGTATTTTCGTGTCAAAATTTAGTAGTTGAACATTACCTATGACATTACTTATTTAATTATGATCTTGCTTAATTAATTTTAATATGATTTTCAATAGATTTGCTTCAAACTTCGCCATTAAGTCCGTTGTACGGACCCCTTTTTATCGAATTAATAAAATCCACATGAAACTTGGTAAATAGTTTCACCTCATCGTAATCTACAACTATTATATTTAAGAAAACTCTTGGAATTGGGGTGCTTTCAGTCTGGAGGATGGCAAACTTTGTCTATTTAATTATATACCAAAAACTCGTGAATACACATTGGCTTTCTACATCGATCGTAAGATAATTAGATCAGAAAGGCGGGAAGAAAGGTGACCTTCAAAAATATTGAGCCGTTTGGCGTGACCTACATCCTCAAATTTTGAAAATATTGAAGTTATATAGAACAAAGGTCAAAATATTTTTGTAGGCCACCGTTTTGATCAATTTACGGTACAATCCAAGTAGAAAGCAAATGTGTATTTAGAAGGTTTTAGTACGTAATTAAATAGAAAAAGTTTTCCTCTCCAGATTGAAAACAAACCACTTCCAAGAATTTTCGTAAATAAAATAGTTGTAGGTTACGATGAAATAAAACTATTTACGAAGTTTCAGGCGGATGTTAATAATTCCATAAAAAGGGGTCTGTACCACGGACTAATAAATATCGTTTGACAAAAATTAATCGAATATTGATATGACTATTAAAAATGTGTGTGAAATGTGTTGATAAATATGTTGATAAATCGCAATTTCATTTCTTTTTCATATTGCCAGGCAAAATGTAAGCGTGTATTTGTTTTTGTGTTAAATAATAAAAATATTTATTACCATTTAAGTAGTAGTTTGGTAAAACAAATGCCGTCTGGGACTGCCTTGTAATGGGATCTTGGGATAGTTTGCGAAGAACCCAGCTGTCACCGGATGCACAAGCAAGCAACGCAACGCACAAGAAAACGAACGCAAGTGACTTAGTTGACATTTTGTCTGACAGTTAGGACGATTCCACCTCCTTTCAGAACAAGTGGTTATATACATACACTTTACTGTTCTTAATATATTTTTTTTTTCGTCGTTACATCTGAGTAAAGGAAGATAAGGCAACGCACACGGAGCTTAAGTCAGATTCTTATTGTTATTCTAGTTTAGATGTGATTAAGGTTTGAATAAGACAGTATTTACATCTGCTACACCATGCCCCTAATGCTATAAATAGCCCCTACGTAATCGAAACTTGGATAGTTTTTCTTTCTCGATTGCAGCATTTATATTTTTAACTCGTTCAGAGATAAGTGTTAAATAGACTTCAATCATTTCGAAATCAATAAAAATAAGATAATTTAATTTAGGATCGTCAATAGAAATGTTCTAACAAAAAATTTAGAAAATATTACCTAATATTTATACAAAACATAAAATTTATTATTGCAAATTCTGTTGCAAAAATAATTACAATTTCACTTAATCACTTTATAAACAAAACTCACTCAAGTGTAAGGGGTTTTTAATATTTCACATAAGTGAAATTAAAAATGATAGATTAAACTAGGAGCTGACGGGTTTTAAGGGGCACAGAATTACTGAATCTTTGAAGGTAGCAATATATTTTTTGATAATTCAGGAAATAAGATTATTTTAGGACAGATTTTATTTCGTTTTGTTTTTTTTAATTTTCCACTTGTTTATTTATAAGTATTGCAATATGTCTCAATTAAGGACACTTATAATAGAGTTAAGGGACTGCATTTATACCATACTTACAGAATCATAAATAACTGAGGTAATAACAAAATAATATACAGCTAAATAAGAACAAAATAAAATATCATAATGAATGAAAAAAAAAATAAAACGTTCTTTAAAGAATAAAATAAACATCTTAGACGCAGGCATACCTATATACACTATTCATAACCAGCGAAGAATACTCCAAACAAGACTTGTCCCTCCACTTGTGGAGGGAAAAGTGAGACTTCAGAAGATCCCTGCGCTTCTCCATCAACACCTCAATGAGTAAGAGTCATAGCCTATAGTCACAGACACTAATGTCTAGAGTGGAGAATCTGGTCATTTCCATAATACCAATATGTACATCTTACAGAAGGTCAAGGGGCCACTGCCTTTTTAACCTACTAGTAGGATTGTAGGGGTTGGTAGTGCTAGATAGAGACTATGGGATTTGGATGATAAGAAACGTTCAGATGAAATTTGTGAAAACGAAAACCAAAAAAAAAATTAAAAACGTATCCCATCAGTGAAGTCGCAGTTGGTCACGGCTAAAATGTCCTTGAACATGTTTACTTCAATCTCAGTGACAATATGAGATTGAGATGGAAATTTGCTTCAGGAGCCAAAATTAAATATTCATTAATTAATTAAAAACATAATTTAGGTAACTCTAAAACAACTAATTTTTAGCCCCTTTTACTGTGATGGAGTATTAGTGTTGATGCAAAAATACATAAATGGGGCACAAGAAGTACTCCCCACTTTTATTTCCTTGGGCTTTTTATTTTCCTTTTAGCTATATTTAATTACTGGATAATGTAATTTCTACGACCACTAGTTTACTTTTGCGTCTGCTGGATTGGACATGTTAGAGGGAATTAAATGCGGAACCATCTCGGTACAAATCCTCACTATCCCTAAAAAATTCATGAAAATCGAATAAATAGTAGTAGGTAATATGCCCGTCACAACTACTTTATTATTTTTTATTATTTATGATATTTACAACTGTATTAGAAATAAAAATACATTCAATAAATGTATATAATATAACATAAGATATATGTATATAATAAGATGTATATAATATAAATGAACATAAGAATATAATAACATGAAACAACTTGTTGAGAAACTACCCACTGGTAGCACTCTAAAAATACATTTACAACAGGAGATCTCGAGGCCATTTTCTTTTCAGACGCCTCAGAGGGTTATCAGGGATCGAGGAGGAAGCAAGATTAGAAACGAGAAGGTTTGGATGGTTCTGAAGTTTTTTATAGAAGGATAATTATCTATATTGGACAGGATCAGAAACATAAGGAACATTAAGGTCTTTATGGATGATTTAGTTGTGACAAAGTAAGGAGCATCGAGGATTTTACGAAGGATTTTGGATTGTTAGGATTGGATAAGAAAGGAATTCAATGGTTTAGTGGAGCCCCAAAGCTCAACTCCGTAAGCACCAATAGACCTTATTATAGCCATGTATATGAGTCTTTTGTAATTAAATGAAAGTTCAGAACGTTTGCCTTGTAAGTGCTGGAGTAGTCGGAAACGTCGAGAGGTTTCTTGTCGTTTCATTCTGGCATGAGGATTCCAAGTAAGATGTTTGCCCAGGTGGATTCCAAGGTATCGGATTTGTTCAACAAGGAAAAGTGAATTACATCACTTATCCTTCTTGAACAACTGTAGGACAGAAGGTCATAGGTTTATACAACTATTTGAATAACAAAAGACAGACACCGAACCATACATGATGCTTAATATGTAAAAAGCATACCGCGATTGGAAAATTTCGATTTCGAGCACAAATATTTGTGCACGAATACAATCCTTCCCTAACTTCGATTATTGAGAAAGCAATAAGACTGACAACAATATGGTACGAATGTTTAATTTCTACTTATATTCAGGAAATTGGTAGCCGCGGAGATAAAAAACAATTAGTGTTCACTGAAATGAATTCAAAGATGAAGTTTGCGAATGAAGGTGGAAAAGAAATACCAAAACAAGGTATCACGCATTATAAAATATTCTTAAAAAAAAAACAGTTCTACGGAAAGGAATATACAGGCTTGAGGGTTGGAATCTTGCATTTGAAGATTTCATACATTATATAGATAGGGAATAAGGAGAAAACAAATCAAGAAAGTAAGAATTTTTTTTTAGTAAATAACCATTACGCTATAAAATGAAACCGCATCATGATAATTATATAAGGACCATGGATTACAATATACCTTGGGCCACCCCAAGAATAAGAAATTTCATCGGGGTAAATTCAGGATTTGTGGCAAAATTGAGTAGGCTTCACTGCCAGAACACTTTACACATGATTTTGGTGCCTCTGATCTACTCCATTTTTTTTATATTATTGATAAAAGTGTTTTAGCGTTGTAAAAGTAATTTTTCTTTACTTAATAAAAAAATTACATAAATATAATAAAATTATGAGTCGATTGGTGTATAGTAATCTCTTTAGCTTCTTTTGAAGGCAACTTCTAACCAAAATACATTAGGACTTAGCTGAAAAATAAAAATGAAAAAATGGTTATATTGAAGAAAAAAAAAACAGCGCCCTGCGATAGTTCAAATCCTTCCTTTCAAATCGGTCCCAGTATGTTGTAGTCCAAGGCCAACCTTCATCTAAGACCCTCCCCCTCTCCTGTGGTGTCTCTATTCTAGGTTCCTCTCTATCTCCAACTCTGTTTGCTATTTACATTAATAACCGTCCCCTCAGGATCCCTCACTCCCAATACCATATCTATGCAGATGATTTCCAAATATACCTGTCATTCCCGCCCTCCGACCTATTATCTACCACAGAAAAACTACAAGAACACTTGGATAGGATTTGTGACTGGGCGAGAACTAACAAGTTAAATTCGAATGCGAGAAAGACGAAGGAAATCTTAATAGGGTCCAATCAACTCCTTAAAACTGTTCCTAATATTCCAACTCTGTTCCTGCATGATAATCCCATCAAATGTTACCCCACCTTCAAAAACCTTAGAATAACCTTCGATCAAACACTTTCCTGGAAAAACCATGTATCCAATATTTCCCGCCGTACCATTTCCACTCTAAAGCGTCTAAATTATTCTCGTCATCTATTTCCATTTGAAACCCGTAGGCTCCTAGTCACTTCCTCAATTCCCCCCCCCCCCTTTGACTATTGCTGTTTGATATATGAAGGCTTCTCTGGAGATCTCGATTCGAAACTAAAACGTTTAATAAATCGCTTTGTAAGATTCATCTTCGGGATACCAAGGGACGCCTCTGTTTCCCATTTTTATGCAGAGTGGCTTTATTCTACCTACCGTCGTAAATATTTCCTGGCACGCTTCCTCTTTCAAGAATCCAATCACACCGTCCTTCATACATTTCTGAGCTCCTTCAATTAACATCCTCTGTTCGTTCCTGCAATACTCGTTCCCGTTCTTCTAACTTATACATAAGGGCCCAGCGAACCGCTGCTTGCGACAGATCTTTCATTATCCGATCCTCATCCCTTTGGAACTCCATTCCTTCTCACATTCGACAATGTAATACCCTTCCTATCTTTAAATCCCGCCTACTCAATCATTTCTTATCCATCCAGTCCCCATGAAATTGTAAATAGATACTAATGTAAATATGTATATAAATTATTAGCTCCTTCTTCATTATTTTTACTTCATCCTTTTTTTTAATTTTTTATTATTAGCTGATTAAAATTAGAAAGTAACTTATGTTTTTTTTAATTGTATTACTATGACTGTTTAATTACTCTGTATCTTTATTTATGTATCTCTCAGGCTCCTTAGCCCATATTTATGTCTTTCTGTATTATTCTAAAGGGGCTCGTCCCAGAATAAATAAATTATTATTATAAAAAAATAAAAAATAAAGTATTATTATAAATAAATAAAGTATTATTATAAAAAAATAAATAAATAAAGTATTATTATATTATTGTATCTTTGGCCACTGTTTTATAAAAAAGGGTCGACAGAATGTACATTGTTAGAATAAATCCTTGATTCATGATTTTTACTGAAGAAGTTTATAAAAGATCATTTACTGACACAAGCGCGATACATACTCTGATACATACGCTTTCAACGGTTGATATGATCAACTTAGCTTACCAATGTAGATAAGTGATAGTTAGTATAAAATAATAATTATAATTACTATTACAACATATATTGCTCAAGATGCTATTCGTAGACTATGGTAAAATAGTAGTTGCCAGAAGTACAACTACAGTAATTGAAATGGGATGTACCTTCATTTTTATTATGATATGGTACAGATGTTTATTGGGTATTTGAAAAAACAAGTGGACTGTATTGGAATTAACTATAATTATATTTAAACATAGAATGTAGATGGGGGTTTGGCGTATAATGTTACAATCTTTTACTTGGTGAATGAGGTACGGTGGTCGCTATCGGTGGTCGCTATCGGTGGTCGGCCGGCTACTATACCTCCTCGCCTCCATGGGTCCGGTAAGTCTCCGTGTGTGTTCTACTCCATGCGGTAGTCTTGAACAGGGAAGAGAAGTCGTCTTCTTCGTGGGTTTTTAGTCGCCCATTTTCTCCTTTTCCAATAATTTATGTCAGACGGCACCACCGTCGGCACAGTGTTGCCATGGCGAGGGTTTTGTTGTACCATATGAAAGGGGGGGATATATAAATCACTTTAGGGTGATCAACCCTAAACAAACCGCCCACCTAAATTATACTCAATAATTTAAACAAAGAATAATACATTTGTCAAGTTTCTTGGTGAGCTTCAATCAAAAGCCAAAAGAGAAAAAATGTTTACAGAACAAAAAAAACTTCTTTTGCAAAATAAATCAATCACAAGAATATAATGCTGAATATGAAATGTGAAAGTAAAGAAAAAGATACAATAAATACTACAAATAACAAAAATACCACTTCTGAAGTAAGTAAAAAAGAGAAAAAAAAAAAAAAGAACAAACGAAAGTCATGGAATCTTCAATCCCCTGAGTGATCTCCCGTCTCAGAGGTAAATAGTGGAGCTAGAGAGGTGACAGCTCTGGTGAAACTGCCGCCGGAGGGCGTACGTACAGTCACAGTGCGGATGGTACCATCACGTCCAGCATGAGTCTCTGTAACTCTCGAACTGGCCAATGTCAAGTAACGATCGTTTCTCCAGCAGTATGACGAGATCACCTATTTCAATATTAGGACCTTGCGCGTCCATTTCATTCTTTGTTGAAGGGTGTGCAGGTACTCTCTGCGCCAACGATTCCAAATTCGCGAGATTTGGGCTTGCATAGTTTGCCATTTGGAGAGATGGGAACCTGAGACATGAAACGATAAAGCCGGTTCAGGGAGAGTGTGTATTGCGGAGCCTATCAAAAAATGGCCTGGAGTGAGAAAGTCGAAATCCTCAACGTCTTCCTTGAGGCTACATAAGGGTCTTGAATTTAAAAAACCTTCTATTTTGGTAAAGGCTGTGACCAGCTCATCATAATGATAGGGCTGTTTGCCGAGGCATCCCGTCAAAAGATTCTTCGTGGACTTCACTGCAGCTTCCCAGAGACCGCCGAAGTGTGGAGCACGTGGCGGAATAAATTTCCATTTAACGCCCTTTGGTGCAAGTTCATTGATGATGGTGTCGGAAATCCCGATTTGAAACTTGTATACGTCCTTGAGAAATCTCGAAGCTCCCACGAAATTGGTGCCATGATCAGACCAGATAACAGCAGGAGTGCCCCGACGTGCCATGAAACGCTCAAGGGCTGAGAGGAACGAGCCGGTGGTTAGGGAAGGAACCAGTTCCAAATGTAGTGCCTTGGTCGCGAAGCATACAAAGACAGCCAAATATGCTTTGCCGGTAGCAGAAGTTCTCAGTCGCGATTCTTTGATGAGGAAGGGTCCCGCGTAGTCCACTCCAACTTCACTAAATGCGCGGAATTGGTTGAATCTGCCTTTGGGTAGAGCGGCCATGTAAGGTGTAGTGGGTTTCGCCCTTAGTATGCGGCAATGCGTGCAGCGTTGGATACAACTCCTTATGAGTTTAGAGGCTCTGGGAATCCAATACTTCGCTCGAAGAAGAGACAAGGTGAGCGTTGGCCCAGCGTGGAAGTGGTTGTTGTGCGTATGCGCGATTACAAGACGGGCAAACCAGGAATGATATGGCAATAGAATAGGTGTTTACTCGATAAGCCGAGAGGAGATTGTTGTAACCTTCCGCCCACCCTGAGAACCTGTCGTTCATCAAAGAATGGCGAGAGATGTGCGTATTCCTTGGGTATAATGTCAAGTTCGTTGAACAGTTCTTTGGGAAGGTACAATTTCTGTATGTACCGAATGACTCGAAGTTCTGCGTCAAGGAATTCTTCAGAGGAAATGGCCTCAACGTGAGAGAGTGGTGAGCCTAGCTGCTTTTGAAGAGGATTCCTTAACCTACGAAGGGTTTGGTTCATGTAGCGCAGAATTCTGGCGATGGTACGAACTAAGTTGGGATAGGAAGAAAATCTTGTGGTCCAATCAAGTGTCGGCTCCTGCTTCTTGTTCGGCTGAGAAAATGCACTATTTGAAACTTTGGTTTCGGTGGGTGTGTACCATTCAGTTGTAGGAGAACACAGCCAGGATGGTCCGTTCCACCATAGTTTTTCGTCTTTCAGCCTGCTGGGAATGCAGCCACGGGACGCCAGATCGGCAGGATTCTCCACTGAGGGCACGTGACGCCAATGATTGTCCGGGATTATGTTCACTATTTGGGACACACGGTTGGCTTCGAACACTTTCAGTGTATGCACAGGAGTGGCTAACCACGCAAGCACAACCTCAGAATCAGAAAAACAAATGATTTCAAGCTTACGGACGCGGAGTACAGAAGACACCAGACGAGACAGCAGAAGTGCACCGCAGAGCTCGAGTCTGGGAATTGAGGTATACCTTAAGGGTGCCACCTTCGTTTTAGCCTTGATGAGGGAGACCTTCACATCACCACAAACAGCCTCTGCTCGCAAATACAGTGCCGCTGCATAACCTTTCTGTGAGGCATCACAAAAGCCTAATAGTGTGAATTTGGCGTTGGGAAAGGATATGTAGCGTGGAATGTACAGCTCTGACAGACAACTCCAATCCCTCGTTAACCTTTCCCAGTTTTCTAGAAGTTCTCCCTGAAGCTTGTCGTCCCATCCAATTTTGGCCTTCCATACATCTTGAATTAGAGTTTTTGCCAGAAATGTGACAGGGGAGAGCAAACCCATAGGATCGAAAGATCTCGCCACCGCAGACAACATGGCGCGCTTAGTGATCTCATACGTGGGTGGTGAGCGGGCAGTGTAAGAAAAGGAATCGTCCTTTGAGCTCCAGATAAGGCCAAGAATTTTCATGCAATGATCATCTGGAGATTGGAGAGTTATGGACGGTACGGAGTCAGCGACGGCAGGGATCAGATCAGAGATGGTGGAAGCCCACTTGCCTAGCGTGAACCCTCCCTTCTGAAACAGAGCGCGCAATTCACTCTGCAGTTGCATGGCCTCCTCCATGGTATCGGCGCCGCTGACGATGTCGTCTACGTACATGTCCTTCAGGTCACGGTCTGCCGCCATAGGATAATTTGCGCCTTCATCCATGACGAGTTGCTTGATAGTTCTGATTGCTTGAAACGCGCTAGACTTGACACCATATGTGACGGTGTTCAATTCAAATTCCGCAATCGAATCGGATGGCCTTTCTCTCCAAAGAATGTGTTGGAATCTTCTATCGACTGGATGTAGCAGAATCTGGCGATACATTTTTACGAGATCCGCACAAAGGGGTATAACGTACAGCCTGAACTGGATCAAGATGTTGCACAGGTCGCCCTGCAGGCCAGGACCTGATAGAAGGGCATCGTTCAAGCTTTGAGTCGAAGACTGACACGAAGCATCAAAAACCACTCGCAACTTACGGCCCTGTGCACCATCCTGCCACACTCCGTGGTGGGGTATGAGATAAGAAGATTCCCTTGTTGCGGGTGACATGTGCCCTAACTTCTGATACTCGGCCATGAACTCTGAGTACCTTTCTGAATGCATGGTATTCTTGCAAAGTTTGTGTTCGAGGGCGTAGAATCGTCGAAAGACCATTTCTCTGTTCTGTCCTATCTCAGAAATGTCTTTCTTGAAGGGTAGTCTGAGGATATACCTGCCGTCAGGAGAACGCGAGTGTGTGCGAAGGAAATGATCCTCGCAGAATTTGTCTTGAGGGTCGTTCCTGTCTACGGGCGCAGGCTCTTCAATCTCCCAAAACCGTTTTAGCTGGTTTTCTATTTTGAGCTGGGATTCCGTAAAAAATGAGAAGCTAGAGTTAGGTGGCACCTCGTTCAAAATGCCAGATACGACAAGACCAAACACAGTGGGAGTTGAGTATAAATCCTCCACTTCAGAGCGATAAGGAGCGCCAGAAATGATTCGAGGATAGATGTCTCCGCCGATCAGAATATCGATTGGTCCTGGGCACCCGAAATTGCGATCAGCCAAGGGGAGGTGAAGAAAACTTTCGGTGGCACTCATAGGTACACTGCGGCCTGGAAGACCAGACGTTATTCGATCAATCACCAGGGGTCTTATCTGGTATTCATGATTTCCTCGCAAGGTTCGGATCTCACAATCCATGGAACCTCTAAGCTGTGATTTGGGGAGAGCCGACTCGCCGAGGCTTGTGATGCAGCCCTTGAAGGGGAAGATCTTCGAATTCAGTTTGTTCGCCAGAGATGTAGTTATAAATGTATGCTGGCTTCCAGAGTCGAGGACCGCCCTTGCTGCTTGAATATCTCCTCGTCGTTCACCACAAGGACCTGAGCGGTCCCAAGCATAACCGTACAATTGGTCGAGTTCGAAGACTGACAGGTCGATCCAAATCCTATGAACGCTTCAGGCTCCGTTTGATCACGATTTTCATCGTTGGGTTGATTCGCATTCTTAATGTTGGAGTGAATGAGACTATGATGCTTCCTCTTGCAATGTCTACACCTGTATTTGGAGGAACAAAGAGCCGCTCCGTGGCCTGCTCTTAAACAATTGAAGCACACATGGAGAGACCTTGCTAGCTCTGTTCTGTTACTGGGCGGCAGATCTTGAAATCGTGGGCAGTGAAATAAGTTGTGTGCTTCTTGGCAATGGGGACATTTGATATTCTTCTGCGATGCAGGAGTTTTTCGATGACTATGCGGGCTTGTTCTTCCACTTGGTTGGTGACTTCCGCTCTTATATTTTTCGTTCGCAGAACTGGCATGAAGAGAAATGGGATTGTACTTGACGGCGCTTCTTGAGGTGTAGCGAGGACTGGGAGAAACTCTATTTGAGGACCTGCTGCTGACAGAAGATACTTTCGACGCACTGAGTGACATCTTTAGTGCTGTCCTGCGGTCCCGCACAAAATTTATGACATCATCGGCGGTCGGGAATTCCTTAGTTGATTTAAGGTCCATCTCGAAGTGCTTTCGTGTGTCTGCGTCCAAGGCTCGTAATGCCAAAGTGGATAAAAGAAACTCTTCAGGATTCTCCAATTTCAATGAGCGAAACGACTCGATGCTGTCAGCCACGTCATTAAGAAATTCATCATAACGTTGAAGTTCGCTCCGGTTGGTCTTTATTTCGTAATCCACTATACGGTGTATGAGAAGGCTGGCCAAAATTCTAGAGTTGTCATAGGTTTTGAGGATCTTCTCCCAAGCCTGGACATAGGAACTGCCTTCGACCGGAAAGCGAGAGATGAGAGCAGCGGCTTCCCCTTTCAATGCCCCTAATAAATAATGGAACTTCTCTACATTTGACAAACCAGGCTCGTCGTTCACCATTGAGGCGAAGGTGTCTCGAAAATGTGTCCATTTCAGAATGTCGCCGGCGAACGTGGGAATCGGAATTTTCGGAAGTTGAGATTTAGAAGAAGTGGTGATGGTGGAGTGCAATGCTGACCCAGAATGAGAGACTGTCGATTGTCTTTGTACCGCTTGGGTTTCTCGGATCCATAGAAGGGTGGCGTTTGCTTCGATGATCTCATTCTCCAAAGCAGAGTAGCGATCCCTCCATGAGTTAGACGGAAAATCGTCCGATTCTCCTATAAGCACTTGTAATTCAGTTCTCTCGTGCCATGTACTCTGGAATCTCGACCAATAGGACTCAGCAGCAACCAATTTGGCCTTGAAAACAAAGAATGCTCGACCGATAAGATTCCCTTCTTCAACTTTAGAAATCCCTTGTATTTTAAGTTCGAAGTCATTGAGCATGCGTTCAAGAGTGGTAGCCTTCGCGGTGTGTTCCTTTCTATTTTCTGAAGTAGGTTCTGGAGATTCACCTTCTCCAGAAGGATTCTTATTTGCATGTACTTTAGGCATTATTAGAATCAAGATAAAATTATAAAATAGGCAAACTAAATCAATATAGCATGAAAGAATAGGCTACCTACCGGACAGAAGGCGAGACGACAAAGGAAAGACGGCCGACACAAAAAAAAAAAAAATAAATAAAAAAATAAAAGAGGAGAAAAAATCACAAGGAGAAGATTTAATAAGAAATCAAACATATCATAAAATGAATAAGAACTAGAGAATGAACAAATCACAAAGTACAAATTAAACATGCTCAGACACATAAAGAATTCAATGAACAATAAGATTATCACAAGAACTAACGTTTGAAACTAACTAAGAAAGGCTGTCAAGTCACAAGAAATAGTACACGGTGACGTCACAGGTATGCTAGCTCTTGACTAAGAAGACTAGAAGTGCCTGCTACCTCTTTGGGAAACCGCGAGGCGGGAAACTAACATGGAGGAGGTTCCCTGTCTAGACAAACATAGAGAAGGTTCCCAGTTGGGATAAACATATAGTCAAGAGGTTAGAATAAATCAATTGTTCAACATAATTTTAAAGAAACCAGTGATAACTTGTGATAGATTATTAGTGAAATGAAATAGTTTGAGCATATATTGTGATTTAAGTGAATTGATGAACATTGTGAAATAATGAATGTAAATATTTGCCCTGTTTGATTATGTATATTCACTTAATAAAGAAATGAGTGAGTTCTCTAGTTGATTTTATTAAACCCCATCACAATAGGAATATTTAATGAGCAAATGCTGTGAAAGATTTAAATTGAACAGCTAAAATTTAAAGAAAGAAAACTAAAGTTACCTCGGTATCAGATAAAGGTTATGTAGAATGACTATTATCCATTCTAATGAACAGACTTGATAGTATGAAAATATTTATCATTTAACTCAATGGTAAAGTTAAACAATTTAAATTAATATAGAGAGTCAAATATTATATCGTTTCATACTTATAGCCCTTTGAGACATAAAAGTTGAAGCTCACCTTACAATAACCTTTTATAGTCATTAAAAGCCTGTTTGGAATTCAAAAAAAACACTTTATGAAATAAATTAATACAATTGAAATAGTTAGAAATTAACAGTATTAGTAAAATTGGTAGTAATTGAAAGAAAATAAAAAATTACTTCAATATCAAATGAAGGTTATGTGGAATGATTAGTAGTAATATTTAATCAGTAAATGGTGTTAGAGTCATTTAACTACATTTCATGCTATGCAAGATATTTGTACACAGATAGAAACTAATAATACAATAAATTAAGAAATTACTGATTCTACTTAGAAAATTAAAATGAAATATTGACAACAAAATTAGAAATTACATCTTTGATCCGTGATATTTAAACTGAATGGAAATTACAAGTTAATGGCTTATGGCTAGTTGATGGCTCAGGTTAATCTATTTTATATAATATTTAAATTAAGACTTAGAATAAATAACTCGGTCCGGTGGACTATGAACTGGGTATCCGGCCGGTCGGGACCATGAAATGGGATGTACCTTCATTTTTATTATGATATGGTACAGATGTTTATTGGGTATTTGAAAAAACAAGTGGACTGTATTGGAATTAACTATAATTATATTTAAACATAGAATGTAGATGGGGGTTTGGCGTATAATGTTACAATCTTTTACTTGGTGAATGAGGTACGGTGGTCGCTATCGGTGGTCGCTATCGGTGGTCGGCCGGCTACTATACCTCCTCGCCTCCATGGGTCCGGTAAGTCTCCGTGTGTGTTCTACTCCATGCGGTAGTCTTGAACAGGGAAGAGAAGTCGTCTTCTTCGTGGGTTTTTAGTCGCCCATTTTCTCCTTTTCCAATAATTTATGTCAGACGGCACCACCGTCGGCAGTGTTGCCATGGCGAGGGTTTTGTTGTACCATATGAAAGGGGGGGAGATATAAATCACTTTAGGGTGATCAACCCTAAACAGCAATTGTACCTTAGGTATAAAATAATTTAAAAATTAACAATATAAAAAAATGATATGTTTATATAATAATGGAATGATATGGTGTAAGAACTATGTTTCTATGGATTGATAAGTATGCTATGTGAAAATCAACCCTATATAGTAGCACTACTTTCAATAAATTATTTCTCTCTCTCAGTATTTTAGTCCTTAGTACAGACCCCTTTTTTTTTATGAAACTATAAACATCCGGTTGAAACTTCTTAAATGTTTTCATCTCATCGTAACCTACAAATATTTTATTTAGGAAAATTCTCGAAATTCGGGTGTTTTCAATCTGGAGGTCGGCAAACTTTGTCTATTTAGTTGGGTACTAAAAACTCGTAAATAAACATTTGCTTTCCACGTGGATAGTAAGATAATTTTATCACAAAATCGAGAAAAAGAATAGCCTTCAAAAATATTCAGCCGTTTCGCGCGACCTGCGCCCCCAAATTTTCAAAATAACGAAGTTATATAGGACAAACGGCTCAATATTTTTTAAGCCCCTTTTTTTTTCGACTTTGTGATCAAATTATCTTAATATCCAAGTAGAAAGCAAATGGTTATTTACGAGTTTTTAGTACCTAATAAAATAGACAAAGTTTTTCCCCCTTCAAATTGAAAACGCCCCAATTCCGAGATTTTTCGAAAATAAAATATTTTCATTTTACCATGAGATGAAGGTACAAAGTTTAATAATTTCATAAAGAGGGGTCTGTACCACGGACTATCTTAGAATCGATAAAATATCTAATAAATGGATGGTTTAATAAAACGGTACAGAAGTTTATTCTGTAATGAAGAAGTGATTTTGTAATCTTGTAATTTTGTAAGAATTGTAATTTTGTAAACAAGAACAAATAGGAAATAATATCAAAAAATGCATAAAATATGGACTGAAGTTAAACATTATTTGATCATATTTTATATTCATTTTTTTCAAAAAATAATGTCTCAAAAGACATCCTAGTTAAGCTTTTATAAGACATTTATAAATAAAAAAAATTGTGATAATTTCAAGATTACTCCATCTATTCACATGAAAATTATTAGAGATCTAATATCCTATAACCTGTACGAAATGGCACGAACCAGACAACCATGTACAAATAATAAATAGGTTTCTATTCAAAGTGGTAAAATCTAAAACTTGGTAATATGTCTTTGGAGAGAAATAATTCATCGTTTGAAACTATTGTTGAGAGATCAAAGTAGTGAGAAGAAAATCATGTTGGCAAAAAAAAAATTAAAATAGTATTCAATATTTTTTCTTGGTTTTGATTTAGATGATTTAAGGAACATTTTTTATATAATTTTCTTGTTTCTACATGGTTAAAACAATATATTTATCGATAATATAGTCAAATGTAGGAACTGGGCATTGGTGTTGAATGGTTAGCAAAATTAATAAGATAAATAATAAGACCTTCTGGTCATCAGACAGAAACAAAGTTCTTTTTAAATTTTATTTATGTATTGCGTATTTTCTTTATTTTTCCATTTTCAGATTTTTTTCTTTGAGAGTTTGGATAGCTTCTCAGTATTACTAAGTCACTAATATCTACTTTAAAGATCTCGTTAGGATTCGGGTTGGAAAAAAAGAGTTATGGCCAAGGAAATTGCAGATAATTTTATTTTTAATAAATATTGTATTAAAAAAAGTTACAAGTAATTAAAAAAAATAAATAACTAGTGTATATCTACATAATAATTTACAATTCTAAATATACAAATAAAGTTGTACTGACATCATTAGTAACATAATGGTCGTGTGCTGTCAAAAAAATTATATTATATAATTTTTATAGGTAATAGAAAATTACAAAAATAATTAAATTTATATAAGTACTAATTATAATTAAATCTATAAAAAATTAAATAAATATATACATTATAAACAAATATTAAAAATATATACATTAATCATTGCAAAAAATGTTTAATTAGAAGCACATTTGAATCAATTTGCGTCAAAGCGAGTTCTGGTTATCAGCGATTTCTCCTAATAACAACTGTATGTCGTAGATCTTCTGTAAAAAATATATAAAATAATATTAGTTGAAAATAAATTGATAAATAAAAAAAAATATATATATATATGTATATTTGAGCCTATATATGCATATATATTAGTCTTTACCTTCCTGTAAAGTCGCAGCATCTCGTACCAGATTCACAACAGTGGTGATAATGCCGTGGGCAACAGCTATTATCGTCGCATGGCACCATTTCACGAGTTTTTCGTAAAATTATATCATTGATAGACAGATCTAAAATAATTGCATCTTGAATTAGGGAATATATAAGCAATGAATTAATTGTTATATTATGTAAAGTGAGTTTTCATTTCCTGTACATGTAACAGTGTACTACTTCAATAGATCGCAAGAATATTTCATGCTGTAAGTTATTTTCAGTATGCGTTGATATATTATTTGTCAGGTTTATTTATGGCTGTGTCACAGATATTTATCAGTCAGATCAAAATAATTCGAGTCTAGCTTGTGGTATTATGCGGTAGTCGAATAAAGCAACATAAAAATATATATTACGTCAGATCTCGACTTTAGCAACGATCACGAGACCATACTTATATCATGAAGAGAACTATAATATATATTTTCTCTTGTTTCAAATAAACATATGTTATAAAAAAAAAACTGTTTTAAGGAGAGGTACTTCTAATTTAAGTATGCATAGGGAAGAATACTTTCCTTCCCGATGCCTGTGGTGTCATTATGTCATGTATCGCCATCACATTTACTGATTGTCAACAATAAGTTGATAGGAGCAAATACATCTTTTATAGACAAAAAAAAAAAAAAAAAAAAGTTAGCCATTAACGAAGTTCAAAGATATTTCAACATATATAACGAAAGATTTTTCAAAAAAATATTTATTTATTTTTTGTAAATAAATATTATTTATTCATTACGCTTTATTTATTTATTTTGTTCAGTTTATTTTACGTTGATAAAAATAATAAGTAAATTACAGTAATACAATTTGAACAACGAATCTTAGAATTAAATGAACAGTTCTATAATTCTTATAATGGGGGCTGGACCACCGTTAGGCGGATAAGCGGTTATCTCCTAGTTATTATCATATTTATTTATTTCTATATATTAAATAGATAATAATATACTTCAAGCGTAATAATGGTTTACGGATATATAATATTTTATCGAATTGATTCACCAAGTCTGTAATTCTATTTATTATTTATCTGTATTTTTTTTCTAATTGAAATTTGAAAACATTCCCCAGAGCTAATAATTGTTATGTGGTTTGTGGTGAGTTTATCTGTGTTTAATTTTCTATCTTATTCTTTTTAATAATGAAATATAAGATTTTGTCGTATTTACATTTTTAATATTTTATGTTAGGTCTATGTCTTTTATTTTATTTTATATTTTTATAATAACATTGATTGAATTGTATTGAAGTATTTTATTTTTATAACAGCTTATGTTCGATTTTATTTTTATAGTTTGTTTTTTCTATCAATATTTAATTATTGGTTACTATTATAAAATAAATGGTCTTTTATTATATTATCTACTTTGTAATTAATAATCTTTTATTGAATCAACTGCAATTCAAAGTCTGTTGTAAAATATATTGTTGAATCGCTTAATATACATATGTTTTTATATTATATGGCAAAATATAAACGTACAACCAGCTATAAATCTTAAATAATAAGAATATTACCATGAGAGGAGTATTTTGGCAAAACAAATGCCATCTGCAACTGCCTTGTAATCGGATCTTGGGATAGTTTACGAAGAACCCAGCTGTCACCGGATGCGCAAGCAACCAACGCAACGCACAAGAAAACGAATGCAAGTGACTTAGTTGACATTTTGTCTGATAGTTGGAATGATTCCACCTCCTTTCAGAACAAGTGGTTATATACGCAAACTTTATTGTTCTTTATCGAAATTTTTTTCATCGTTCCACTTGAGTAAGCGAAGATAAGGCAACGAATACGGGGCTTAAGTCAGATTGTTATTATTATTGCAGATTTTATGGGATTATTGATTGAATCAGGCAATGTTTACATCTCTTACAGCATGCACCCATCGCTATATGTAGCCGCTACGTAATTGAAGCCTGGATAAATTTTCTTTTTCGATTACACCATGTATATTTTTAACTCGTCCATATATTAGTGTGGGATGAACTCATCTTCTGATATACGTTAAGCCGATGAATATAAAATATATGAATGTTCTTTCAAGAAAGAAGGTTTATATTTTTTTCGTTTTCCAGCCAACAAGATTTGTATAATAGAAAAAAAAATCTTTAATAGACTTCATTTATTTCGTATTCATTAAAAATAATATAATTTATTTTAACATCGTGTTTAGTATGTCATGAGCAATAAATATAGAAAATATTGCCTAATACTAATAATTAAAAAAGAAACATAAAATTTATTAAGAAAGGAGATCCTCCGGGGTGGTGGTCATAAAAGACTTAATAGTGGCAAAACTATTTTATTTAAAGCCAACGTTTCGACCCGACTTCGCAGCTCTTCTTTAGGGCCTGAACGGACAAGATACAAAAAGATATAGAGAATAGTGGAATTTAGATCATATTTAGATAATATACATAGATAGATATCCACCCATATTTTCAAATTTTAGATACTGTAATTTTCCATTTTTTTTTTTTTTAACTTTTACTACTTTCCAACTTACCATTACCAAAATTTCCTGAATACTTACCCTTGTCCTGGTTTTCTAGTTCTAAGTGAAACTCCATGCTGAACACACCTGTAAGTCTCTATTTTATTCCTCCAATTTTATTTACTTTTTTTTTTGTTTTTCTTCTTCTTTTTTATTCTCTTTCTCCACATCCCTTTATGTCAATTATTTGATATTATATCCTTTTTCCTTTTTTTCCAATCTCTCCTGTAGATTTTTAGGAGTATATTCAAAATTGCATATATTATATTTTATTATACTACAACAAGTGTTACCATCTATTTACTTCAGTTTAGGATATTGTTACTTAGCTTACTCTGTTTATACAACTTATTGTTTTTAATATTTGAATGTACTTACTGTTTATAATTTTAATCAGTTCATTCACATTGATATTCATTTTTTATCTAAATATGATGTAACTTCCACAATTCTCTATATCTTTTCTGTTCTAGCCATGAAGAAGACCTGCAAAGTGAGGTCGTAACGTTGGCGTTTAATAAAATAGTTTTACCACTATTTAGTCTAAATATGACAGTTATTGGAGTTCTGGCAATGGCCAGATTCACTGACGACATGAGTGTATGTGGCTTAAGCACTCTTGCTCAATTTCCACTGGGTTCAGCCATGCTTTTCCCTCCACACTTGGAGGGACAAGTCTGGTTTGGAGTTCTCTCACCAGATTGTAAATATTGTATATAGGTATGTATGTGTTCTTTTTATTCATTTATTTTTAGGTTATTTTATTCTTATTTATTGTATATATATTATTTTTCTCTATAATTTATTTTATTTACTGTACATAGAGTGGGAATGTGATCTGTGAACACTATTATAAATGTCCTTGAGACAGATTGTAATATTTATCAATAAATGAGATTAAAAAAATATATATATGACCGCCACTCCGGACCATCTCCTTCCTTATTAATGGAACAGTCAACTGTTAAGTATTCAATAAAATTTATTAGTTTGTGTGAATCCTATTGAAAACCTAATTTTACTTATGCGAATATATTACACTCTGGTGAAATTTAATGTTTATAACCCAGGAGTATGTAGAGTCCTTAAGTAAATTTTTAAAATAATATTTTTCACTATTAAAAATAAAAATAAATTAATCCAGCTTTCATCATGCCAAATAATAAGCTACTTGAGTTTTTGAAATTAGTAGTGGAATATGTCCATGACAGGTTTATAAATAGATGTTTGAGTGATGAAATAAACCTTTATTTATTTTATTTTTTTAATTTCAGAATATTTAAGATAATGTTCAGATATTGCTAGGTTGGAATACTTAAACCAAACTATTTCAGAATGACAATAGCCGTATTACAAAGGGTTTCTCTCCAATGTTATGATTGTGTGCTGATCTAACATAGTAACATACTACGCAACTAGAGCATTTCAGAGTAATAATTATTTCAAACATCAATTATACTGTAACCATAATTTATTGTTTATCCCCATTATGGATTTTTTCCAGAATAAAAAAAATGTCTGTTTGCTTCGTTAAGTTGGATTTTGTTTTATGATAAACCCCTCGAGGAAGAAATCTTTCTTCTGTTTCGTAGGAAGCTTTTATTTATTTCGTCCCTTTTTCTTACATTATAAATCTAACGATCGAAAAATTTAACGGAATCTTACATAAAACAATGGTTACTATACAGTCTCGAGCATGCCAGAATAGTTTTCTCGCTGTTCATACTCATCACTCATCAACTGAAGCAGTAACTCGATTAAGTACTTGATACTCTGCGCAATTGTCTGCTTAAAATATACTGTACTGGTAGCATATTATTTAAAGTACTTTTCGCTTACCGTTAAGATACTGGATATAAAATCAGGAATTAAAAAAAAAAAGATCAGTTCTTATAAATTTTCATATTTCCCCAAATACTTCGAAAGGAAACGTCAATTATTTTCTTTTATCATGTCTATTATTATTGTTTTATTATTTTTTTTGCTACTAGAATTTTATTATACAGGATGTCTCAGTTCTTAATTGCCAAATTCTCTGGTAAATATGGATTCTGGTAAAAATTTCTAATAAAAAAGTTTGTTTGTTGCACGGGTCGAGTCTGAATGAATAAGGAGTTAAGAACAATTTTCAGTTTTTTCATAAGGTAGTCACGATTTTTATTCAATAAGAAGGAATTGCTCAAAAACTGTTCAAGATATACAAGTTATTTATATAAATTATTAGATCGTTTTTTATTATTTTTACTTCATGTTTATTTTCAATTTTTTATTATTAACTGATTTAAATTAGAAAGTAATTTATAATTTCTTTTATTATTTTTTTTATTTTGACTATTTAATCAAACTATATTCTTGTTTATGTATCTCTGAGGCTCCTTAGCCCACATCTTTGTCAATCCGTGTTATTCTAAAGGGACTCGTCCCAAAAAAAATAAAGCATAATTATAAAAAAAAAAAAAGATACTTAAATACTAAGTACACCATCGTAAAGCAGAAAAAACTTTTTTGAGAAAAAAATGATTAAATTTACAAAGATCAATGATAAAATGGACTTTGAGAAGATTTAATAACGCAAAGCCTACCAATATGGCGTACATTATATAGATATGCTGTTCGAATATGGAGTTGTACAGCGGCCGTATTAGACCTCTTTAAATTTCCTTTTATCATTGGCATCAGTCAATTTAATCATAGTTTTCCAAAAAAAAATCTATTTTACTTAGAATTTAATTACCTTAAACATTTTTATTTTAGCGATACCTTCTTATTCAATTAAAAAGACATAACCTTTTAAAAGCATATCAAACTGGTCTTGTCTCCTTTTTAGTTCGGAATCGGCCCCTGCATCAAACGAACTTTTTGGTTGGAAATTTTGTCTAAAATCGTACTCCAGAGTTTGATAAAGATTTTTGAATTTTGAACCAATTTTAATTGTATTTTATCAACAAACAAGTGATTTTAAAAATAAAGTTAATTTTTATTTCTTTTTTAAAAGGAAAGTCTAGAACCAAATATGGAATATGGAATGAGAAACGAAATAATCATTCTTCAAACGCAGATGAGAGTAAAACTGTAAAACGGCCTCTATAAAGTTGATTTAATGCACAATTACTGTCCCACCAAGGCCCTCCGGTAAATTTGGTAAATTTAGAATTCATGGCTTTATTGGTAATGTTCGCAACAAACGCACCCCTTCCCCACTCACTATCCGAATAATTTCAGCTCATTAAGATAATTCATAGCCCGCTTGAAATATTTAAACCAACTTTATGGCAATATCGTTCCAAAAGCCCTGTTTACGGTTAGTAAATAATATGCATGGAACAAATGAAGATCGTTGGCAATAAAGTTTTGGATAGTGCGAAATAGTTAACTGATAAATATCTTTAATATTGCTTTGTTAAATTATTTTTTTCAGTAACAGAAATTTTAATGGTATAACTTTGATTTAATCTTATTACATTTATGAAAAAAAAAAAAAAAAAAATGTCTATAATAGTATAGTACTGAGCATTATGACATATGGGTCAGAAACATGGACTTTAAAAAGCAACCTCGGGAAGAAACTCCTAGTCACAGAGTTACGGATTGGACTTAATCCGTAACAAATAATAATAATGATAATATTAATTTAACTTTTATTAATATATCAGTTCTGCGCATGCGTTAACCCTACACATACACTCTTTATTTCGTCTCTTATAAAGTGACTTTATTATCAGTGAAATAATTCATGTTATTTGTGAAAAAGTAGTGTGAACTGTTAAGTTAACAATTAAGTTGAAACTGGACATAAATAAGGTGAGTAATCACTTATTTATAACGGCATTGTGAACAATGTAAATAGACCTGAGGATAGTGATAGATAACAAGCCGGCCATATACATTCGCTAATCCGACCAGTGGGCTGCTGCCCTTCGGCGGAAGCACATCTACGTTTCTCAGAATTCCACAAATTTGCGTAATATATACGTAATTGATAAAAGACTTTTTTTTACAAACTATTACATTTACCTCTAATTAATTAACATGAGATGCGATATTTTCACATGGTAATGTCGAGCAAAGGTAGCAATCGAACTTTAAGATCTAGGAGTCTAGATACCACAAAGAGTTCACCAATCAAGAAAAGGGCTAGACGCTCTAAAAAAATACCCCACCAGCTACACCAGAGAGCTCAGTTGACGAAGTCGAAAATCAACCTGGCACATCATCACAAAATATGTCAACACAAGCTATATCAATACAAGGTACGTTAGAAGAATCGCCCTTTTTTACAGCTAATCCATTCCAAGTGTTGTCAAACACACAGAATGAACAAATGGAAGCAGTACCCATCCCTTGAACCTAAACCCCCACCAATATTCGTTAGAAACATTAAAAATTTTCAATTAATGTGTCTACAATTAAATAATATGTGGGCTCAGGTAAATACTTATGCCAAAGCCGCATTAATGACACGAAATTAATGCCTGACACCCCAGATACGTACAGAAAAATTGTCAAGTATTTATCTGACACTAAGGCGGATTATCACACATATCAACTGCGCCAAGAGAGAGCGCTCAGGTGGTGATCAGGAGATTACACCCATCAACACCGCTGGATGCCATTAAAGAAGAACTAACTGAGATGGGGTTCCGTGTTCGCCAAATAGTGAATATATTCAAGGAAGATAGAGAACAGCCTGGCTCAAAAAATAAAATACCGCTCCCACTATTCTTCGTTGACCTTGACCGAACGCCCCAGGTCGAAGACATCTACAAGGTCACACGCCTTTACTACACTAGCGTTGTTGTAGAAAAGCCCTACACTAAGCGCGACATTGTACAATGCCATAACTGCCAGGCTTATGGTCATACGAAACGCTATTGTCACCACATTCCTAGATGTGTCCGGTGCGGTGATAAACATAAAACAGAGGACTGCCAGAAGTCCAGAAGAACACCAGCTGTATGCGCTTTATGCCATCAAGGGCACCCAGCGAACTACAAGGGTTGCCAAACATATAAGGAACTAAAAGCAAGAATTTATTCAGCTCCAAGAGAAGAACGGCCATCCAGGCCACCAAGACAACCCTCTAGAACTGTAAATACAAGAGTGTCCAATGCTCAGATATTCAAAGGAGATACTGCACCCACACAAACTCAGGCCCTGCCACAAGAACCTCAACCTCGAGTATTCACATCTCAACCTCAAGACCCTTATCCCATCTCTGAACCTAGGCCTAATAACCAGGCATTCATTCCTCCTCCTCCCAATGCCACTGACCTCACAAGCCTATTGACTTCTTTTCTCTCTGAATTCAGATCACTCATCACTCCTCTCATTTCCTTACTTACCAATGTTGTATCCAACCTCATCCCACTGCCGAGAAATCCTTAAATGTCCCCAATCAAATCCCTCTCCGTCCTCCTTTGGAATGCGAATGGTATTCGAAATCACATTAACGAGCTAACAATCTTATTACAGGACAAAAACATTGATGTAGCATAATTAACTGAAACTCGACTTACCAACAAACGACCACTTAACATCCCCAACTATCATATCTATCGAACCGACCATCCTGATGGAACAGCACATGCTGGCACTGCCATAATTATCCATCAATCCCTTTCCCATCACCTATTCCCTTTGCCGACCCATAATTTCCTACAATCCACTGCCGTGATAATCCAAACTTCTCCTTACCCAATAGCAGTAGTTGCAGCATACTCCCCGCCTAAAATACCTATCTCAGAATCCCAATTAACTTCCTTCCTTAACTCCTTAGGACACCACTTCCTTCTAGGTGCAGACTTAAATGCTAAACACCAGCAATGGGGAGCCAGAACCACAAATTCCAGAGGACGAACATTGCTATCTGCACTTAATTCCCATCACAGCAACATCCTCTCACCCAATTCTCCCACATACTGGCCAACAGATCCTAACCGCAATCCCGATCTCCTAGATTTTTTCATCCACAAAGGTCTAGGGTCCCTTAATTATAGCATTTCAAGACTTGATGATCTTTCCTCAGACCATAGTCCCCTAATCCTAACGGTCTCCACATCACCAATTCCCAAACCACCTCCACCTTCATTTATCAGGGGGCCAGTTAATTGGAACCTCTTCCGTCAAATACTGGATGATAATATTGACCTCAGAGTTTCCTTAAAAACACCTGCAGACCTAGATGAAGCAGTATATTCCATGACTACCTTGATCCAACAAGCAGTTTGGACTGCATCTTCACCTGATCCTTCTAAAAAATACCGCAAAATAAATCCTCTACCCCAAGACCTACTGGACCTTATTAATAGGAAACGATGCTCTAGGACCATCTGGCAAAGAACCAGGCATCCTGATGATCGGAAATCATATAACTATTATTCCAAGCAGGTAAAACAAAAACTGGCTACGTTTAGATCCCAATCCTATAATTCCTATCTTTCCTCACTATCTGCAAGTGATAACTCCCTCTGGAATGTAACAAAAAAAATCCTTAAATTCCAATCCATTTCCCACCCCCTCCGCCGTGATGATGGTTCCTGGGCTTCGTCAGATGAGAATAGAGCAGAAGAGTTTGCTAAACATCTATCGTACACATTCACTCCTCATCCTGAACTCCATCCCTCCCATACTGCTGAAGTTAAAGAATTCCTCTCTTCATCGATTCCTCTCTCCTTACCTCCTACAGCCGTCAACCCCTCTGAGGTCAAATTCCTTTTAAAGAACCTAAAACCTCGCAAATCTCCAGGACACGATCTCCTTACTTCCCAGATCCTCAGACAACTTCCCAAAAAAGCAATTATATTCCTTACATATCTATTCAACTGTATCCTCCGCACAACCCACTTTCCCCTGGTGTGGAAACACTCCATAATTATCCTCTTTCCTAAACCAAGTAAACCTGTTAATTATACATCATCCTATAGACCGATAAGCTTACTTCCGATCCTTTCCAAAATCTTTGAGAAAATCCTTCTCAAACGCATCCTACCCATACTCGAATCCCACAATATCCCTTCCCATCAGTTTGGATTCCGCTCAAGACACTCCACTGTCCAACAAGGCCTTCGCGTTGTGGACCACATATCCTCTGCACTTGAAAACAAGCAATATTGCACTGGTGCCTTTCTGGACGTAGCTCAAGCTTTCGACCGGGTGTGGCACGATGGCTTGCTTTTCAAGCTCAAAACCCATTTACCTCAACCCTTGTACCTAGTCCTCAAATCTTACCTTTCAAATCGCTCCTTTCAAGTCCGCTGCGGCACTGAACTCTCCAAACATTATCCAATTGAGGCTGGTGTTCCACAAGGCAGTGTCTTGGGCCCAGTTCTCTATATCCTTTTCACCGCTGACATCCCTTCAAGTCCTGATACCTTCCTAGCAACATTTGCTGATGATACTGCCATCCTATCCTCCCACTCGGATCCTCTAATAGCGTCCCAGAACCTGCAAAGACACCTTTCCTTCATTGAGCAGTGGTGCAACAACTGGCGCATCAAAATTAATGAATCAAAATGCAAGTATGTAACTTTCACTCTTCGACGCAGATCCTGTCCGCCAATCCTTTTTAATTCAATTCCTCTTCCCTACTCAGACACAGTCCGATACCTTGGCTTCCTTCTGGACAAAAGACTGACTTGGAACCCACATACGAGACTTAAAAGACAAGAGCTTAACCGACGATTTGGTCAGCTATATAGACTACTAAACAGAAGATCTCATCTCTCAACAGAAAACAAATTATTAATCTACAAGACCATACTGAAACCTATCTGGACCTACGGACTTGAACTGTGGGGGACAACTAAATCATCGAATATCAAACGCATCCAATCCTTCCAGTCCAAAGTCCTTCGAACAATAGTCAATGCTCCATATTATGTCACGAACAAGACCCTACACCATGACCTTAACATCCCATATGTCCATGACATCATCCCATCCAGATTCTCCAACTTTCACCAGAACCTCATTCATCATCCCAATCCTCTAGCGCAATCCCTATCCAGCTCCGAGCATCCATACCATCCCCCTCGAAGGTTGAAACGGCAGTGGCCTCGAGATCTTTTGTAAATATGCCTTTGGAGTCCTGGCAATGGCCAGCTTCTCCACTCATGTCCTGAGCGTCTGTGGCTGTATTGCCCTCTTTCAGTCTCCACTGGCTTCTAATACTAGTGATGCGACTGGAAAAGTGGCACTGGGATCTTCCGGAGTCTTGCTTTGCCTTCCGCGTGTGGAGGTAAAAGCCTGGCTCGGAGATTCTTGGGCAAATGTATATATTGTATATAGTTATGATTGTGTTTAGAAGTTTTTATTTTTTATTTTTTTATTTTTTTTTTATTTTTTTTTTTTTTTTTTTTATTTATTTACCTTCTTCATCAGTATTATTTATTTACTTCTTATATTTATATTTATTTCTTTATTATTTGTATATATTGTATGAATGAGAACTTTTAGCCCTAATGCTTATAGCCCTCCAGCAGTGGCTGATTGTATTATTATTCAATAAATAGATTTAAAAAAAAAAAAAAAAAAATTAATATATAACTTAATATTTAATATGCTAAGCGGTGAATCCTATTTTATCTCTTAGTTTCTCAAATAAAAGCACAAAGCCCTAGATATCCAGGTCAAACTATAGAAATAGTTATCTAGAATGTACTGACTGGACAGAAGATACTTATCAAGACTTAAAGAACAATAACCGTTTTCAACAAACGAGCACTTTCTCACAGACTTCATATCAATTCTAAAAGGTAAGAATATCAATTCTTAATATTTATTGATAACTTCATTCACATTCACATTCACACGCTTCCTAGACCGTCCAGAATTGATTCACCCTCCCCCCCCCCTACCATTCCTGAGCATATAACCGCCATGATCCTCAGACCAAATCACTCATGCAGTTGGATTCTTGAGTCATACTCTTTACTACAGGAAACCTGGAGTGAACACATGTAGTCAACTCATATATCCATATTATATTACTCTGTCTTTTAGATGCCATTTGTAACATTATGAATAAAAACATTATTTATAAAGTCTCCACTGCCTCCGATTCGTTAACTACAGAAAGAGAACAATTTAGTCGAGCGACAGGAATATCCAGAATGGATAAAGTGAGAAATACGACCATAAGAGAAAAGATGGAAGCTAAAAGAACCATTTTGGAAGAGATTGAGAAATATATACTTTTTTTATCATAATATCCGACTCACCTCTTTCTTGATTTTTTAAAAATCTAAATTACATTTTCTTTATAACGATATCTTTCCATCGCTGAGGATCCGTCTATTATCTTTCTTTTTTTTTTGTTTTAAGGGATTCCTTAAACTTATCTTTATGATTATGAAATTTCATCGTTCGTCTCTTGATGAATTCATCCACTTAAGGTTTAATCAACTTCATGTAGTTTTTATGCTTTCCCTTCTTAAAGTAACATATTTTTTGTAATCATATTTAAAATTCCACTTTTTGGTCTGTGCGAATAATTTGTATAGAATATTAAACAGTGAAATACTGACAATATAATTTTTTTTTAATTTATAAATTAAATTTACAACTGTAAAGAAATACATCTAGTAAATTAGTACAAATGGATATAATGACGTGAAAACACTTGATGAGAAACCAATCACTAATATCAAGCACTCTGATGACAAAATACTAAAAAAAGAAAATAATGCAACGTATCTTAAAGTGAAAGAATCAATTATTATTTTCAAGATAATTGTGACAAAAAAAGAAAAATATAATTGTTTCAACTTCCTGTATGATTGAAACTAATATGTTTACCTAACCAAATCAGGACTCATACTAACATTATTAGTTCTTTTAATTAACGATGAAGTTAAATACATTTTCTTAAAAATAATGATTTATGAAACAAAATTTAAATTTGAATTTTTTTTCATAATAATTATTATTGAAATTAAGATTAGAGATAGGCGTTGATTAACTCCGGATTTTACGCCTCTAAGGCCCATATAACAACTGACAGGTTTACAAATTATAATATGCTTATCTTCCCAATAATGGTACGTTTTTCTTTGGTTTTGTAGGAAATTCTGTAATATTTTAAATAATTATGGGTTTAATCAACAAAAAAATATATTTTTTTTTGTGTTATTCGCAAATGAAATTATTTCTTCTTAATATTTTTTTTCTCAAATTCGGAGGTATGAATATTTTTTTACCTGAAGGAGAACACAAAATCTTCAAAACGAATCCTTAATGCAGTACCACTGTATTGCATGAAGGATTGACAAAGGTATATAGTGTACCGAAAAAAAATACCTTTAGGAAATAATGTATAAACATTCTGAGTATGGTGGAATACACATATTCTCTTTATAATTGAGATGGCAATGGATTATCAGAGAGGAGGACAAAATATGCTTTTAGGACTAAGCAGTTTTGTTTTGCTTGAGTTGTATGGTTTTTAGCATTCACGTTATGTGTTATATCGTTTTGGGATGCAGTAGCGTCTTGTATGCATATGACATAAACGCGTAAGAAAGAAATGATAACTGATATCAACAGTATCCTAAACCAAAAAATGAACAACCGAACCCACGCCACTCGAAGTCTTCTCAACACATGTTTTAATCTTATCGATTATATACGTCCGTTTTACTATGTAATGGATCTACACATTTGAATTTACGTCATGACATCTTTTTTATCTAACTGTTGCCGTTATCGAGTGAAAGGTTAGCTATTCACCAGTCTTGCAGCAGCAACTATTGTTCGAGAAACGTCAGACTTTATGATTAGTAAAATATAATTTTATAATTTTTATTAGTTTTACATCATAAGATATAACCATTGATTCCAACATCATATTTAAGTTTAATACCAAACGCATTACCCACAATTTCCGAAATTATTTCTGAAAATCATTGGTCTTATCCACTGTTACACTATCCTAAAATTAACTATTTCAAGCATAAGGGAGATCCTGGATTAATATTCGGGAGAACTCCCAAAGTTCTATTCATCTATTCCTTGAGTAACCTAGTTAAAGGGTAATTTACGTGTTAATTCTTCAGATTATGTAGTCAAATTTCGGTCTCCTCATAGATATTTTTCCTTCCATATTCATGAAGCATTTGATAAATTTAAACAAGAACTGTTTCATATTGCAAAGATTAATTTCGCTGTTTGGGTCAAACTTCAGAAGCAAATATTATATAGAAAATGTTTGGATATTGGTCGTACAGAATATGTTGAGGTTTGCTACAAAAGAATGATGTTGAAATATCAAAGCATAACTATTTTATTTTTCTAAATAGTTTTTTAGTTCGTGCTAATTTCATTAGCTGCCGGTTTTCAAAAACAGATATTTTTGCGGTAGACCATTAATCGAACAAGGTTTTAAGATTTTTAACAGCACGCTACGATCCATAGCAACGGAGAACACACCATAAACGTCAATAAATTTGAATGACTAAAAGCAATTATTATTTTGTAGTATACCATTAACATGGTATCGTTTGCAGTCACTAAAATAGAGCGCAGGGACAAATTTTTACGCATATTGACGTCAACTTAAGAGAAAACCGGTAATATTTAACAGAGTAAATAAAAAGTGTTAAGAATATTATGATATAAAATCAAGTAACTATAATTGAGTAAATTAAAAATTGGTAACAAAAAATGCAGATATAGAAATATTGAACTGCGTAAGGAAGGATGGAGCATACAATCACAAAAAAATTATGGTTGAAAAGAATGAATATATATTAAAAGTATGAAGAGCAATATAAAATTTAAATATGTTATTCTACAGGTCCTGAAACGGATAGATATTCGGATCAGGAGTTTTTACAAACAAGCGAATAAAAAGTGCAATAACATGGATTTCCGGTCTCTAGTTATAACTATTCTTTTTTACGTCGAGCTTCTTGCAAATATACAACCCAGACTAATGACTGTCAGAAGTGAAAACATCAGAGCTGCATCACAAATTCTAACAAAAATGATCCTATTTTAGACATTTTTTGAAGGATATAATGAAAGAATTAGATTTATTTGATTTTTTTCACCTTTTTATTTGTTATTGAATAATAATACATGTTGTAATAACTAAGGGCATTAGTAATGATGATACAAGAGTTCAGTCATACCATATATATAATAAATAAAAATAAATAAAATAAAACAAAAAAATAAAAATAAAAATAAATAAATAAATATATATATATTAACAAAAAAAAATAAGTTTATAAAAATAACAACTTAAATACATGCAATCTTATATACAATATACTAACATTCATTCAGGATAACTCTTAGCCAAGCCTTTCCATCCACATATGGAATGAAAAACTGGACTATTAACAAGGATGCTGGTGGGCGATGTTCAGCAATCATAGGCGTACTTGAGTGATGAATCTGACTCTGCCGGAACTCTTATATTTGCTTATTTACAAAAGATGTCGGTACCATTGTCACTTCAATCACCGAAGAGAATCATAAGGATGAATGAGTTAGATAAGAATTGTGCAAAGGGATTTGGATGCTATGTAAAGTGGTTCATAAATTTGAACAGTTTTTCTGAGATAAGGTCCAGGACAAATGAGATATTAATGTCATGGCTTCGGTTTTTTTTTTTTTTCGTTCACATAGAACGGAGCATCGAATATTGTTCGAAGAAATTTAGACTAAAATGATTGGATGCGTTTGATGTTGTAAAACAATTTTGCTGTTCCACACAATTCTAGACTATAAGTCCCAATAGGTTTCAGAATTTCCTTGTAGATTAGTACTTTCTTATAAATAGAAAATCTTCGCTTAAGCTCTTGTCATTTACTATACTTGTCACTTGAAGCTTTAAACATTGAGTATGGCGCAAGCGTGAAACACTTTAAAAAGGGAGGAGATGGTCCGAGGTGGCGGTCATAAATAGGCTAAATAGTGGCAAAACTATTTTATCAAGAGCCAACGTTTCGACCCGACTTTGCATATCTTCTTCAGGGCTAGAACGGACAAGATACAAAAAGATAGAGAATTGAGGAAGTAACATTTAATATTTAGACAAAGAATTATAATCAATGTGAATAAGTTTATTAAAATTATAAACAGCAATTACACTAAAATATAAAGAGAGTAAGCTAAGTAAAAAGATCCTAAACTGAAGTAAATAGATGGTAACAATTGTTGTAGTGTAATATATAATATATGGAAATGTGAATATACTTCTACAGATCTACAGGAGAGATTGAAAGGAAAGGAAAAAAGAATATAATATGAAATAATAGACATAAAGGAATGTGGAGAAAGAAAAGAAAAATAAAACCAAAAAATTAAATAAATAAGTAAAAAAAAAAAAAATTAGAAGAATAAAATTAGAGACTTACAGGTGTGTTCAGCAATGAATTTCTCTTAGAACTGAAAAAAAGGGTAAGGGGAGGTATTGGGGAATTTGTTGACTTGCTTGGGTAATGGGGAAAAACCTAGAAAATTACAGTATCATTAGAGTAAAACTCTTTAATGAAATCTGAGAAATCATACACATAATTGTATTAAGTACAAAATCAATTATAAATTAGCGGGAATTTATATCGTATACGATGAAGTAATAACAAATTAAATTAAGATTCACAGATACGATTCAAGTTGTTTTAAGTAGGGGTTTGGGTCGCAGATTGCACTGTCAGCCCAGCGGGGAGAGCCAACTGCCACCACTGCAGGCACAGTACGCGCTATGAGAAAACTTAGGATCAACTTATAATTGGATTGCTCCTTGTAACTAAGACTGATACAACTCGGCCGAAATTCCCGAGGTGCAAGATCAAGATACGGAATGGGATCTCGTTATAGCCCAATATAATGAGATCCCAGTGGTTCTTAGATCGAAACAAAAGCAATCATTAGTATATAAACTTGTAAATGACTGTTTAGATTCTATTATATAAAGCACAAACATTATCGATAGATTTTGATAAATCATTATGATTTCTTCATTAACATTAATCCTGACCATAACTTTAAAAACCATATTTGAAACACAACATAACGCACTACTCACTTTCAAGAGCATTGTAGCTATATGCTCAGGAATGATAGATAAATAAACGATATAATTATTGGCTTAAATACCCAATACAGCCATATTGTATTCAGCGAAATTAATACACATGGGTTTGGCCCGATTGCTGTTTCGGATATTAATGTTACAAGCCATGTACATATTTAATACTATATACCACAAGCGGGGAACCTGCGGCTTCCAAACGATTTTGCGTCGTTTTCATCATTAAGGGCTACTAGAATTATTTAATTCTAATCATTTAGCTTATAAAATCTGATAATCAATAGAATTAAGTTGAACGCATGAATATGAGCATGTATTTAATTATTAATGCAAATTCTTGTATCACCAAAAGTAATTTCCAAGTGAGAGAATATGATATTACTCAATAAATAATTTTTTTTAAATAAATAAAAAAGCAACCGTAAAATATAGACTATTATTGCGGCCTCTAGTATCATTTACTAATTTTAACGGGACATCTAGATATTAAAAGGTTCCCCAACTCTGTTATATGAGATTTTACGATGAGAAAAATTTTTATCGTTAGAGGCCGCAGTAAGGTTAGGCAGTGATACCAGGCCGAAATTTTTTTTTCCTATTTTTATACATATACATATCGTCGATATAAAAATGCTAAATATCGAATCTGGAAATCACCACTCTAACATCATTATCAATTCAGCCCAAACAACGAGGATGTTTTATTTTCCAGACTATTATCTGATTTTATGAATGTTTAATCATTTCTTATTTGATCTTTAAATATATTTAATTATAATCACAGTCGCAAAAGTACAGGATTGAATTTTTTTCGTGTTCCATAGCTTGCATTTGTATCGACTATATAGTTAACTTAATTCTATTAATTTTCTAATTTCCGTAATCTAAACATTTAAATATCAATTAATTCTATCACGATATTAATAAATATCGTGTTATGACATTTGGAGGCGGCAGTTTAATCCCTGTGGTATGTACAATTAGAAATTACATTAATGAACAAATATAATGATAACATAGATTATTATTATTATTAATACGTAAAGATAAAATTGGACATCAAATTAAGTTTGCGATCTGCAAATTTCTTAGCAATAAGCGAATTTATTGGCAGCTTCACGCCGTCCCATCACAAATCCAGGAAATAGATCAGTTCAGCAGGTCTCTTGGCCACCGCCTACGTAATCGTCGAGGTGGGTTGTACTAGTTTTTAGTGCGTTTAAGGTTTTCTGTCAGAGGATTTATGTTGTAACTTAGTCTTTGGTGAAAGTTATTATAGTTTCCTTCTGCAGTGTCTAAAATTGTTTGGATGTTGAAGTCTTTATGAAATATATCGTTTGCGACATAAAATGGTGCGTCAACTATCCTTTGGATAAAATTTTGGATTGGAAAGACTGAACTGGACAGTGCTATGGCATAAGTCCAAATTGGTTTAAATAAAACTTTAGAGAGAGTTAGTTGTAAGTCAATGATAATTTTGAATGTTTGTCAAGTAACTTAGATAGAAGGCCGTATCGTCTGTTTACTTCCATACGTTTTTGTCTAATGTATGTCCTCCAAGTCAATCATTTGTCCTGGTAAAAACTCAAAATTTAATTACTTCGGATTCAGGGATTTCAATGTTATTAAAATATATTTCGGGAGAAGGGGTATAATTAAGAGCGAGTACTACGTACACATTTTTTTTTCATTCATTTTAATTTTTCACTTTGTGGCCCAATAAGCATAATATAGTTAATTGGATTATTCCCTTATAATTATAAATATTATAATTTTATAGCAATAAAATAAATAAAGTTACATAAGTAACCGGATAAATAGATAGCTATATGGATAGATAAATATGTGAGACGGTAAACATGCAAAATAGGTTCGACTATTTTAAAATACCTAAAACTAATACTGATAATATGCATATTCCTAAGAAGTTGTATTATTATCACAGTAAAAAAAAACAAATGGGAAATATAAATATGTTATTCAATTAAAGAAGCATTTTAGTAGTAAAGATATTCTCTAACGAATAAGTCGCCTCTTCTGTACCTAATTATTTTATTTATATATATTTTTTCTAGGTAGACAATTGAATAATCTTTCAAAAGAACGTCTCCAATGTTCTTGAAAATGTATTGAGTTTATAACTTATCGAAAAGTGGTTCGGTTTTCATATAATGCACGTAATGCTTTAAAAATATTTTTAAAAGCAAGTTTAAAACGGATATATAAAAAATATATTCCAAGTCTTTGTTCGTAGAGGACTGGTTGTGAATATTTTTGTTCGGCGTGGAAGAGAATTTATTAATCTTCCAAGTTGTATACACAACATACAATAAAACGTATTGAATACTTGATGGTTGACAGTGGTATAGTATTGAGTAAGAAGAGGGTCCGTGGTGGCGGTCATAAAAAGAATAAAATATCAACAAACAATTTAGTTTAAAGCCAACGTTTCGACCCAACTTTGCTAGTCTTCATCAGGGGGATGCATGCAATAGGAAATTTCGGTTGAAACTGAAGCAGTTTCAGTTTCAAGCGTTTGCAGTTTCAGTTTCAACGGTTCACAGCACACAACCCCCTGAAAAAGATCTGCTATGTCGGATCAAAACGTTAGCTTTAAATTAAATAGTTTGTTACTATTTTAGCATTTTTATGACCGCCACCACGGACCATTTTCTTAATCAATTTATATCAAATTTTGAATTTTAATTTTTTTTTTACCACACATAAGGGTACTGAGTATTAAAGCTGTAAGGCACCATCATACCATATTTACAATATAATGAAATACATACAAATATATATATATATATATATATATATATATATATATATATATATATATATTAAAGATAATAATGTATATATAACAAAGATAAAAACAAAGAAATATTGCTAGTAGTGAAATAGTAGCGAAAATTACTAAGGAAAAACAATTAAATAAATAAATATTAATGATAATAAGTCATTGGAAATGAGTATATAGAAAAAACAAAAAAATTAAAACAAAACTAACAGTCACACTAAAAATTAAAATATTTACAATCGGCAATTTTTTAAATTTTAAGTTAATTATATTTGTGTATCTAACTGTAGCTATTTTTTAATTTCCTAAATTTGAAAATATATTTATTATTTGCCGTTTTGTTATTTATGTATTAGAAGTGGATGATTTTAAATTTTTAATTCACGGTGAAAATGATCCTGGGTCGAAAAGCTCAAAGCACTTTATAAATAATGAGAGCTGGTTTTCTTTTTCATAGATTTCAAATTAAAAATGTTTTATTGAGCTAACTTTATAAAATTCTCACCGATGTCATTGGAATCGTTTTGCTTAAATTAACGGTGTCCAACTGATTTGTAGCTCAGGCATTAGGGACTAAATTCCACAAAACACTATGGAATCGTGGCACCTACAGAATATCTACAATGAGAATGCATAAACGTAAAAAAAAATCATTGAAAACCATCCTGTTATAATAATTTTCTTATTTAATAATGATAAGAAGGTAACAAGAATATAATTCGTTTCTGGGAAGCTATTAAACTCATTTATGTTAATTAATTCATGTCATTAGTCATTCCATTTAACTTAAGACTATATTCCTCATTGTACTATTGAAATTTAATAATAATAAATGTTGGGGTTTGAACAAGCAAATACAATAATGGTTTATTAAATATTACATCCAGATTCTATTGAAGCAATTTCCTTGAAAATCCAGCATAGAAAAGATCCCGAATATAAATATTAGCCTGGACGAAGCATACAACTACTCTCGTATATAATCAGGGCAGTAAAATTAATTTTTACAAACAATTTATTAATAAAATCAATTTTGTTAATTTGAAATAATAAACTGTCTCTTGATGAATTATAATAAATGGATACATATAAAAATAAGGAAGAGTGTTAAAATTAGAGACGGGATTATCGTCCAGTAAAAATTCAAAAATGTGCAAAATTATGCAGTAAAACCCAAAATATATAAAATTGTGTTCCTAATAAACACCTAAGAACTAACTAAAATCATCTATTTTGTTTATTTTATTTTATATTAATATTTATTTATTTATTTTATATTATTAAGTTTATTTTACATAATACATTTAAATCTAATGAAACATTGTATTTAGCCACTGAATTAAGATAATGTATAACGTAAAAAAAAGTTAAAATTTAACATTATAAATGAAATTCACAAGAATTTTAGAAAACATTAGAAATGCATTGTGATACTTGAGATTTTTAAACGTTGCAATGTTAGTGTGTTGATGCTGTATTTTCAAATCACAAATCAAATTTCAAAAAATATTTTGAAAACAAACATTCTCTCAACAACATTTCCCACTTGTGTTTATTTCTTCCTTTTAGTCATATATTGTAACTGATTGTTACCGAACCATTGTCTTGCAAACTTAGTCTTGGTTATGGTCTTGGTCTTGCGCTAGGGTCTCGTAACAGTCTTGCAGTTGCTTAGTAGCTTATTAATATCGAAATATTACTATATTTTTTTAGACAGGAGAAACCTATCTAAGCCCAATTAAAAATTATAGGAGTTAAATGCATAGGTATATTGGTTATACCAATTATTAACATATAGTACTGTATATAATATATATATATATATATATATATATATATAGTTTGGATGAGAGATCTTCTGCCCTAAATAAAAAAAAAACAAATGATGATCAGAAATGCTGCTGGGTAATATCTTTCCTCATGCCTTAATGCCTATCCTCATCATCACAACACATCTGCTGATTGTCAACACCATGATACGGTGCGGAGGTGCGGATAAATAGTTAAATAGAGAAAAAACAAAACATATAGTAAGTAAAATTGTCTAGTATTAGTAACTATTTTGCCTTAATTTTTATTTAAAAAATAGATTTTTTTTACCTGTCTTGGTATTGGTCTTGCAACAGTTAGGCGGTCTTGGTCTTGGTATTGAAAAGTGCAAGACAAAGATCGATTTAGGAGAACTCTAGTCGTAGAATTTACCTTACCCATATATTTCTATCTTATATTATAAATTTAATATGGACAAGATATTAAAATAAAAATTTAAACACGCCTGTATATTCATAAATCATAGCAAAAAGGAAGGACGAAAGTATAATTTTAGCTTTCCGAAAACAACATTTTTTATTATATTTTTTAATCATAATTTTATGTCTAATACATATTTGATGTTCTAAGTTACCTGGAGAGTTTTAGTCTGATAGGAAATCAAAATATAAAATAAATAAAATATTCTGTTCTATCGTCGTTGTTTCTTTAAACAATTTTCATGATGTGGTTATTTCGATAAATTGAGCTCTATCTACAGCTTGAATTTCTATGAGAAAATATTAAATTAAAATAAACAAACAAAATGTTTTTAATAAGACAAAAACTAATAACATCTCGAAGACTCAATTAAATTCTTTTTGACCCTATAAGTTACGGAGCCCCTTGAAATTCTGAACTGAGATAAGACACTCCACTGGAGCTAAACCTGTGTCAAAGAGCCCTTCTATAGAGACAACCCCGACCGATACTGGGGCTATTAATTTTACTTTGGAGGACCCCTGCCAGGTAGTTCTAGGACCCTGACGGCTTCCAACCTCGTCCCTGGACAATCCTTGTTTTTTCCACAAATTTATGAATCGGATTTGGAGGATTTGGACATTCCATGTTCTACATTTCTGTACCTTTCTTATAAACCTCGATTCTGATAGCAGTGTGTTTGTCATGTTTAAATCTCAGATTTATCTGCAACAAAAAACATTCTAATGTGCCAAAAAAAAAAAAAAAAAAAAAAAACCTAAAATACGCAGTATAATATGAAATAAACAATAACAAATGTAACAACGATAAAATATTGAGAATTAAATAAACCTATTTCTGTACTACATATTCTATGAACAAACCTGAATACTACTTCATTTTTTTTTTTTTGGTCTGCCATGCTGAAGATAAATTTTGACATCTTTTCATTCATATTCTTAGAAAATTCAATGGGCTATCTTTAATTCTAATTATTTATTTATTTATTTAGACATATAATAATATGTCTCGTGGACAATAATTATAGTGATATATGAACACATTCACACCATTTATACAGAAAATAAGTTAATCAATTAAATCAGACAATTATATTTGACACTAAATCAAGAAAATTTAAAGATAATCCTTATTTGGTTACTCAAACATTGTATATGTTCTTCTCAGATTTTATAATTGGGTTTTTTTAATTTTTTTTATGCCTACATTGCAGATCACCAAGATGCCACGATAGTAAACATCCCCTGAGAAGCTGGACATATTTGTTTGTTTTATCATATGAGAACAAATGAATCGAAAAAGAACGATTAATCAGACAAAACTACAAGGATGTGATGGCGGAGCACGTTGGGGCGTAGATCCCAGAGTGCTCGGTTCTGAACGTTGTGGGTTCGATTCCCACCTGGGTCGTTTACTTTTCATTTCTCGGCGGCTCTGAAAAACGGATCTTGACTTTGCCACTCTAGTAAGTAAGCGGCAGCAACGTCAACGTAGCAAGTCAAGAGTTAGCAAAAAATGTCTACAACAGGACCCATTTGCTGGATTAGTTCCTCCCAACAGTAGCAGTACCATTACCACTGGTAATTTACCAGAAGAAAAAACTACAGGAAATAGAAAAATCTGTGTTCCTTAGAAAATAAATAACAGAATATGAAGATGGGAAGTGATCATTGTCCGAGGATTGGGAACCCCAATGGTAAATATAAGCCAGGGTAACGAGCAGGAAATTAATTAACTAATAAAATATTTAAAAGAACCGAAGGTTTACAGTAGACTATACGGATTTGTGACTTAATACACTAATAACCATCAGAGGTGGAGGAGCTATATAAAAAATGAACTATTCAGCAATGCAAAAAAAAATTGTTAGGAAGTACAGTTTCAAGTCCAGCGTTTTTGCAGGGAGATGATCGGGAACACGCTCAATCGCCACTCTTTGCTCCTCAGATAATTATTTACTTAACCACTTTATATAGGCTGGGTGTGTCCCAAGAGGTTCTATTGAACCCTGGAATGATCCGCGGCTGATGAAAAGTTACTTGACATCAGCTGGATTCGAACCCGGAACCTTTTTAACCAGTATTAAATAATATATATCTTATTTAATTCATATTATGATTTGTGTGACACAACCGTGGCTTATTTTACCTTAATATGGAGATAGAAATGTTCTTTTTCTATATTAATAAACCTAGCAATAATCTATTTTAAACTAGGTAATGCTATTTTTATTATGCTCTGAGTTTCACTGCAGCAGTTACACCATTTAATAAATGTGACTATGAATCGATAAAAACATATTACTCTTGGTAAAGTGTTTCCAATAGGCCGTCAATAGGTGGATATCTGAGGTACATATCAATTATCTACGATACAGGGTGTCTTTGTGATTAACTCTGAGGGAAGAGGGGTGATTTTAGACAAAATTTCTAACAAAAGAGTTAATTTGATACGTAGGCCGATTTAGAACGGAAAAGGAGTTAAGACCAAATTTGCGCATTTTCTATGGTGGTCACAGTTATTAAATAAGAAGGAATTGCTCAAAATCTTTTCAAAATAATTAAATTCTAAGTATACGATAGTAAAGTAAAAAAAATTATCTTTAAGCAATTATCTCCTCAGAATGACATAGTACATTATATCGGGCTATTATTCGACAGAAGGATGACCTGGGGCCCACATATCAAAATGAAACGAAATACTTTGAACAAACGACTGAAAATATTATACTCCCATTTTTCCAAATCAAAATTAACAATCATACAACAACTAAATACGTACACTTAAACCCATGTGGACATAGGCCTCACTAATTTACGGTTCTACAAAAAAGGCGCACTTACAAAAACTACAACCATTTCAATCCAAAATTTTAAGACTAATAACACCTGCTCCCTGGTAAGTAAACAACAAAACTTTACACACCGAATTAAATACACCTACGTATTCTCTGCTCCCTATTTCATCTTAAACTACACGGACATCACAACGGACTCATCAACCACATGGCCACAGCTGACATGCCCATCAGGATGCGACTAAAAAGGAGCTGGATGAGAGATCTCCTTTCCTAAATTATGAAGTAGACCAAGGCCAGAAAGAGGTACTGCGGGGTACTAGTCTTCCTCATGCCTTAAATTTTTTCTTTACAATGAGATCACATCTGCTTATGTCATAGGTGTCGAAAGAAGTATGAAGAGAGAAAAAAAAAGAAAAAAGAAAACAGTGATTAAATTTACAAAGGTTGGTGATAAAAGGGACTTTCAGGATGTCTAATTTGACCGCTGAATTGCTGCAGTAATCCGAGCAACATACCTCTATAATCCCGATCCGTGAAATAATTCGGTAAAATTGTTGGATCTGCGTTATTAGGCCTCCTGAAATTCCCTTTTATCATCGACCTTCATAAATTTAATCAGCGTATACTCAAAGAAAATTTTGTACACTTTATGATAGTGTACTTGGAATTCAATTATCTTGAACAGTTTTTGAGAAAATCTTGTCATTAGATAAAAAAAAAAATGATCACCTTAAGAAAACACAAAATTGGTCTGAACTACTTTTCCATTTACTTGTTGTGCTTTTCATGTAATACAGTTGTAATGTTCAATAAATATGTTTAAAATAAACTCCGTTTCCGTTCGAAATCGGCCACGGCATCAAATAAACTTTTTTGTTGGAAATTCGGTCTAGAATCATCCACCAGAGTTTGGTCATTAAAAACTGAGACACTCTGTATACAATATCACTATGCACTGGTTTGGCCATGATATAAAATAATGCTAACAAGTTTATTTTAACATCTAACAATATGTATTGCTATGTATTGAACATATCTAATAAGTTTTTAAAAATTATTATATTTCCGACTGCTCCAACACTTACTAGACAAACGCTCCAAACTTTCAATTAATTACAAAAGACTTATCTACAGTACTATAATAAGACCTATATGGACATACGGAATTGAGCTTTGGGGCTCCACCAAACCATCGAATTCCTATCGTATCCAATTCTTACAATCCAAAATCCTCCGGAAAATCCTTAATGCTCCATACTTTGTCACAAACCATTCATAAAGACCTTAATGTACCATATGTCGCTGATTTAGCTCGAGCCAGATATCTATCCTTTCATGATAAACTTCAGTCCCATAGAAATCCGCTTGTTTCCACTCTTGTTTCTTCCTCTATCCCTGATAATCCTCCTAGGCCTGTGATCCTAGCCTCCTGAAAAGGAGATGGCCTCGTGATCTTCTTACTTAAAATTATTTAGAGAGTGCTACCACTGGGTAGTATCTCTTCAAGCCTGTACATGCCATTATTTATAATTTGCGCATATTTACTAGTTGTATTTGTATACAGATGTAAATTTCATTAAATAAACAAAAAAAAAATTATTATGAGGTATCAAAAACAAGGTCGAATGAAAATGACTTCTGACATCAAAAACAGCGTCAAGGGTAGAGAGTAGGTAGATAAGGACCGACCTGGACCCTCGGGAAGGCTCAGAGTAAAAACTAGTAACGGGCTGAGTAACTGGTTCCTTTTACCAGTTATTGTGAAGTAATAGGGTGAAGTTAAGAACCAATGAAAACCATCCTTGCTCCACCCTGAATATTTTTATAAAATCTACCGAGAAGGCAAAAAAGAGGTCTTATGTTGAGTTCCGGCCTTGAGGATGGGTCTTATGTTTTCTTCCGGCTTGGGGACTGAATCCTCCTGAATCCTGAATCCCTACATAGACCATGATGATGATCCTGGCAGAACTTTGAACCGTGACGATGTGATCTCGGATCGGCAGATGCAGCGTTGAAATCTACTACCTACACCACTTCACAAACTGTAATAGCTAAGTTGTAATTCCCAACCATAATGTTAAAATATTTCATAAAAAAATAATTCTCAAAACAGTTCAACTGAAATCATACCTGCACAGTCATTATTAAATCATGTTTTTTCTTTAGTATATTGTATATAGTATTTGCACATTAAGATTCTTAAAGTAATTTATATACATTTTTTATTAAACAGTAAAAGTTATTTTAATCATGCCACCTATTTACATCATGATGATCACGGATAATGCTGGTAATTAGAAAGCATGATAAACACAAACCAGCCTTTGAGAAAAGAAATTCAATTAATTAATCATGGACCAAATATATTGAAGACCCAAATTTATTTTACTATTTTTTATTATTGATTTTGATTAAAAATCCCTGGGTAATTATCATAATAATTATCCAGTGGCATTCCGAATTAAATTTTAACACCCCAGAACGTATCATTTCAGTATATACCGTATTTAATTATAAAGTACAAGTTACCGTTGGAATATATTAGAAAAGACTATAGAACATCTTTGGAATGAAAATGTTTGAAACATATTGAATAAAAAGGATGAAAAATTGCTAGTAAAAAGAAACTACCATACGGAAGAATGGCAGTACATTGCCGTAAAAAATCACTATTCCCTTTTTCTATGCCTTTTAGCCGGTAAATAAATGGGTAAAAAAGGAAATATCAGTGAAATTGACAAGGGAGAAATACAGCGTCCATCCAACTTGGAACTGGAAGAGAGAATGTGTTGGGCTTAATGGAAAGCGTGTAGGGAGATAAAGACTTCAATCAGGGGCACAATGACGGCCTCAACACACTATCGGCTCCGCCAAATAGGAAAAGTTTTTGGGCGTTAAATTTTACGGTACCGCCCCCCGCACTCTAATAGATTTCATTCGTCTCTTCCTATAGTGCTGCATTTCACTCTATTCCACTGGTATAGTTCGTGATTGAAATTTATCTGTTTCTAGTTCTAACATATTACTGTTATATATGGCACTACAGCTTATAAAAAGTGGATGATCCAATGGTTATAGATGTCCAAAGATTGGTTCTGAAAGTAGGGTTAGTGTATTTTCAAAATCCGTTTAATATAAAAATGTAAATAAAATAGGGTTGGGACATATTTTCTGAGTAAATGTGTAACACAAGTAATTTTTTTTTTTGCTTTCAGATTCCCGGAAAATGGTTGAGGATGCCGAAAGTTGATTTTTATACAAGCTTGTATGACTTATAAACAATTTGAAAAACCTGTACCACTAGAACCTATGAAGAGTTTTTGGTGCAGCATTATGTGAGGAAACCCAGGTGATGGGCCAACATCACGCTCAACCGCCAGGTTTTTCTGCATAATTATTTTTTAATTAACGGTACCCACATTATAGAGGCTAGCTGTGCCCCAGGAGGGTCTCATGATCCCAGGGTCGATCCACGACTAATGAAAAATTACTAGTCATTAGCCGGATTCGAACCTAGGACCTTGACCTCTGGAAACCAGTGCCCTTCAACTGAGCTACCCCGCTCTCCTTGTAAACAGTTAAATTGTTCTATAATGCTATACTTGTTGTCTTATAAGTAGGAAGAAATTTTTATAGGTAGTCCTTCTATTTTATAGTAGACCTTGGGAGCTTAAAAAAAATGTCATATAAACAATGGGCCAATTCTCAGCAAAAAAGGGAAAAATTTATGATTTTTTTATAAGCGTAACGTTTTTTGTTATATAGGAAGGGATAATTTACAAAATATTTTACTTAAGTAATCAAGCATTGCTCCATAGTAAACTAGACAAAATCTACTTTAAAAGAAAGTAGAGTTTGTCATTCATAAATCTATTTAAAAAGGACGCATATTGGAAGGATTGAATGCATTTGATGGAACATTTTACTGCCCTTTCATAGTAGTAAGATTTTGAAATTAGGATTCATTATTTCTCTATTAAATTCCATTTCTTTTATAACTCCTTTATCCTGGGAAAATGGATCTATATTACGGTATTATGTAGTACATAATTTTTATCTAACTCCAATTTAATAGAATTCGAATCAATTTTTAAAATAACTCCTCAGAGATGAAGTGACTATCTCAAATAACTATACCTACTAAACGTTAGTCGGTCTTAAATTTAATTAGGTCGTGGAGCTAGTGATTCGACGAAGTTAGGGCTATGGAAGTTCTTGTCTCCCATTGAGGATTTATTATTCCTTAATCCTTTTAGTTGCAAACTCATCTTGATTAGAAGCCCTGGCTGAGGCCATAACTTATTATTAGCTGAAATGGCCCGGACCTGATATAATATTAAGGCTTTAATACGACTCCGTTTAATGAACGCATATTTATGGCAAATTGTTCGAAGGGAGGGAAAGAAATAATTGATAATAAATATTAGAAAGACATAAAACTCAGTCTTTTAGTATTAATTGGTAGTTATTTGATAATGTTATGGTTTATTAAGATAGCGGAGAAACTCAGTGGTTAAGGCTCTGACTTCCTACGCTCAAGATCTCAGGTTGCCGTTCGTTTGTGGCAGGTAATTATGCATACTGTTGCATCATTCGTGGATTGAACTTGGGTTCAGGAGATGCTCCTTGGGCACACCCAGCCTTTATAAAGGGGCTCTTAATTAAATTACTAATTAAGGGAAGAAACCTGGTAGTTATGTGAGATTCCGGTCTAACTAGAAGAAGAAGAAAAAGTCTGTTTATTTATCAAAATTACTTATCAGTTATAAAACAATACAAAATAATATTTTTGGATTCAAAACCTACATAATCAAACCCATCTGGACATAAGCCTCTCAGATTTACTGGAAAAATACGCACTTACCTTCCTGGCGCGTCAACAACAAAACTTTACATAACGACTTACGACAACCAACTGTAGACCAACACATACGTACTCCCTACTCTCGTTTTTATCTCAAACTACACGGACATTGAAACAGACTTATAAACGACATGGCTAAGACTGACATACACATCAGGAGGAGACTAAAAAGGAGCTGGATGAGAGATCTCCTCGCCTAAATCAAAGGAGTAAATAATATCCAGGAGGAGGTGCTGCTAGGTATTATCTTTCCTCATACCTTTAATGCCAATCCTCATCAGCACAACACATCTGCTGATTGTACCATGACAGGAGAGGAGAAATAGTAAAAGAGAAAAAAAAAAACCTAAAATCAGACGTATTACATGGTATGCTTACCGCCATAGGAGTCTGTTTTTTATAACAAGATTATATTTCAATATATTTATATACAACTAATTAATAACAAAATAAGAGCAATAACGATGTAAAAGTTATATAAATATCTTAATTATTAAAAGAGTTGTGTCAAACTTCTCCGATTTATTAATTATTAAATTCTCTGATGAGCATTATTCTATAGGAGAAAGCGGACTTGCAGTAATTTACCAATGATATCCAATTGTTTCCATTTATTAAATCTATTACTTGATCCCGAGATAAATTTCTAGATTTTAACCATTTAATTCTAAATTCAAAGAGTATCGGACAAGCAGCCAGGAAGTGATAGAGATCTGTTTCGTTTGTATTACACATGCTACAAATATTATTTGTTTGCTTGAAGTGTTTATAATTTAAGTTCAAAACATCAGCTCTAATTTCAATTACCCGTTCTGATAATCTTTAATGAACTTTTATCATAAATATAATTTACTTAAGTTAAATGAGGATAAAAAGTGAAAGTTTTAGAATTCTGAACTTTAGTTACATATTAATTATGTATGCCTTTCTGAATTTGAGTTCTTAATAAATATAAATTAGGTCCTTAAATCTCCAACCATCTCCCTAAAAAAACCATGACACAGTACTTCCTTACGAAGTACTGAATCCAAGACCCTTCAAAAATTTGAGTGGTACAGTTATTTTTGTTTTGATAAGCAATATCAGAAGTTCATTTTCAGAATGAATATTATCAGGAAATGAGGTGTATTGGAGAAAGAGAGGCAACTGGTGGCGGTTGCCGATAATGTAACACGTTTTCCCTCTACGTATTTATCAGTATTCGATATTTCACCACTTAAGATGTCAATCGTAGTGAGTTCCGATGTTGACTAGAACGGAAAATTTTCTATTTATGGAACACAATTTGTTCTAACACTATTATGTTATATATATATATATATATATATATATATATATATATATATATATATATATATATAATTTTTTTTTCACAATAATGACCGCTTATATATCATTTTTCGGTTTCTTATTAGTGTACATTTTCTTAATTTTCTCATTCATGTATCTCTTTCATCAATCTGTCCATTTTACCCCTTCTCTCCTCCTCTTTTCCATAACAAGGACAACCTTCATATATTTTCTGAATATTTCGCTGCCCTGGAATTAATTTTTTTTGTTACTAAATCTTGTCAAATGTCCCAATACTTCTACTTTCACTTCCCTACATTTGGTCGCCATCGGATATAATTTGCGATTTCTCTCAGATACTTAAAATACTTGTCCCATATTTTGTCTTAATTTATCATTCTGTTTTCGTGATTTTTAAAAATACTTTCTCTGCAGTCTTTATCAGTTTTTTTTTTCAATTCCTCAATTCGGCGTATTGCTCCTTACTGGCTTTTATTCAATATCGCTGTCATCCACATATGCTAAACATTTTACTTATATTTTATTTTCCGCTGCCTAATTTTATTCCTATTTGATTTTTTTTCCTAGAACACCTTCATATTTTTTTCCAACAATATATTGAATATTGTGAAATATGTGAAACATTAATGATAGTCCGTCCCCTTGCATTAATTTAATTTTTAATTTTAATTTCGAATGGTTTACTAGTTTTACCTCTAAATTTAATTTTAGAGTATGTTCCTGTAACTGTCAGTATAATGGGATTTATGTTTTTTTGATCTTCTAATATAAATATATATTTATATTCAGGTTTTTTTTTGCGACACTGATTTTTCCCATTTATCGAATTTCTTCATTGTTATAATACGGCTTAAGAATACAACTTTCCATTTGTTGTTTATTAAATTATTGATTTATTTGGGATAGGATTTTTTTATTAAATTTGCAAATAAATAAATATTGAATATTCCAATGCCTTGTGTTGGAGTATTTATTCTCAATATCTCCCTTTAGAATTGTACGGCAGGTCTAAAGAATCACAATCCAAAATAAGTTTATTTGTTTAAATATTACATCTAGAAACATATCTAAAAAATAAATAACATTATTGATAAATAAATAACATTAGGTCCTCTTATTTTATCAAGAAAGTAACAATTTTGCAATTAAAGAAGTACCGAGATCGTAAGAATAATTTAATTTATCAATCATCACCTAATTAATTATTAATTCTCATTAAGTAATCAAAAGTCAATTTGCTGCAATAATTCAACTCAACGGTTAAGTACAATTAATAAATGAGGAGCAATAATATGCCTTTCGGTATGTTTGATAAAGGCATGTTAATGAATAGATTAATTTCTGATATTAGCTTACTTTTATTTATTTTATTGCTGTTGGATAGCCAGTTATCGCTAACATTGAGTTTGTTTTAAAATCACAGTTCTTTTGTTTAAAATTAATTTTTTTTCAGATATTATTTATACTAAAAATATTTCACAATTAAAGTCATGCAGGATCACAAAGTAAAATAAGGAAGTTATTATTCTTAAAAGTATATTACGATTGATTTGAAAAGAATGTGTCTGCAACTCGTAATCCTACGTTTTTAATTAACATTGTATCTTTTCTAACGTATATAATATGCAGTCATTTCTCCGCAGCGTAAAATTGTTGTAGTTAAATTTGTTGGTACTATGACTTAACTCTTAGTCGTCTTTCAGGTAGCTTAAAAAAGATAGTAGGCTGAGTTGAAGATTAAAGAAAGTATAGGTATATAATTAGCAAAAGTAATTCGTTATACATTCTACACTTGCAGATTATATTAAAAAATAAAATAAAATAGAAATCTCGGTGAATATATTATAATCATGCAATTCCGATATTGTAAATATATATACATATATATATATATATATATATATATATATATATATATATATATATATATAACTGTTTATTTAGAAAAAAAACATTTAATTTTTAATTTTTTTTTAGGTTATTTTATTTTTATTTATTTTATATATATTATTTTTCTGTATAATTTACTTTATTTATTGTACATAGAGTGTGAATGTGATCTCTGAACACTATTATAAATGTCCTTTGAGATAGATTGTAATATTTTTCAATAAATGAGTTAAAAAAATAAATTCATTATTAACTATGAATTACAAAAAAAAAATCATCAAAGTATATTAACTATTCAAATAAAAAATATTTTTTCTTATTATTTTTCATGATATTTATTCTCTTATTTTAAACTTTATCACTTTTTTTCTTGGTACAATGGATATTATTGAACTATCTGCTTCTTTACGTTAATGACAATAATAAAACTAATATGATAATTAAAACATAGTAAATTATTCGTTATTATCATAATAAAAATACCTGATATAAATTATAATTTTTCATAATATTTATTTGTACCCCTAAGAAAGTTTGAAAGATGGTTTATTTTTTATTTAAAATCAGGACATGATTTTCAGAAATCGATAAGGAAAAGAAGAACATGCCTTACTTAATGTATTTTTTTATTCATTCGATAGTAACATTGCAAATAGAACATCTTCTATATTGTTTCACCTGAATATATACAACCTTTTCAAAGGATTAAACAACCAATGATTCGTATTTATATCGATGGCTATTAAATGGTATAAGGCATTTATAAATTTACATATTTTTAAATATTACTGTTTTACTGATTAATATTAAATGGCGTTACAATCAAGGACAATGCTATAAATAAGATAAATAAATGTGGGTGAATCTTTATCCTTTAAGAATTTCTTTTTATATTGATTACACATTAAATACAGTAAACACTATGTGTGCGTTGATATTACGTAATCCAAAATATTTCACAATTAAAACCCTGACATATAGGAACAAAATAATTACTTTCATTACCAGTTTTATTTACTGTTGGATTTTTACAAATCCGATCATAATAAGTAATTTAATATATTTAAAACTAAGATTAAAAGTATTCTCAATAAGGCCAATCTATCAAATAAAAGTTCAATACAACTAAAAGTAAATTAGCATATATATATATATATATATATATATATATATATATATATATATATATATATATATATATATATATATATCCTTAATAAAGGTTAAGTAATTTTTTTAAACTTGTTTATTGAGAAATATTAAAATCTGTCTCAGTTAAGGACACTTATAATAGACTTTAGAGTGTTCAATCACATTGTATATACAGAAACATAAATAAATAAAGTAATAAAAAATCAATACATAGAAATAAGAAAAAATAAAAATATTATAAGGAGTGGGAAACTGGAAAAAAAAAATATATATAAATAAGTATTTTTAGAATTTGTTTATAGAGAAATATTACACTTTGTCTCAGATAACATCTATAATAGTGTTTAGAGACCACATCTACACTGTATGTACAATAAATAAATAAATAAATAAAAACAAAAACACAAATTTACATATATATATATATATATATATATATTATATATTATATTATATATATATATATATATATATGCTATACTTACAATCAGGCGAGGAAACTCCGAGCCAAACTTGTCAACTGTGGAGGGAAAAGCATGAATCCAACAGATCCCTGCACTACTCTCTCAACCGCGTCAATGGGGCTAAGCTCAGTGGAGATTGAGCTAGAGTGCTTTAGCCACATACAACCATGTCGTGAGTGCAGAATCTGGCCATTGTCAGAACCCCAATATACATAAATAAGTAGAAATATAAATAAAATAAAATAAATATCTTAGATACAAGCATACCCATATACACTGTTTACAATCAGCCAGAGAAACTCCACCAATCTTGTCATTCCACTTGCGGAAAGAAAAGCGGTGCTTAGGGGATCTCTAGGGGAGCTTTTCCCTCAACCACTTCACTAACCACTCACTCAACCATTGGTTTTTAAAACTTGCGGATGCTGAAAATGAGTGCTACAGCCACTCATGACTTGAGTGGAGAATCTGTCCATGACCAGAACTCCAATATATACAAATTTACAAAAGATCTTGGGGCCACTGCCGTTTTTACCTACGAGGAGGATTTGTAGGGATGGGTGGTGATTAAATAATACATTGTACTGCTCCCCTCCCCAACCGGTACTAGTACCAGTACAAATGACACTTGAAATGAATGACAATGAAGAAAATGACACATCTTTAAATAAGATCAAAATTAGAATTTTGACAATGTCTCAAAACATTAAACATGCTCGGAAACTGTACGAATATTGTTTATCAGAGAATAGGGGGAGACGTTGTGAACTTAGTCTTCTAAACCCTTGACTTGGTTTCTTTTCAGTGATATTCCGATTTTCCATTTTCTCGAGGTACACCTTATGCTAAAAGTTATAAACGTTACTAATAGCAGGAAATCGGTAAACACTTCTAGAAATGACTGAAGGCAGTCGGAGTTCCTTAATGGCCCCACTTATATACGCCTGAAAGGCAATTTAAGGGAAATGGAAGTGGATGGAATAATGCTGGAGGAAATAAATCAGTGGGGCTACGTCCAACATAAAGCGGGGGTGGCTAAATTGACTATCCCTCAAACGACTGGCAGGTACAAGGGTTTATATACCTATGTATAGATCAGTCATTTACTTTTTACAGTTGATTTTACAAATTGATTGTAATTAGTAACCATTTTGTTCATATTAATTACTTTAAGTTATATATGAGACTGGTCTTAGGACCTGCCACATAAGTCGTTTGTTCTCAAAAGTGAATCCTGATCGTCAATTTTATTTCGTTATATTAAATATAATTATAATTATGAATATAAATATCAAAATCAATATTTAAATTTTTTTTAAATACAGCACATGGGTCATGTGGTTTAGCTATAATTGTACATGGAGGTGGTTAGGCTAAGATCACGCTCTCTTCAACATACTTTCTTTGTTAAACGATGTGAAAGACGACTAAATAAGTCCAAGTACCAACACATTGAACTACATCACTTTTACGCTTAGAAAATCTACAATGTTCATAAAAAACACTGAACTATGGATTCCAAGTGTAGTATGTAGATGCTACAACGAACTACTTTTGCCAATTATTTAGCTATACCTTCTTTAACCTTCAATGCAACCTCCTGTCTTTGTTGAACGACCTGAAATACGACTATGAATGGTTCAAGTACCAAAACGTTTTTTATGTAGATTGTATATTTTCGAACGTACATAATATGCAGTCATTTTTGATGACTGAAGTGTAAAAGTGATTCAAGTTCAATATTTTGGTACTTGAACCATTCTCATCAATAAGGTCAATCTATCAAATAAAAGTTCAATACAACTAAAAGTAAATTAGCGTATATATATATATATATATATATATAATATATATATATATATATATATATAATATATATATATATATATATATATATATCCTAAATAAAGGTTAAGTAATTTTTTTAAACTTGTTTATTGAGAAATATTACAATATGTCTCAGTTAAGGACACTTATAATAGAGTTTAGAGTGTTCAATCACATTGTATATACAGAAACATAAATGATTAAGTAATAAAAAATCAATAAATAGAAATAAGAAAAAATAAAAATATTATAAGGAGTGGGAAACTTAAATATATAAAAAGAAAAGAAAAAATATATATATATATATACATATGTGCGTGTGAATATTTGTGTGTGTAAATTATGTAGTAATGTATATATAAATATGTCATTTCTTTATTAAAGTGAAAACTTCTTTAGGAACGTTTTGTATTTTTTTTTTGTGGAGAGTAACGAACGGTATCTGTATGGGCAATTTGTGTATTATCAAGAAAAACTAGAGAGTATGTTTGATATCGAAGAATAAATGTGGCGCTTTTCACTTTATTTTGAGTCGGATTTTCTATAGCTTTAAACACATCATATAATTTATTTAATATTATGATGTGCTATGCTTTTACAACATTTTTGACCGGAATGACACAAGGGAAGTTATCCAAAAATATTTTATTATATATATAAGTAAAATATAAATAACCGAAATTTAAATATTTAATATACTTACTTGGCCTAGGTTTAACAGTATTATTTTTCCAAAGGTTGGTGCGTTTATCAGTTTTCCAATAACGTACATTATGGCATTAATGATATTAATTATAAAATAAATAGGTGACTGAAATTAGAAAGACCTCTTTGAATAACTTAATTTATTCATTGAAATGTACTCAATAAAGAATTGACATGAATATAAAAATATGTATATACAAATCAAGGTTACAATAAAACTAAATGTATGTAAAATGCAAATGCAAATATTTAAGATCCATCTAATAAAGGCAATTGCATTGTTTAAATAACTATTTCATTGTACTTGTATGAAAGAAGAAGTAAAATATAAAATCATTTCATGCATAAGTTTATAACCTTAAATATATTTACTGCAGTTTAATAATTTTATTACAATCCATAACCAATTGATCGTGAAATACATGATCAACGGATCGTACAATCCATAATCAACTGATGATATAATAAATAGGGTTTTGGTTATTTTAATAGTATTTATGATTTGTTTAGCTTCAGCTCAGTTTAAAGTGCAATTCAAAAATTTTATAATAGCCCGATATGGCCAAACATTATTTCTATTCAAAGTTTAGCGGTAAGTGAAAGTTGTGTAAAAAGTGTTGCCCTCTCCAGATTTTTATCTTTACATATGTTCATGAAGAAACAAAAAAGAATTGAACTTTTTTTTTTTTTTCTGAAAATGGAGCAACGAATTTCTGTCACAGGCATCAGTAGTCACAATCCTACAAAATAAAAAAAGAAGCAACAAAATCGGTTCAGTAGTTCCCGAGAAAATCTTGGCACAGATAGACAGACAGACCAATGGCTAAAAATGTGTTTTTCGGACTCAGAGGACTGTGAAACGTATAGATCCGTCGAAAACCGCATGTCGAAAATTTGACCCGATCGCAATACTTTCCTTATCCTTACTTTCCTTATCCTTACTTTCCTTAGTATAGGTAGGAAAGTAATAAGTTAAAAACACGAGTAAAAAATAGAATAAGCTGTATCATCGCTAATACTGGTTCGATTCCGATGATTTTTTTTTGTTTTGTTGGTAATTTAAATATCTTTCAAAAGTTTTATTATAAATTTTACCGTATAATATATACTTAGGGAGTTAGGCTCCATAACATTTTTCTTTTCTTTATAACGTTTTTTCCTGAATTTTGTCGGGAATTTAGTACATATACAAAAATTGAAATGACAATGATTAGAACATCATAGAAAAGTTTCATCAAATTCGTTAGAGCCATTTTCGCGCTACAGTCTATAGAAAAACATGTTTTTCATTTATTGCACGCAAGCTATTGTTCATGGAGCAACGAATTTCTGTCACAGGCATCAGTAGTCAAAATCCTACGAAATGAAAAAAAGGAGTAGCAAAATCGGTGCTGTAGTTCCCGAGAAAATCTTGGCACAGACCAATGACTAAAAATGTGTTTTTCGAACTCAGGGGGCTGTGAAACGTATAGATCTGTTGAAAACTGCATGTCGGAAATTTGACCCTATTGCAATACTTTCCTTTCCTAGTATAGGTAGGAAAGTAAAAAAACATTTTACAGGATAAAACTTACAGATCAAATTCTGGTGACCTAGGATTCCTCACCTGTGAGTCTCGCCCATGCTTCGGATTGCCTCAATCTAATTATGTTTTCCAGCATAAAATATTCTCGTCCTGAGCATCTGTGGCTCTAGTGCCCTCCTTCAGCCTTCAATGGCTTTTAATACTAGTGATGCGGCTGGAAAAGTGGCACTGGGATCTCTGGAGTCCTGCTTTGCTTTCCACATGTGGGGAGAAAAGCCTGGCTCGGAGATTCCTGGGTGAATGTATATATTGTATATAGGTATGAATGTGTTTAGAAGTTGTTATTTTATTTTGTTTGTTTATTTATTTTTTTTTATTTTATTTTTTTTTCCTATTGATTTACTTTTTTTTATAGAAGATAAAAAAATAACTTTATTCTGGGACACAGTCCCTTTAGAATAACAAAACAGAATAAAATTAAAATATTACATCTGGCCAAAATAAAATCAGTCGAAAAAAAGAAATAATGTAAAAAAAATATAAGGTAAAAATTCTATATACAAAACAAACTAAACTATATACAAAACCATTAATACTATGACAAGACACTTAAAGCTATTTGCTCTTATAGACCAGTATACACTTTTCCGAAAAAAATAAAGAATTAAAAAATAAAAATGTATCAAATTCTCTACTAAAATCCGCTCGAATGGTTAGCAAGTGTCGGACTGTTTTTGTGATAGGAATTGGAATAGGAGGGATTTGAATGTGGATATGGAGGGGGAATGTCGAATGTATTATTTATTTAATTCTTATATTTATAGTTACTTCTGTATTACTTGTATATACTGTATGAATGAGAACTTCTAGCCTTAATACTTATAGTCCTCCAACAGTGGCTGATTGTATTATTATTCAATAAAAAATAAATAAAAAAAAAATCTCCTCCATTTATCGCCAAACTACCAAGAGTGCCAAGAGGTGCCAAGATCAAAGTCCAGAGAAGGCCATCTCCTCTGTCTGAAGTGTGTAGACCAAATAGCAGCCTATCTCTAAAAAAAGAGCTCCTTATCTCCTCCAAGAGAATTTATACATATCCTTCATCCCTTCCTCTTCGAGGGGGTGGGCAAAGATTTTTTCTGTTTTGCCTCAGAATTTTCGTTGGAGGTTTTTTGACTCCCTATTCTTCCAGTAGGCGTGAATTTCTACAAAGTTTTAAACTTGGTGCCACACATCGGTCACGTTGTAGAAGTCAATTTTCCAATTCAACGCCTACATTGGATATTTAAAAGCTTCCTTACAATCTGAAAATCTTGCACGTCTGATACTTCTTTTCACCAGTCTCGGAAGTCAACTCTTATAGAGCCTTTATCTTCTGATGCGCCTCTTCCTAATAACCGGGAGTTCTGTATCTTAATAATTTTAAATTTTAAACGTATTTGGTCTAATATTTGATACATAGTAGCTAATCAGTAATATTAGCTATTATCGTCTGCATATGTCGCAGCTAAATTGTTGGTATATATAGCCACTACTAGGTATGTCATACGAATATGTAATGTAGAGTAGCCGAGCGAGTACAGTACCATGGGGTGCTCCTGCTGGTACATACCTAAGAGAATCACGTAGTACCCTAGTGAAATTATTGTAAGCCAATATTGAATCTGAATTGTAAATCATTATCCAGACATTATCAGTAAAATTATAATGTATTTCACAAAATATCCACAATTAGTAAATTTGTCGCTTTTGATTTTGCGATATGTCTTCATAATTAGATGTTGGGTTTCACTGCTTTATTTCTCATGGATTTTGAGTTGCATCGAAATGCTTTGGGTGGTACCAATTTCTGTCAAAATGTTTAGTGTATAGCACAGTTTACCTACTTGTCCGATGACATCGATAAGCTCAGCGCTGTGTTTAAGAAACATGCTTCAAACAAAGTTAAACTGATCTATACCAGACGTCTACTTAGAGTGAAGTAATCTGGAGTCAGCGAGGTGGATCAATGTTTTCCATGTAATTTCGGGAAGTTTAAACCATACAAATAAGGGGCTGTAACTGACTCGCTCGTGTTGTTTAAAATGGCTCTTGTCTGAAACAGATCCGGCGGACACGTAGAAGCCGCTAGGGAACAAACAGGGAATACATTATTCGGCAGCAGGGAGGGGAAGAGAACATAATGAAATCCGCTGAGAACAGATAGCGAGCCGGGGACAAATTGGTCCCTGTGTGGGAGAGCAAAGTGTTCAGCTTCCAGGCCACCAGCCACATCACATCTCAGCCTCGTTCTACAACGGATTTATATTACTTCTTGGTGTTTCATCTGATGTCTTAAGGAAACATATCGTCTCTTCGAACCTGTTTTTTTTATTAACATAAGCGATAAAGTTTTACTCCCTTCTAAGTTTTCCCGCCTTGATGTCTTGGAAGGATATTGGTATAAGCACCTTTCCTTAGGTTATTAAACAAGACACATAAACTATAAGCATGTTACACAAAGTAACACTGAATATCAGGAGAAAATTATAAACAAGCTAGAACTGGGTCCCACGTGTGGAACATAAGCTCACCAACTCAAACAACCGAGATGAGCAATTAAGGAATTGCTATGTTACATCGATTTCGTTTTTGTAACATACGACACTCACAAGTTGAGACAATTTTATATAATTTCAATATATCTATATTTTCGATCTGTACTCATATAATTAATTATGATTCTTCGGTCCATATTTAGGAATCTACTCGCACAATCTTTGAAAAGTTCATGAAACTCGGCTAACCTAATTTAATTTTGCCGTATTTAAGGCTATACGGGGTTTTCCCGGAGCAGGATATGAGGGCGTATGAATTCCTAGTATTAATGCCATCGTTACAAACTCTCCCCTTCCCCCTGGCAACCGAGGCGCAAAATCGTAATTTTTTCTCAAATTATCTTCTGTCAAGTTGTTGGGCAACACGATGATGTACACACGCTTTAGCTCGCTCGGCCATCCCGTCCCGGAAATATTCGGTACTAGATGTAATGCACATAAAATGAATTTTTTTTTTTGCAGTTAAACTACTGACACGAGACCAAATTTGCTATGTATTTAACCCCAGATAATTAATATGAATAAAAAGGAACATTAAACAATGGCAGTTGATAATATTCCATGAGGAGCAACTTCGTACATTTTTATTTTTCTAGCATACAAAGAGCCCTTTACAGGTAGATAGTTGCGTAGTTAGACGATGAGAACTTGGACGAACGCACAAAGAAACAAATACGCATACAGATATACAGAGATACAGAGGAGAAGGATATGGAGAGAATCACATTTGCTTGACATCATATTTTCAATTGTAACCTGATTAGGGTATCTAATCATTATAGGGTAATACACGGTGGGCCAGACCCCCTTACCGTGCATCCCCCCACATCCCTATAAATTGCATATCGTTGTGTTCCTTGTAACTATTTATTAAAAAAAAGCCAATGTTCCCAAAAAAAAAGTGAACGCACTGCCCCAAAATGGCGTCCAAAGATGGCGGATTGACGACTTTGACTTTAGTTAGTTTTTTGGTCACTGAGAATCAGCATTTGGCTTAATTTCCTCATAGTTGGTCTTTTATTAAAGCTGAATAGTTATAGAATAATAAAACATGAAGAAATATTAAAAAATAATTGGCTTAGGCTATGAAAAACACCAGTAAAGTCAATTTTTTTAACAAAAAAATTTTCAAGTTACAAATCAAGCGTCGTTTGTAATTAAACGGCCTACAATAACGCAAAACGTGCTGAAATAAACCATCTGGAGAATATATTTATCTTTCTAAAACGCTGATTATTTTTTACAAATGTTTAAGCAGTTCCGTAGAAAATGCAATTATGCGGCAGAAAAGCGGTACTGGCGTGGGTGCCTACAGGTCTCTACCACACCATTCACTGCTCATCAATGGCTTAGTTATAGTGATATAATAACATTTTTGGTACATTATATTGGTTTAATTAACGAACAAATATAATTTAAATGTAAAAAAAAAATTAAAATTAAAAAAAAAATTTATTATTATTATTTTTTTTAAATTTAACCTCCTTTATTCTGTATGTTGGTCGTTTAAGAAGACCTCAATTGTAAAAATGATATAATTATAATAATAAAAGTTAATTAAAAAGTACTTTGCTAAATATCTTGATTTTTTTTTTATTTAACGTTTGCAATTGAACACTGTGTTTTGTATATTTACTGATTCTTAGAAGTAATTAAAATGTTTATATACTTCCCAGGAAATGAGTCATATTAATACCTTTTTTATAAACTAAAATAATATATACTTAATCTGAACTATATATAATGAATAGCTACCGGGTCGTTTAGTAAAACTCGGATATCACTAATTAAAAAATTAATTTTTATTTCCTTTATTTTGTGGAGAAGTTGGGCTATATCATAAATAAATACGAAATTTTAATATTGAATGAATTATTCTCTATGCACAAAGAAAGATAGAAGGGATGATGCTATAAGTTCTTCTATAAACCAAAACTGATTGTTTGGATTTGATCTCAAAATGAGAAAAAACGCGAATAATACATTAAGGGAACGAGAAATTAAGTATCAGAACCTCGGAATAGATAAAAAGGACCAGTATCCATTATATAGCTAAATGAATGTATAGTAAAGAGATGAACAGAATATTTCAAGATATCGAGAAAGTTATAGCTCATAGCTTTCCTTCTGTTTAGTGCATTTGCAAAAATTTTTTTAAGGAATCTAAAAGGAAAACGAGCTTTTCTGAAAGACAGTTCGATATTAGCATAATCCAAAGTGTGAGGCACTAAGAAGATAGAGAGCTATTTTTCTTTTTATGTGGACTTCTCTATAACCTGCCTTTAAGTGAAGACAGTCCCAATTTTCAACTTCTCTTCCAATGTGCAACTTAAGTTTCTCAATCCATATCACTCTGGCAATCGACAATATTTCTTATTCCAGCTTCTACGATTCTTGAGTATAATTTGTTTGGTACACTAAACAGGAATGGATCTTGATGAGTATTACGTTTCCTAGTACCTCCTTTCTTGTAAAGCTAAAAACCACAGTCCTTTTATGTTATTTTCTAATATGCTTGTTGCCTATGTATTGCAAAACTATCAAAGCAGTTCGGTTTCGCCCTTTCCATCTTTATTTGTGCAGAGAGAATAATACATTCAATATTAAAATTTCCTATTTTTTTATGATATGGTACGAATTCCGAACAATTTATTCCGCAATTTCTGAACAATAACGAGCTATAACTAATATAAGATTCCTTAAAAAATCAGAAGGAAAGCTATGAGCTATAACTTTCTCGATATACCTCTCTATATCCGCTTCAAAGTAAATATAGTCCCGATGTGCACCTTCAGCAATCGAAAATAAAGTGGTTTTCACCATAATAAACCTACATCGTCCACTTAATATCATCCAAACTGCAATTGATCCCGTTTTAACAGCATCTTGAAATATTCTGTTCATCTCTCTACTATACATTCATTTAGCTATATAATGGATACTGGTCCTTTTTATCTATTCCGAGGTTTTAGTACTTCCTTTCTCTTTCGCTTAATGTTTTATACGCGTTTTTCCTCATTTTGAGATCAAATCCAAACAATCAGTTTTGGTTTATAGAAGAACTTATAGCATCACCCCTCCTATCTTTCTTTGTGCATAGAGAATAATTCATTCAATATTAAAATTTCCTATTTATTTATGATATAGCCCAACTTCTGCACAAAATAAAGGAAATAAAAATTAATTTTTTAATTAGTGATATATGAGTTTTACTAAACAACCCGGTAGCTATTCATTATATATAGTTCAGATTAGGTATATATTATTTTAGTTTATAAAAAATGTATTAATATGACTCATTTCCTGGGAAGTATATAAACATTTTAATTACTTCTAAGAATCAGTAAATATACAAAATGTTATGCAAAGTGTTAAATTGCAAACGTTAAATAAAAAAAAATCAAGATATTTAGCAAAGTATTTTTTAATTAACTTATATTATTATAATTATATCATGTGTACAATTGAGGTCTTCTTAAACGACCTACGTACAGAATAAAGGAGGTTAAATTTAAAAAAAATAATAATAATAAATTTTTTTTTTAATTTTAATTTTTTTTTTACATTTAAATTATATTTGTTCGTTAATTAAACCAATATAATGTACCAAAAATGTTATTATATCACTATAACTAAGCCATTGATGAGCAGTGAATGGTGAGGTAGAGACCTGTAGGCACCCACGCCAGTACCGCTTTTCTGCCGCATAATTGCATTTTCTACGGAACTGCTTAAACATTTGTAAAAAATAATCAGCGTTTTAGAAAGATAAATATATTCTCCAGATGGTTTATTTCAGCACGTTTTGCGTTATTGTAGGCCGTTTAATTACAAATGACGCTTGATTTGTAACTTGAAAATTTTTTTGTTAAAAAAATTGACTTTACTGGTGTTTTTCATAGCCTAAGCCAATTATTTTTTAATATTTCTTCATGTTTTATTATTCTATAACTATTCAGCTTTAATAAAAGACCAACTATGAGGAAATTAATCCAAATCCTGATTCTCAGTGACCACAAAACTAACTAAAGTCAAAGTCGTCAATCCGCCATCTTTGGACGCCATTTTGGGGCAGTGCGTTCACTTTTTTTTGTGGGAACATTGGCTTTTTTTTAATAAATAGTTACAAGGAACACAATGATATGCAATTTATAGGGATGGGGGGGGGGGGGGTGCACGGTAAGGGGGTCTGGCCCACAGACTATAAGTGCTATTATAATGATTTTTGTTGTTGATAAGCAATTATTTGGTATAGAACTAGCCACCACTTTAGCAATGTAAATTATGTGACAGCATCTCTTTTTATTCTGTTCCATTATAAATATTTTTGCGTCAATCTAATAATTCTACCTTCGATGTCGCCTATTAAATAACCTGACCCTCCGAAGTACATATAGAAAGGAAAATATATTTGAGAGAGGTAATAACTCATATTAAAGTATATCTATTAAGTAATGAAATATTTAGAAATTAATAATATTTGTAATTCATAGAATTGCTTTATTTTAATATATATAAATATGTTTATAGCGCTATATGGATAAGTAAGGGCCAAACAAAATACTTCATATCTAGAACGTAAAGAGCGAGTGAAAACTTTCTATTCTGTGGATAAAAATAGTAAGCTATCACATGAATACAAAGTTATCCTTCATTGTTAGTGCGAAAGAAAAAAACTATGCAAATTATTTTACAACAATTTATTATTTCCATACAATTATACATCTAATGTAACATTACCCTCCTAGTGACAAATAAAAAGAAATAAAAGTTGATTCCAATTATAAGACTAAGCAGTAGAAGTATGTTATATAAATACATTTAAAGAGCGTCGAGAAAATGATTTTAGCGGAGTTTCATTGAAATCAGTGCAGTCGTTTAGGCGCTACAGTTAATAGCAACACAGTGAGTCGGTCGCCATCTTGAAAGGAAAAGGCGGATAGAAATGTCGATGAAGGAGGATCATCCTCAGGTGACCTCTAAATTTACAAAAAAAAAAAGGTCCAGTAATTTTGGAGAAAATGCGCGGACGGCGGACGGACAAAAAATTTGTATTCGTTTTTCGAATTCTACGCATCCTGAAAGGTAAAACCTCAAATTTTAAGAGGGGCTTAAGTTTTTGAACTTTCTGTTCGATCACAGCGGTTCATTATTGAAAACAATAAACCAAAATATATTAGTTAAAGTATATCATAACAATCAAAATGGACCAGTTCTATCACTAGAAGTATAAAATACATGAAAAATAACGGACAATGTTCTGACAAAGACCTGAGACAATACATCTCTGTCTGGAGCCTCCAGCTGGCTCCATACATATCTGTCACACCCATCCTAACCGAATGAACGCTTTCCGTTATCTGTTGTATCAGTTTTAGTATATCACTAGTATAAATAAACAAAAATTGGAACTTTTTGAACAGTTTTAATTGCCTATACAATAAAAATTAATGTAGAACTATTTCTATTATAAAAAATAATAAAATGATTTTTGGATATATTTCACCGACTGAGAAGAAAATAAAATTGTAGAGGATTTCAGTGTTTTTTGTTTTTTTTAGATTTTCTTCAAGAGTTCGATAAGATTTGGCACCATTGAATTTCCAAACACAAAAAGCCACTTCCAACCTCATACTTATAATGTCTAGCTAGACTAGAATAAAGAAATGAACGGAAAAGGCAGCATGGATGCCAGCAACTAGTACAGCATTAAAAGATGCCAGCAGGCCAGAACATACCATTCAACACAGAAGCCAGTCCCTCGATGTTAGCATTCAACCAGCCAGAATCTACCCGGTCAGCCCATATTAATCAATAGTTACTAACTCAATAATCCATATGTATATCTTAGTACCCCCATCAACCTCTGTTTATTTCAATCTATTATTTTTTTATCAATATATATTTTATGCTAACCTCATTTTCTCATTTCACATTCCGTATGAACACCCTCTTCTGACCAAGTAATTAGCTTCCAGGATTGATTCCTCCTACTTCCGAATTAGGGAAGGCCTGATGCCCCAAACAACTTGTGAATCTCTGAATCCATTCCTTGAGAGTGAAGTACATTGATAATGTAAAACTGCTAAACAGTGTTGACAACTGAATAAACGACATAGCATGCTTATCAGACTAATCGATAATATTTAAGAAAATAACACAAAAATGGTAAAACTTTACAGGACTATTATCCTAGATATCGATTGTTATTATTTTATTTTCCTTTTCTTCCTCCTTATTTTTCTACCTTCTCTTTTATTTCTCCAGTATCCATAATATACCTAAATCAATTAATATAGGCGGTGATACAGGATCCCAGCGAGTCTGAAATGATTCATTTCAACACCCAGTTAAAAAAAATAATAATAAAATAAAATTGTATATTTAAATACAAATTGTTTTTTACATAAAAATTATTGAATTTATATTCACCTAGTCCAGCGCAATATTTAAATCGAATGCTACATTGATCATAATAATAGAACTTGTATATTATGTTATGACTTAATATGACATTGTATTATAATGTCTAAGATGATAACTTTTATAATCATATCTTTTAACAATTTTAACCATGACATTTTAACATTAAATTCATATTACAGAAAAATCTAGTTTCTATTAGGTTTTAGAGCTAAGAGGAGATATTGATTGTGTTGGTAGAACTGACTGTCCTTCCGGGTTGGATGTTCCTGACACCTGATTTCCAGTTTCCTGTATGTTCCGCCACCATTGATGCTTCACTTCATCGAAATCCTATTTCAGAAGTTCAAAATTAAACTAAATCCGTACCGGACGTTTTGTTATGAATATAAAGTTTCGATTACTTTGGAATTGAATATAGGAGTTATGTATTATTTTTTGTTCAAGTTTTAAACATATCGTGAGTGGATATGATAAATGGGAAACTTTTATTAATTCTTCAATATATTTAATATTTTATGTGATTAATGAAGTTTGATATTGAACGTGATTTTAGCTTCCAATTTAGTGGACATGGTTAGACAATGTTTTCCCTCTGGGATTCAAACTAACTGTTATTATTTCAGTATTCCTATCTTAAAATGAATATGTAATGTTAAAAAGTCTTTGCTCTTTGGTTTCTTTTTTCTTCCTTTGCTGTTTTGTTTCTACGTCCATTACAACCTCACTTTGCTACGAATCCTAGTTCTCAGATTATCCTCGAACAAACTTCGACTTAATTAAAAGAGGTCCGGTACACAGGTAAACACATTTGAAACGGGAAGGTGTATCAGGAGACTGACGAAAAGAAATCGCAAATAACCCTTCATTGTATGATAAAACGAACTTACGTTATTGTAGCTAAGCTGCTAAAGAACGTTACATTTAAAAACATTTTGTCTAGTTAGCCGTAATCATTAGTTATCTAAATAAAATAGTTTTGTAGTTATTGCTCTATATCAAAAGATAATCTGCACCCATCTAAAAGCAACTTTTTCTATTTTTTTTCACTTAAAAATACTATCTTAAAATATTTATATTTCTAGAAGTGATGGTTTTTAGCCGTTAACATCGCCATATTAAAGTAAAGTGAAAATAAAATAATATCGAGGAAAGAGATGGTCCGGGGTGTCGTTCATAAAAGAAGATATGATAAAAAAATAATTTATGCTGGTGCAAAAATATTTTATTTTAAGCCAACGTTTTGACCCAAGTAGATCTTCATCAGAGCTAGAATGAACAAGATACAAACAATATAGGAACTTGTATGAGTTACAAGATATTTAGATAAAATTAGTAAATCCATAACTAATGTATGCATATGATAAAGATACGAGATGCAAAACGTCTTATTCATATCTATGTTATAAAAAAAAAAAAAATACAAACTGAAGCCAAATTTGTAAAAAAATCATGATTAAAAAAACATAAAATGAAAGATTGTACAGAAAAAATCGACAATTTTCTTTTCATACTTATAAATATCAAATACATCTTTGAAAAAAATAATTACTTATACTGAAGTGACAATTCATTAATATTCTAAAGTACACAATAACACTGCGAACTTTATGTTTAGACATCAACAATTTAACTTTAATTGAAGAAAAAAGATGTTATAGTGAAAACTAATAGCATATATATAACGGTTACTGTCCCAATAAAGAACTGTGGCCATTGAGAACAGGGACAAATTGCTTGTAATATCTTTTGCGTGGGAGTCACCAATTTATCTCCGGTACATTATTATATCAAATTGCCAGGGCATCAAATTCAACCTAAAAAGCGAATAAATTGGACAACGGAATTTTGATGAACCTTAATTACTTAAATCAATTATTTTATTGCCCATCGCCGTATAAATTACTTGGAAACAAAACACGAATAAACAAAAAAAGTAATTGGTACAATAGCTATGACATTTTTTTGTGAAATTTGTCTCAATTACAATATTTTTTTTTAGAAAACAAAATGCCACTTTTTCTATTTTTTTTTTCTTAATTCAAAAATATTATCTCTCAAAAAAAAAAATTTTCTATTTCTATAATTGACTATTTTTAGCCATTAACATCGTTATACTTATCTAAAAGTAAAATAATATAATGAGTGCTATTTCTAAATATCCGACATCCTTAAATTTTGTCAGAGAGAAAATAACAAAAACTATCAAGTGTGATCATACACCAAAATTAATGACGCCACCACAAAGACATGTGTTAAATTTTCGTTTAAACACTTTTTTTTATTTATTAAAACGCCTGATATCAGGTATACCAAAGCTCTGACACAAAATCTTTAAAAGTAGTCTCCAACATTTTTCATTTGCTCATTTGTTGGTTATTAATCACGCGGGAAACGCCAATTTGTTGGGTTTTTCTTGGATTTTTAGTGTTTGATGTAAAATATTAAAAAAAGAATACTTTTATCATATAAAATTATTCTTATATTGCATATTCTTATAATTCTGATGTTCTTATATAATATAAATAGCTATTTAATAATACATTAAAAATGCCGTTCTAAGAATTATATTCGTGTTGTGGACCACATATCCTCTGCACTTGAAAACAAGCATTATTGCACTGGTGCGTTTCTGGACGTAGCGCTTTCGACCTGGTGTGGCACGATGGCTTGCTTTTCAAGTTCAAAACCCATTTACCCCAATCCTTATACCTATTCCTCAAATCCTACCTCTCAAATCGTTCCATTCAAGTCCATTGTGACACCGAATTCTCCAATTACTATCCAGTTGAGGCTGGTGTTCCACAAGGCAGTGTCTTGGGCCCAGTTCTCTACATCCTCTTCACTTCCGATATCCCTTCAAATCCCGATACATTTCTAGCTACATTTGCTGATGATATTGCCATTCTATCCTCCCAACCAGGTCCTCAAATAGCATCTCTAAACTTACAATCTCACCTCTCCTTGATTGAGCAGTGGTGCAACAACTGGCGCATCAAAATCAATGAATCAAAATGCAAACATATCACTTTCACCCTGCGACGCAGATTCTGTCCGCCAATCCGTTTTAATTCAATTCCACTTCCCTACTTAGACACAGTCCGTTACCTTGGCTTCCTTCTTGACAAAAGACTAACTTGGAACCCACATATCAGACTTAAAAGACAAGAACTTAATCGATGATATGTCCAGCTATATAGATTACTAAGTAGGACATCCCATCTTTCGATTGAAAATAAACTTTTAATCTACAAGACAATACTGAAACCAATCTAGACCTACGGGCTTGAACTGTGGGAACTGCTAAACATTCGAATATCAAACGCATCCAATCCTTCCAGTCCAAAGTACTCAGAACAATAGTCAATGCCCCATATTATGTCACAAACAAGACCCTACACCATGACCTTAACATCCCATTTGTCCTCGACATCATCCCATCCAGATTCTCAAACTTTCACCAGAACCTTATACATTATCCAAATCCTCTAGCTAAATCCCTATCCAGCGCCCTTCATCCCTACAATCCTCCACGAGGGTTAAAACGGCAGTGGCCCAGAGATCTCTTGTAAATATGCTTCTGGAGTCCTGGCAATGGCCAGCATCTTCACTCATGTCCTGAGTGTCTGTGGCTCTAGTTCCCTCTTTCAGTCTCCACTGGCTTCTAATAATAGTGATGCGGCTTTAAAAGTGGCACTGGGATCTCCTGGAGTCTTGCTTTGCCTTCTACATGTGGGGGAAAAGCCTGGCTTGGAGATTCCAGGGCGAATGTATATATTGTATATTGGTATGATTGTGTTTAGAAGTTTCTATTTTATGTTATTTGTTTACTTTTTTTTTCTTTTATTTACTTTCTTCATCAGTATTATTTATTTACTTTTTATATTTATATTTATTTCTCTATTATGTGTATATATTGTATGAATGAGAACTCTTAGCCCTAATACTTATAGCCCTCCAGCTGATTGTAGTATTATTCAAAAAATAGATTTAAAAAAAAAAAGAATTATAAATGAAGACAATAAAGTGATATTATGACTGCATTACAAATCTCAGTGCTTCATAATTTACCAAAAATGGTTATATTATAATAATCTGAAATAATAAAATAAGGTGGACCTTTTAGCGCATACCATCTTTCTCTAGTTTTCCATAAGTGGACTTCTTTGGGTAGTCTTCCTTCAGGCATTCTTTTCAAATGTCCATACCACTTCAGGCGTTTTTTTTTTTCAATCACTTCCAGAATGGTTCTTTTAGGCTCCATCTTTTCTCTGATGGTCGTATTTCTCATTTTATATATTCTGGATATTCCCTCCGATGTTCTGCAGTAGTCCCTTTCGGTGGCTAGGAGTTTCTTCCTGAGGTTACTTTTTATGGTCCAAGTTTCTGACCAATATGTCATAAATAGTATAGAACATACTATTTTAGATGTTTGTTTTGGGGATAATGTTCCGGTTCCATATTACCGAGTTGTTTTTGCCATCTGAAATTTTTCTTTTCATTTCCACATCACATGCACCATCTATTTCAATTATGGAATCAAGATATTTAAAAATTTTAATTCATTTTAGAACCTCTCACGGATTCAGTTCTATATCCTCATTATCGAATGCTATGTGCTCCGTTTTCTCTGCATTAATAACTAGTCCCAACTGCTAGTATTCCTCATTTTACTTTCTTAACATATATCCAGCGTCTTCTGTGTCCTGTGCAATGATGACCTGGTCTTCTGCGAAGGATAAGCTATAAAGGAACACCTTTTCTTTCAACTGAATCCTCATGGATCCACATTTTATTCTCCATGCTTTCAAACAAATTTCAAGATAAATCTTGAACAAGAGAACTTTGTTTTTAATTCCTTAAAAATTGCCTTTACGACTAAGAACTGAAAGTGTATTATATTGACGAGTTATCGCATTTCCCTGCCTATTTGTTTTCCTAATGAAGTTCGCGCGACAGCAATTTGAGATAATGCGGAGAAGACTTGAGCTGGTAGCGTGTTGCTTAGGGAAGCTATTCGGGCCTGGACCGCCATTGTTGAGGTTACAAAGGCCCCATGCCTTTGTTGTACCTCAGAGTGGAATGTAAAAAGTTGTTAATTTCAACAGAGCTCTGCTCAGGCTTTTTACACCGCTGTCCCCTAGTCCTTTATGTAAACTTAGTTGTCCACCTTTTTTTTTTTTTTTAATGTTTTTTACCACCTCATGATTTATTTTGAGCCATTGTTTTATTAAAAATAATTCGTTAGGGTTTAAGAAAAACCGCTGCTTGGCCTGTACTCGATCCCTACTGGTTTTTACAAGATTTCAACAATTTTTTTGTTTATTTTAAGAAGAGGAATATAAATGGACACCAGTACAATTGAAGTATAAGTTAAACTTATGAATTTCATAAATATTATTATTTTTCATATTGTTATAAAAAATTATCGTTATAAAATAATTTATACAAGCACAAATATATATATATATATATATATATATATATATATATATATATATTATATAATATATTTATATATATATATATATATATATATATATTATATATTTCTGAAAGAACATTAAAAATATGCATGTATTTCACACTACCTGATGAACCCGTCGTTGACGGGTGTATAGTGAAAATTGGAGAATCTTTTCTTGAGATGGATTTTGTATTATAAAGAGAGGAGGATCTGAATTCAATATCATAAAATTGGGCCTGGAGGGGAGAGGGTGGTTGTTTTAATATGTTTTATGGCGGTGCTTATGGAAGTCGAGGTTTAGCAATAGTCATAACAAAAACTTTGTTATTCGGCTATTTTTTTAGGCTATTTCGCACAACTAAACCGACCACCACCGATCCATTAAAATTTGAGTGTTTAGAAAACTAAACACTCATAAATTAAAAAATTTATGTTGAAGAGAGGCGATTATGGATTCGATTAATTAATCAAAAAGATTTTTAGTCTCTCAACTTCTTTAAACTCTGCTGAGTTTATCGCTGGCAAAATAATCAAAATAACATTGGACATTGAGCCACCTACATCCGTATAAAATTAGTACTTGATCTGAATGTGGTTGGCGGGGTGAATTTTTTTAATTCCCCCCCCCGATTTCCGGCTAATCTGTTTAGTTTATCCTAAAAGTGTATACGACAACATTTGTTAGGCTCGGAAGGTTGAATTGAATGACCCCTTGAACGGGAAGATCCGAAAAAGTTGCAAAATGAGTGTGTTTTACCTGTTTTATGCGACAACGTGTTTCCAATTCAGTTGTGATCATTTTTTCCTTCAGTTGAGTAGTACAACTTTTAAATGTGGCTCGCGGTAGAGTAGGCTGGGATAAGAATCGAAGAAGCCTAATCGGCTTCTCTAAATAAATTAGTCAAGAATTCATATCTTAGTTTACACTCACTATTTTGTTTTCATTTAAAGCATATGATTTAAGTCTAGCAAACCTTAACATAATGCTAAAATTTAAAAAGTCCACAATAAGCCATTGCTGACAAAATTTCGTTGTAATGCGTACATACAGACTGACAGATTTTTAACGGACACTTTTTAAAAGTGTCTGCACCAGTGTCTGGTGTCTGCAATGTATAAAACGGAAAGATATAATAAAACGGGTTGCTTCTATTCAATTTACAGACAAAATCTTTATATATATATATATATATATATATATATATATATATATTGCACTTTTTTTGTGGAAAGTGAATTATGAACTATGTGAATTGAGAGCCGTCAAATCTCCGTTGTGTAACGTTCGGATCGATAAAAAAATTGGACCTTTTGTCCAATATAATCTCTTCATTTTGAAATTTTGGGATTATAGGTAGTGTTGCCCAAATGCGAGACCGAGACGATTCTTGGTCTTGCAAACTCAGTCTTGGTCATAGTCTTGGTCTTGATAATCTCGCAACAGTCTTGCAGTTACTTATTAGCTTATTACTACAGAGATATTGTAATTTTTTAAATAGAAGAAACCTAACCAAGCCCGAATGAAAAAATAGAAGAGTTAACTGCAAAAGTATATTGGTTATACCAATTATTAACATATAATAACTAAGATTGTCAAGTATTAGTAATTATTTTGCCTTCATTTTTATTTTTAAAATCGATTTTTTTTATCAGTCCTGGTCTTGGTCTTGCAACAGTCAGGTGGACTTGGTCTTGGTCTTGCAAAGTGCCGAATTTGGGCAACACTAATTATAGGTCACGCCAAACGGCTCAATATTTTTTTAAGGACACATTTTTGATCGATTTTGTGATCAAATTATCTTACGATCGCAGTAAAAGCAAATTGGTATTTACGAGTTTTAGTACCTAATTAAATAGACAAAGTTTGTCCTCCTTAGGGTTTAAAACGCCACAATTCCAAGAGTTTTCGTAAATAAAATTGTTTAAGGTTACGATGAGATGAAACTATTTACAAAGTTTCAATGTTAATAATTCGATAAAAAGGTGTCTGTACCACGGGCTGTAATGAACTATTATTTATAATTTATATATCATATTAATAATCTCGCATTTTTGATGTTTCCACTTCTATTGTGTGGCTTTCACAACTTTCAAATATTCAATTGAAATTAACTTTAACATAGATAACTTTGAAATTCTTTATTTAGTTTTATTCAACAGTCCAAAAATACGAAATATTGTGGAATAATGGAAAAAAAAGTATAAACAATAGTAATAATAAATCATATCTCATCACAAATATAGTTAGCAGTTTCGGGGAACGAGGTGAGGTAAAAATATGGAATGAAGACAAATACGAAATAGTTTTTTTGTATTATGAAAAGTTGGCTGTCGAACTTTGATATAATCAGCGAGCATAATTCCAAATTTTTTTACTCAGTGTGTCATTAATCACAGCATATTTTCTCGCTTTATAATAATTTTAAACCTTTAACTTAGTACTCAAGATTTTAAAAATATTAGTGTTACACCTGGGGCAGGAGTAATCCAATAAAATATGAAATACTCAAACAAAAGATTGTCCAAGGTAGTTTTAAAAATTCAAGAAGTGAGACAACTTGAAATGGAAGCCAACTTACAACGAACTTCTTTTGTTGACATAAGCATTAGCTCGAAGCTGCGTCGTCCGGTCATTTATCTCCCAGTGTTAAACTGCCACTCTAGAACATTGTGGAGGATATAGAAAGCAATCCATTTTAGTATTGTTTCTATTTCTTGATAGATAATTCTGATTGTATTAATATATCGTATTAAGAAAGAATGACACAAGAAATTCAATATTATTTTTAAAATATTATAATTTAATAATTAAATATAAATTTTATTATAATTACTGCATCATCTTCTGCCGCAATAATCATTATGGTTCACATGTTTCCTTCTATTTTATTTTTATTTAGGTATTGTTTTAATTGTTTTTATGTTAATCACATATGGCTATTTGTGTTTGTTGTTTTTAAGTTCAATATCAAGGTGTTGATTGTTAATAACAGGCCAGTTCCAAAAATAAAGATAACAAAGAAAAATTGTATTTATAAGTTACACATATTTTGAAATGAAAAATAATTTTATTCTGGGACTATAGTCCCCTTAGAATAATAGCAGAGTTTAAAAAATTAGTGCATTAGTCTGGCGTGTAGATATCATACAAAAAATACTTAGGAAATTGTAAATATAAATCTATATAAAGATACTAAGGAAAATACGAACATATAAAAAAAATAAATATCTACAAAGGAAAAACACAAATTTATACAATAAATACTGATATATAAAAAAAGTGAATAAATACAAATAAAATGACTTCTACCAATTAACTACTGGTGACCAACGTAATTATATTACTCATAAATGTTTACAAGCATGTGGAAGTTTGAATTTGTAGTAGGTGGTGGAAAAGAAGTAATTTGAAGGAGTTCATGGACGTGTTTTGAAGTATTGTATTTCTGGTATACAATAAATTTGCCATCTACTGCTAGTGTATAAAGCCAATATGATATCAAATAAAACAAAACATAGCAAAAACAAATTGTGAATTGCTATTGACCTACAAAGGAAAATAAAGATTATTATTGGTCATACAACATAATACAATGTATAAATTAAAATATATAATAAAATAATCAAGCATTAGTATAAATATAATTACCTCAATATAAAATAGGAAAACAATATATTCGCTACTGAAATTTGAAATATGAATGTTTTCCAGCACTGACACATACTTAGATGAAATTAACTAAAAAATATTTAACTTGATGTTACATTCTTATGAATGAATAAAAGTAATCATATTTAAGTAAAAAAAAACAAGTAATTAGAAAAAATTAATCAACAATAATAAAGTAAAAACGTCTGCCATGGTCAGTTTAGCTTCCTCACCGTTTTCATTAACTAAAAAATATCAATCAAAATCCTCTTGTATCCAATCCCTACAATCCGAATTCCTTTGTAAAATCCTTAATGCTCCCTACTTTGTCACAAATAAAATCATCCATAATAACCTTAATGTACCATATGTTTCCGATTTATCTCAATCCAGTTACCTGTCTTTTCATGATAAACTTCTGAACCATCTGAAACCTCTTGTTTCCAACCTTGCTTCCTCATCTATTCCTTATAACACTCCGAGGCGTCTGAAAATAAGATATAGAAATATAATTGGAGTGCTACCAATGGGTAGTTTCTCTTCATGTTGTACATGTTATGTTGCTATGTAAAAAAAATATCTATATTACAAAGTCTAACGTTATTCTTATGAGAATAAAATATCTGGGAGAAGCCGTTTTCGAAAAATCAATAATCCCTCAGCTTACACGGATTTGATAGTTTTGTTCATTGAATACTAAAATATGCATTTGCACATTGCATATTTGATGGTTCGTGACTTCTCATAGAAAACCAATTTTATCAATTCACAACAAATTTGTATTGTTGTTTTTTACATCTGAAAAAATAGTTTTGCCTATATTTGAATGTCAACTATGACCTTAAGAAATATTGGCAGATCTAAAATTTAATTTTATATCGTTTTTTCAAAATCTAATATCGATTTAAAAAACAATTTTTAAATAATTTCAACCATCTGACATATCTTTATATGACACTCCCGAACCACTAGTCCTTATTTTTTAACATTTTTACTTTACATTTTGCTTCGAATTCTTCGGCTTAGGTGGTTATCGCAAGGTATACTGAACGTGGTTTGCTCTTGAATTGGGGGATCCAACAGTTTTATTCTCAATCTCTCACCGTGTGACACATGGGATAAAATAAAATCCTAAAAAACATTTGCTTACGGCTTGTCACAGTATAACACCGATCTGTAGAAATATTTACTTTATGCATCAATATTAACTACGAAAATCAATGTTCTATCATATAAAAATATTTCAAAGTTTAAAGTAACCATATAAATGATCAAAAATCTGGTAATATTTTTCGAGTAATGCTTAGAACTGAACCAAAATTTAACAAAGGAATAAAATAAATTATATATAGTAGACTCCCTTCCCTGAACTCCCTTAACCGACTTTCCGGATTAACCGGCGGTGGCGTTTTAAGAAAAAAAAATGTTTGTTGTGTTGTGGTTATATAGATTGAAATGTAGACAAAAAGTTCTTTGTTTATTATTTTTTTACGATTGACCGAACTATTCAAGTTGTTTTCGAAGTAAAATTGATTCTGGAAACAAAATCCTTATTCTTCATTTATTTAAAAGAAAAGTGGAGAAATATTGCGTAATTACCGACGCAGTACTGCTGAGAAAAGATTATAGTCCATTGTTAACATCCGCCTGAAATTTCGTAAATAGTTTCATCTCACCGTAACCTACAACTATTTTATTTGCGAAAATTCATGGAATTAAGGTGTTTTCAATATGGAGGGGGAGGGGGCAGGGCAAACTTTGTCTACTTAATTAGGTACTAAAAACTTGTAAATACCAATTTGCTTTTTACTTGGATTGTAAGATAATTTGATCACAAAATCGACAAAAAAGGTGACCTTAAAAAATATTGAGCCGTTTGGCGCGATTATAATTCCAAATTTTCAAAATATAACCTCGCTATTGGACAAACTGCCCAATGTTATCTTACAATCCAAGTAGAGAGCAAATGTGTATTTACGAGTTTTTAGTAACTAATTAAATAGACAAAGTTTGCCCTCCCCCCTCCATATTGAAAACATCCTAATTCCACTAGTTTTCATAAATAAAATAGTTGTAGGGTACGATTAGTGTTGCCCAAAATCAGTTTTGTTCTTGCACTTTGCAAGACCAAGACCAAGGCCAACTAACTGTTCCAAGACTAAGACCAGGACTGGTAAAAACAAATCGATATTTTAAATACAAATTAAGGCAAAATAGTTATTAATACCTGATAATCTTTGTTACTATATGTCAATAATCGGTATAATCAATATAATTTTCCATTTAACTCCTCTGATTTTTCATTCGGGCTTACTTAGGTTTCTCACATCTAAAAAATTACAGTAATATCTATATAGTAATAAGCTAATAAGTAACTGCAAGACTGTTGCGAGACTCTTGTGCAAGATCAAGACCATGACCAAGACTGATTTTGCAAAACCAAGACTCGTCTCGGTCTCGCATTTGGGCAACACTAGTTACGATAAGATGAAACTATTTACTAAGTTTCAGGCGGATGTTAATAATTCGATAAAAAGGGATCTGTACAACGGACTATTAAGTTCGGTAAATAAAAACAAAGAAAAATATTGCTTGGGTGAAAACCTGATAATGATGTTAGTTAGACATTTTTGTAAATCTTTAAATTTAAATGTCAAAAAATGTCATCTTCTCACATTAATATGTATATAACCTTTATTGATTAAGTTGTGTGTTGTATTTTGATTTTTCCGCATTATAGAAGTTAAAATAATATTGTATTTTTTTTTATACTCTCTGTAGTATCCGGCTTAACCGGCGATATCTCGGTCTCGACGAAGAGGGGTAAGAGAGAATTTACCTATATATATATATATATATATATATATATATATATATATGTGTGTGTGTGTGTGTGTGTCTGTGTGTCTGTGTGTGTGTGTGTGTGTGTGTGTGTGTGTGTGTGTGTGAATATTTCTAATTTAATTTAAGTAAATAAGGTACATAAATGAATCAGTTTGACAATAACTAAACCTTTAGGTTCGACTTTTAGTGACAAGGGATATTTGACCGCTTGGAGTTAATCACTTTTCCAATTTCTTTTATAGACCTTTCCCCCTAAAAAGATAATTTTTGTTGCTCCTCCGTTGATAAATTAAAAATTTGTCAAATAAACAAACTTTCCCCATTAGAAAGGCAAAATCTGTTCATGCATAAACTAACTTTCTTCATTTAAATTTATGTGCAAAGCGACATCTTTAAGCCTTAATTACTAAATAAGGCGGTGAGTTTTTAATTAGTTTCCCGTCCTCTACTTTTTGTAAAAAAAAAAAAAAAATAGAAGAAAGACAATTACGCATTTTAATTTTTTTCAAATATTTGTTGATAACGTAATTTTATTTATTAAATTTTCTCTAACCATGCCATTGAATGATTATCAGCAGCAAAACAAAAAGAAAAAACAAGAGAGGTTTGAAATGCCTAATATGGACAATGGTGTCATGGTTGTCTTGGTGATATTCAAAGTGATATATTTTAAATAAATTTACAATTATCCAAAAGTAAGTAAATCATGCTTCCTTGAAACTTTTTTAGCCTACTCCGAAACTTTGGTTTGTAAGTAGCTCTGTAAGTACTCAGTTTCTTCATTACTGATTTCATCCTAGAGCTTCGAAGTGATTTGTTAGAAGTATTTTTTTAAGATCTCACTTAACAAGTATTATAGTAGTTTTTACAAGTATTATAGTAAAAAAAAACAAGTAGATTTTTTAAGATCAAACAAGTATTATTTTAGTCAAGATAGTTTTCATCTATTATCGAAATACTACATTTATGTCTTTTTCGTTGTCCTTAGGTGTTCAACCCTTTGTATGTGTTTCTTATCAGGAACGTATATTACCAAGTCTTAAATCTCGCTTTTGACGACACAAGATTTATAAACATAAGTAACTTATGCAGTTATTAGGTGATAAAATGAATCAAAACATTAATGTTTATTTTTTTCGATTTCGTTTGTTTCTTATGTAAGATGTAAGAAAAATAAATAAATAAAAAGGAAAAGAAAAACTAGAAGAAATTTTAGTTTTAGTCAGTATCTTATTATAATTTCCTTAAAGTTCTAGTAATTTATTTAATTAATTTCAATAAGAAAAAAAAACTAAGGTGAAATGAAATGAAATGAATGAATGAATGAAAAAATAATTTTATTCTGGGACTACTGTCCCCTAAGAATAATAACAGAGTTACAAATTTATGTATCTTAGTCTGACATAGTAAAAATAATTTATTGTTAATAGTTATTTCAATTGTGCAATGGATTGAAATTAAACATTGTATAGATGCAAGTAATTTTACATGTTAGGGGAAGTTTGAATGTTGAGTAGGTGTTGGAACAGGAGTTTTTTGAAGGAATTTGTGGATGAGGATAGACGCAGGGAGGTAAGAAGTGAGTTCCATAAGGAAGAAGCACGAATGACGAAGGATTTGCTGAAGGAGGAAGTTTTATGGAAGGGAATATATAAGTCTATAGGTTGAGGGGGCGGGGTGGCCAAATAGGCTAAAGCGTGTGTAACAGCACCGCTAGTTGCCTGGCAACCGGATAACAGAGATTTGAGATGATATAAAAAGTACGAGTTCGCGTCCCGGTGCCGGAGGGGATTTTAAATTTTTCCACCCTCACCCCCCGACCCGGGAAAATCCCGTATATCCTAAAAGGCGAGGTAGGGAAGAACAAAAAAAAAATAAAAATAAAAAAGTCTATAGGTTGAGACCTAGTATTGACAGAGTGGATAGAGGAGCTGCAGAGTAAGGAGTTCCAGGATGTAGGGAGGTTTTTTGGTTCTGAAGACTTGGAAAAGGATAATGCCAAGAAGGAATTGTCGTCGGGAAGTAGAAAAAAGCCACTTCAACTCGGTGTACCATAGTGAAACATGTGAACGCCTGGGGATTCCGAAAATGTATCTTATGAAACAATTCATGAGTCTTTTTAGTCTCATTTCCAGCCTGGCAGATAGCCCTCCATACATGAAGCAGCCGTAGTCGAAGTGGGGAAATACAAGGGAGGTTAGGGAGAGCTGTCTGATTTTTAGAGGAATGCAATCACGGAATCTTAGGAGTTGTTTAAGGGCTGTTATGGATTTTCGGGTAATCTGGGAGATATGATTATCCCAGGAGAGGTTCTGGTCAAAGGTTACTCCTAGGTGCTTGCTTTAGACCACATGATAGAAATTAAACATAGCAACAATATGGTGAGATTAATAATATGAAATATACATTATAAAAAAATGGCTCATTATAAAGAGGAGGAAATGCTGAACAGTTTCCTATCTAAGAGTATACAGGTCCGAATTTTAGTTTCTAAGATATTTTAATCCATATATTCATTAATTTGAATAATAGCTCATTACAAAGAAGATGAAATCCAGAATATTTCCCTCGCTTACAGTACACAAGTCCGATTTTTAGTATCTGAAATATTTTAATCCATATGTTCAACTAAATTCGCTATCATTTGGTTTTCGACACTATTTTTCCGTTTAGCCTCTCTGACAAGCCGTCGCGTTAAGATAGAGTTTTGAATTATATATCCGTTTACAGAAAGGATGAAATGCTGAACAATTTCCTCGCCCGATTTTCAGTTTCTGATATATTTTAGTCCATATGTAAAAACGTTTAAATTAGTCGTCCATAGCCGACTTTACCCGAGCGTTAACACTTCGGAAATCTGACGGATCAACCTAATTCACTGTCCAAAAGAAAGGGCAAAACGCGCCTAAAGAAGTTTTCACTTCAAAAACACGACTACAAAAAATTGATAGACGTTCAAAACGATACTAATAATTTTTGACAAAACAACTGAAAAGGCAAATTAATTATTGTAAATAATCATAATTATTGTAAATCAGTTTTATGTTCTATTATTCTGCAATTTTTGGAATGTTTTTCGATTTATTATTTTTTTCTAACAATTATTATAAATATAGATTTATATATTGAGATAATTATATATAATTACAGATATTAAAATATTTTTTAATTAAATACTGATACTGAGATTGTCTATATAAAATCTTGCAATTTTAAAAATTCGGAAGAAAATTTTATTATAATTCGAGAAAAGAAAATCGAACTATATTGATGACAATCAAATAAATAGCTTTGATACTTTAAATGAGCTAAAAAAGTCGTATGTTTAAAAATTAGCACAGATTTTAAATGCTCAATTTATTAGTCAAAATTTTATTAATGATCGTTTTGTAAAAAAAAATATTTTTATGTATTTTATTTTATATAAATAATTAAAGAAATAGCTTAAAGCTGCACGGTTTTTTTTTAAATTTATTTATTTCAGTACCATAACATACCCTTAATTGAGTTTTATCGTGAGCAATGATATTTAACTTTGACCTCGGTAATTATGTTCCAGCTGAATTTAGTTGGGAAGTTTGACATTCTTCGCAGTAGCTAAAGGTAGTTAGTTTCTGACCTGTCACCAAGGAATTCAAGCTGTTTCATTGATTGTGCCTTTACGATTGTTTTTATTCCTCATTTTAGCTTGTTGGTACTGTCCTTTAATAATTTATAATTTTTTTTCATTCAATGTTGTATGACAATAAAATAATAATTTACCAATAAAATATGAAATATCATTAGGTTCCTAATTATGTTCTAAAATATAGCAGATTATGTTTACTTCACGAGGCATTTACTAATTTGGATATGCATCTACGATCTTTGCTGCAATATCTATAAACGAAACACGCGCACTAACCTTGATATGCCTCATAAATCAACATTTCATTTCTAAAGCTCTGATTATAGAGATTTAAATAGATAATAAAAACTAATCACTCTTATGACATAACAGATATACTAGAATATATGGTAAAAATAAATAAATATTTTTTTTTTTATTAATCAGGATTTGATCGTTACGAAACCCTGGACTCAGTTTTCATAAATATTTATTTAAACCTCCACACAATCCTGTTTTTTAGTACCCACGATTTTTTTTTTATTTTTTTTTTTATTTATTTTAAATGACATTTACAACTGTATACAAAAAAATACATCTAGTAAATTTGCACATTGGTATAAAGACATGGAACACATGTTGAGAAACTACCCATTGGTAGCACTCTAATAATATGTCTATATTAGAAGATCACGTGGCCATCTTCTTTTCAGACGCCTCGGAGGGTTATCAGGAATCGAATAGGAAGCAAGGTTAGAGACAAGAGGGTTGGGATGGTTATGAAGTTTATTATGGAAGGACAGATATCTGGATTGGGCCAAATCTGATACATAAGGAACATTAAGGTCATTATGGATAATTTTATTTGTAACAAAGTAAGGAGCATTGAGGATTTTACGAAGGATTTTGGATTGCAAGGACTGTATGCGAGAGGAATTTGAAGGCTTGGTGGAGCCCCATAGCTCAACCCCGTAAGTCCAAATAGGCCTTATTATAGTCATGTAAATCAGTCTTTTATAATTGATTGGAAGGTTAGAGCGTTTGTCTAGTAAGTGTTGAAGTAGTCGGAAACGTCGAGCGGTTTCTTGTCGTTTCAGTCTGGTATGAGGATTCCAAGTTAGACGTTTGTCCAGATGGAGTCCTAGGTAACGGATTTGTTCAACAGGAATAAGTGAGGTGTTGTTAAAGGATACTGAAGGACAGGAAGTCATTGGTTTACGACGAAGGGTGAAGGTAATTTGATGGGATTTATTGGAATTTATTTTAATTCTCCATTTTTGACACCATTCTTCCAGGTTTGTGATGTGGAATTGAAGGGTTTGGGATGCAATAGATGGGTCGTTATTGACTGATAGGATACATGTGTCATCAGCATATGTGGTGATGACAGTGTTGGGATGGGTTGGGATGTCAGCTGTATAAACTGTGTAAAGGATAGGACCTAGGATACTACCTTGAGGAACACCTGCAGACTGGGAAAAACGGGATGTATATACATTGTTGTGATTTACTTTAAAGTATCTATCAGTAAGGTAGGAACGGATAATGAGGAAGTAGGTAGATGGTAGGAATTTTCGGAGTTTGTACAGCAGTCCCGGGTGCCAAACTCTATCAAACGCCTGTTGAACATCGAGAAAGGCTCCCGTACAGTACATACCGCGCTCCAATGCAGAGGATACTACGTCTACCACACGATGGCATTGCTGTATAGTGGAATGGGAGGAGCGGAATCCAAATTGGTGATCTGGGATTATGTGATTAGAATCTAGGATTGGGTACAGGCGTTTTAAGATTAGTTTTTCCAGGATTTTTCCCATGATGGGTAACAGAGAGATGGGACGGTAAGAGGATGGATATTCTGGTGGCTTTTTGGGTTTGTGGATCATTTTGACAATAGATATTTTCCAAATATCAGGAAAATATGTTGTTCGGAGTACAGCATTATATATGAAAGTAAGGAATAGGATGGCTTTTCGAGGAAGAAGTTTCAAGATCTGGGATGTTATTAGGTCATGTCCAGGAGCTTTGTAGGAGGGTAATCTTTGAATGATGTTGGATATTTCTGTGGGATGAAATGCTTTAGGTGGTAGGGACATTTGGAGAGGAGTATCCAGTTCTGATTCAATACATTCGATGTGGGTTGGATTAAGGATATCAGGATGTGGGTTGAAAATTTGGAACAGATGTTGACCGAATAACTGGGCTTTTTCTTCGTCGGATTTGGACCAGGTTTGGGATTCAGTAAGAAGTGGGTGATTAAAATCTTTAAACTTCAGAAGTTTTTTGGTTGTAGTCCATAGTGATTTGTCAGTTGTTGTAATATTTCCAGTTAGGTTCAGTAATTGTTGAGTTTTATATTTTCTGATTTCTGATTTTAGTTTGTTAGTCAATTCGGTATAGTACGTTTTGTCTGAAGGATATCTAGTCCTGTGCCACTTCGATCTTGCTCTGCGTTTATCCCTTAATAAGATTCGAATATGCTGTGGCAAGTTAATTTGTCTTAAATTATTGCTTTTGTTATTAACAAATGTGTTATTATTTATACTCGTTGTTATAGTTGTATTAAGGTTTTCTATGGAATTATCAATATGTTGTTTTGTCTTGAGGGGAATTTTTAAGTTCAGTTTATCTTCCAGATCATGACGAAATTTGTCCCAGTCCACTCGTCCTGTAATTAGTTTAGGAAGTTTAGGTTTAGGAGCAAAGTTCGAATGTACTAAAAGCAAAACTGGACTATGATCTGACGAAAGGTCATCCAGGGATTTGATAATGGATTGGGAGGAGGAAATCTGGGAGGTGATAAATATATCCAGGATATCGGGACGTTTTTTCAGAGATGTAGGCCAATATGTAGGATTCATGGGTGAGAGGATTGAATAACTGTTGGAAGAAGAGACACGTGATAGGATGCTACCGCGGGAGTTGGATGTTCGACAACCCCATCGTTGGTGTTTAGCATTGTAATCTCCTCCAGCAATAAAGCGCGCTCCGAGGGATTGAAATAAAGAATCAAGTAGGCTATCAGAGAGGGAATTACCAGGAGGACAGTATACAGCTGAAAGTGTTAGATGGAAAGGACGAGTTGAAAGGATTACAGAAGTTGATTGAATGGCATCAGTTGGAGTAGAAGGGATAAGGGAATGCGATAGAGATTTATGTATAAGGATGCAAGAGCCAGCGTGGGAAGTGTTGTCTGGATGGTCAGATCTATAAGTGATGTAGTCACGTATGTAGAATTGTGTCCGTTGAGTGAAATGAGTTTCTGTCAGAAGAGCAATGTCAATATAATTGTCATGGAGAAATATGTCTAGTTCGTCACGGTGGTTTTGTAGTCCGTTAGCGTTCCATAAGAGGATAGCTAGGGGCTTTGTATTCATCGGAAGTTAAACGGGATTTCGGAAAGGAGTCTTGTGAGAAGAGTTATAAGCGGTTTGATAGTTTGTTGAAGATCTATCAGGAATGATGATAGGATAGAGTTGATGTCGGATGATGTTTGGCTGGGAAGTGGATTTAGGTCATGAGGTTGTGATGAGTAATCTATGCGAATAGGATTGCTGGGTGGAGGGTGGGTCCGACGTGGGGTACGAGGAGTAGGATCTAAATTCTGTTGGACTTGTGATGGGAGGTTCATCTTGGGAGTAGGAACGAGTGGAGCTGGGTGTGGGTTCTCTGGCGGGAGTTTGACCCTTAAGGGTAGCTGATGGAGAGGGATTGGCTGACGAGGCTGTTGAGGTTGAGTATTAGAGCTTTTGGGCTTGGATTGGGAGGTTTGAGGCGCCTGACTTTGAGCTGCTTCTTAATGATGCAAGGCTGCCATTGAGAATTTCTTGAGTTCTGTTGAGGATAATCCTTAAGTGGAGAGATGGATGGGTGTTGTTGGACGGCGATGGAAGGTGAAGTCGGCAAAGCAGGGAATGTTTCCTGATTTTCAATTTCAGGTGGCTCAGGACAAGTTTTTTGAGCAGGTCCAAGGGTTTTCGTCGCTAAGTTGCGTGATCTCTGTTTGTGAAGATTTTTATACACCTCACAACCTCTATAGCTTGCAGGGTGGGCTTCACCACAAAGAGCACATGTAGCGGGCTCATCTTTTGGCCTCTGGCAAGTGTCTGAAGCGTGAAAACCGGCGCATTTAACACATCTGGCCTCGTGATGGCAATATGTCTTCGTATGCCCGAAGTTTTGACACTTAGTACACTGTACTATTAGGGGCTTCTGTCTTGGTTCTTCAAATCGTACTGTCGAGTATACTAAACGTTGAACCTGAAATATTTCATTATTCGTTTTTGCTGGTTCCAAATCTATAAAAAATAATGGAAGCGGATATCTTTCCCTAGGATGTAGTACGGGTGCTATGTGCCTGACGTTATGACCGATTTCTTCCAGGCCTGTTTTGATGACAGATATAGGAGTGGTTGAATGTAGACCTCTCAGGACTACTCGAAACGCCTTGTCTTGTTTCAATTGGTAACAATGGAAGTCGTAGTTTTTGGAAGTTAAATGGCTAATCAATTTTTTATAGTTTTCTCTAGAGTTCGTGTTTATTTTAATGTCATTGATTCGAGAGAAGCAGCGAAAATTTGGCTGTCCGATTAGTTTTGCAATTTCTTGACCAAACGACACGAAGTTCTCAATTTTTGAAACAAAAACAGGTGGCGGTTCGGGGTCAGAAAAATCTTGAGGCTTCGGAATCTTGCTTGATAAATTGTTATCGAGAATAGTATTCTTGCTCGCTGAAGTGCTTGGTGCAGTTGGCTCAGATTGTGTGGCATTAGATTTACTCCTCGTTTTAGGTGGAGATTTTTCTTGTTCTGCTGGCTTATTTGATTTGTTTGATTTATTTTTTGTTTTTTTCTTATTTGGTGAGTTGCTTCCCGAACCGGGAGCGGAGTTTCGGACACGCTTTTGGAGCGTACGTCTTTTCAAGTATTGCGAGTCAGTCTCGCTAATTTCTGAAAAGGGTGTCTCGTTCTCCGAGTCTTCACAAGAAGTGTTCTTATCCAAATCCATGGATTTATCCATGATGGATAAATGAGTGTGAGAGAAAGAGAGAAAAAAAAATGTTTTTTAAACCTAAATATTAAAATGAAAATTATAAGATAGCTTCTTAAGAACTAAACTATTTACAAACTATATACAGATATAATATAAAATAATTCATTTCAGAATTAATTAATGAGTAAATAAAATAAAAGTCTCCTGAAAAATATTAAAAATATAAAGAGAAAAAAAAAAAAAAAAAAAAAAAAAAAAAAAAAAAAAAAAAAAAAAAAAAAAAAAAAAAAAAAAAAAAAAAAAAAAAAAAAAAAACCTAAATGTCTTGGATTCGAACTGTGAACAAAGCCGAAGAATGTTAGTATACACAGAGCCGAGTCTTGACCGTAACTAATTACAGATAAGGTAAACCCGTAAGGGATTACGGGCCACTTGGGCTTGCCGAACGAGCACTAATTTATTACTGCTTCATTGTTAATCAATAGTTACTAACCTGAACATATGTGACATAAAATGTACCACTGTTTATATAGTCACTGTTGATATAGTCTTACACCAGAATTTTAAATAGTAACCACATTACATAGTAACAAATACAGAGCGACGTGAATCTTCAACTGCACTTGCGGCCATGACACTTGCTACTTCCACGATTTTTTAAAAATTTATTATATAGTTATTTTGTTATAATGATAGTTCAATATATGTATTATTTTTTTCTACTTTTAACGTAACAACGTTTTATTTTTTTTTTTTCACTTTGGTTTTTTTTTAATCTTATTTATGATATTTGCTACTGTAATACAAATAAATATACATTCAGTTAATGTGAACACAAGAATATAATAACATGAAACCACTTGTTGAGAAACTACCCTCTACTGGGAAGCACTTGTTGAGAAACTACTGGTAGCACTCTAAAAATGTATTTACAAAAGAAGACCTCGAGGCCATCTTTTTTTCAGGCGCCTCAGAGTGTTGTCAGGATCGAAGAGGAAGCAAGATCAGAAAATAGGGTTGGGATGATTCTGAAGTTTATCATGGAAGGATAGGAATCTGGATTGGGCCAGATCTGGTTTAGTGGAGCCCCATAGCTCAACTCCATAAGTCCAAAAAGGCCTTAGCCATGTACATGAGTCTTTTATAGTTAATTGGAAGTTTAAAGCGTTTGTCTAGTAAGTGCTGAAGTAATCGGAAACGTCGAGCGGTTTCTTGTCATTGCAGTCTGGTATGGGGATTCCAAGTTAGTCGTAGGTCCTAGGTAGCGGATTTACTTACCCGGGATTAGTGGACTATTGTTAAAGAAAACTGTTGGAAAGGAAGTCGTTGGTTTAGGAACGTTATAAATATAAATTTATTAAATGTGATCTAGCATAAATACAATATTTATTCACATTTCTAAAAAATAGTAATTTTTAATACAGCGAAAATTGTTTCAAAATAATTCTCATTTTGATACCTTCCCCCCAAAATAAATTAGTACAAATAAAAATCGATCATACCCCTTCTTATTCCACATTTATTTTTACTACATTTCATTATAATTTGTATTATTTGTGTGTACGCGTATGTCAACAAAATTTTTTGAATCGTTGACAGTAGCTTATATCAATAACTAGAAATTTTCTGTATTCTGGAATAAGATTTGCGCAAATATTACAAAAGCGTCACTTCCTAAAGATGAACTTAATTCGAATCAATTCATTTCTTAACTGGAAATAACATTTAAACATGTTTAAGTAACTGTTATTAACAGTGAAACCATTAACAGAAAACCACTGGTGAATTAAGGTAGAAAAAGCAAAGTAACGTTTACTTCGAAGTGTAATTTTTTTAAAATAATCAAATAAAGTTAATCTAACAAACAGTTTATAATAATAAAATGTTCTGAAATATTTTATTTCAGAAATAGTCTGGATCAAATGAAAAAAATCCGATTGCTGCAAAACATAAAGGGTATCAATAGAAATTTACTGATTTTTTCTTTTTAAAATATTCAGTAAATCTTAAAATTTAATAAATACAATCTCATAAGGATTGTACGTATGCCTTAATTTTCTAATGACTGAAAATTGCTGTCATTAATACATTTTATGCATTATTGTACATCATATCACATTTTTATGAGATAATCAATAATAAATAGTAACGTGTTTTTTTTTTAATTAAGTACTTAGTTGATATTAATGGCTAAGTTTGCTCGCTATGAGAGGGTAGACAGAATTTCCAGAAGAGAGGAAGTTAGCCTATGAAGACGTCGGTTTAATTGAAAGGGACAATACAAAGTGATTGGTCTTTTGCATAATGGTGGCAAAAGTGTTGACACTAGCAGGCTGTATCCCCTCCCTTAACCTCCCTTCCCCCACCCTAATATACTATATCGGCTTAAACACTCATCTCTCTGGAAAGAACCCCGGGGCAGCGTTACACAATTTGCATATAAAACGATTCAAGCCCATTCAGGGAATATCTCAGGGTAAGCCGCTCCCCTACATCTGCCACTGAGAATGGACGCATAACCGACTCATGTAAAATTCCACGTTAACGTTGAAATTAACTTTTTCTATTATTATAATTTCCCCTCATGAATATGTATGAGGCCCTTTCTTCGCCGTAGAAGCGTATGTTTTGCCGCTTATAGAAATGGTACTCTGGCTTAAATCAACACGGCATCCCCGTTTTGCCGGAGCTGAGGATCGTATGAAGAAGGTGATTAAATTAACATGGTTGTTAGTTTTAAGGAATCTTAACGAGAAATATTATCCTAACCTCCTAGAAATTTAAATAAGAGCTCTACTTCTGCACTATTAAATACATATATATTGCTTTAACGATATTTTATTCTTTTGTATAAAGAATTAAATCACAGATATTTTCACTGAATTTATTTTTAAAATTTTCCCTAGAACAAATTAATATTCACTATTTCAATTATTTTTCATTAGATAACGCAAATGATAATACAGTGAAGGATGCAACAGTGTTGTAGTACACTACAGCAAAATGACACCTCTTCTGAAGATGATTCATAAGAAGAATAAGGAAGGAGTTTACAATAAAAAAGCTGTAGATCTTTTTTCTCTTTCCACTGGCGGACTTTTTAATATGGTTCAATTCGAATGGTGTCGAGTTACCATTTTCGATATACTCCAGATCTCCAACATTAAAAGTATGATGGCGTCGATTCCTATCTACACTCTTCTTATTTATTTGGAAGCTTCTTATGAAATTCTGAAGAGCTATTTTACTATCTTCTTCAAGGGAAAAGGGATTTTCTTTGATAAGAGGAGAAATATCTTAGTTATTTCCTAACAGTAGGTAAGATGGTGCAAATCGTGTAGAACTATGAATCGTGTAATTTAATTCTTTCTACAAACGAATTAAATCTCGTTAAAACAATCTGCCAAATTAAATTACACGTATTTTCGTAAGTACAAATTAACAATAACTATTTCAATTATATGTCATTAGATAACACAAATGATAACACACTGAAGGTTGCAACAGTCTTGTTGTACACTGTAGCAAACATAAGTGTGTGTGTGTGTGTATATATATATATATATACTAATCACATAACCATTATTCAATGATACTTCGTTAGAATATCATCTACTGTTTTTTTTTTCTCGTTTTATTTCATGGTAATAAATAACCTTTTCACAGTGAGAAAATTTGAAGTTTAGATAAGTTGCTATATTACAGGTTTTAAATTTTGTCAAATTCACACTATACTATTTTTAATTTAAATCAAAACAATAACTTACAAAATCATGCATTATTATTTCTTAACAATGTATTTTGCTTTATTTATAGAGAAATTCGTATTGTGTCAACGGGGTTCTAAACGTTGTTATAATGGCATATGAATAAATGGAATCTGTGAAAAAAGTATTTTATTTATTTAAAAAACACTATATGATCTTTATTTAACGTTTTTGAAATGTTTAAATATTTTTCGCTCTGCTTCGACTATTCGGAAGTATAACACAATTAATTATATGTATGAGGAATTATAATTTTCAATAAATCTTAAAACCTAGAAATATTGGATATTGTTATTAGTACAAAAAACGAAAGTTAGAAGATTTTGTTACTACAAAAAATACATACAATCCTTCGAATATAAATTCGAGATAGATACATCAAATTAAAAAAAAAATATGCATACATCAAAAATAAATAAGATGTAAAATAATGGCAACAAATAATAGAAAATATTAATAAAAGATAATATGTAGGTGATAGACAAATATTAAAATTGTAGATTAGTAAAAGTTCTGATCCTTTCATACTATAACATATGTATCAAGCCAATAATGATTTTTCTCTTGCATAATAGACTCGAAAAAAAATTATTTTATTTAGTTTAATTATATTATACTAAAATACTATTATCCATTGTAGGACATGGACAAAAAAAGATAGTGCTCCGCAGTTCAGCCCCATTTTTATCAAATTAATAATATCCGTATAAAAGTTTGTGAATGTTTTCATCATTTCGCAACTTACAACATTTATATTTAGGAAAATCCTCAGAAATGTTGCGTATTCTAATTATATTAATTAATTTAAAGAGTTACTAAAAACCCATGATTACCCAATTGCTTTCCACTTGCATTTTAAGATCATTTGATTACGAAATCGAGAATAAAGCCGGCTTAGAAAGATATTGGGCCCTTTGACCAATATATTTTCGTTATTTTAACGTGTTTTGGGTAGAAATCACGCTAAATGGAATTCTGTTCCACGAATCAGATCATATGCACGGAATATGTTATACACATACGTTACCTTATTTTCCTTATGGAACATAAATACATGGATTGTAAAGCTTTCGTCAGCATATATTTCATGTATTTGTTCTCATTGTTTGGTCATAAAAAACATTAATTTAAATAAAATATAATAAAAAATAATTTTTTTAATATGTATTCATGATATTTATAACTTTATTAATATAAATACATCCAGTAAATGTGTACATAGGAATATGATCATATGAAAACACTTGTGGAGAAACTACCCACTGATAGAAATTTAATATGTCTACACAAGGAGATCACGAGGCCATCTCCTTTTCAGAGGGCCATCAGGGATTGAAGAGGAATCAAGGCTAGAAACAAGAGGATTCGAATGGTTATGAAGTTTATTATGGAAGGAAAGGTATCTGGATTGGGCCAAATCATAAACATATAGAACGTTAAGGTATTTATGGATTATTTTATTTTAGATAAAGTAAGGAGCATTTTATGGAAGATTTTGGATTGTAAGGATTGGATACAAGAGGAATTTGATGGTTCAGTAGAGTCCCATAGCTTATCTCCATAAATAAAATAATTTAAAAATTAATATAACTGCCTAAAAGAGCTGTTAGGGTCAAGCAGTGGGGTCTTAGCCAATTTAATAGGACTAAAAAAACTTTCGAATATGAGAAATTCAATAAATACAAATGATTGGTACCCTTAATAAATTCTAAAGTTCGTTCGTTTATAATCTTTCTGCAACAGACTGAATCGTTAAACTTGAACGATCAGCCTGCTGTTGTTGAATATCTCCAACCTTCAAACCAGAATAAGTGTGGATTATTGCAAATAAAAATGTAAAAGATAAATTATATATTTTGCTAATAAATACATGGATACTTCTTTCTCGTTGGAACAATTAAGCTTTCAAAAATTAACTATCGGTTACGGCTGTATTTCTTTGAATAGCATCGTAACCAATTGTAAATTTTTTTTACTACCCGTTCTTTCAAGGGTTTGAACAAATATGGAATATGGTGGTAGTAATTAAACAAGCTAATAAATCCAAGGTTTCCCAACATTTTTTTTTAATATTCTTTCGTGAAATTATTCGCAGTTTTACGGTAGGCATTATTTCTTTTTTGCCTAAAATCCTAAAGATAAAAAAAAAATAATAAATGAAATGTTTAGGCTCATATTTTTATATTATGAACAAAATTTCTCCTATTAAAAAAAGTTGAAGATACTTAAAATGGTTATTAACATTAGTTAATAAGACAGGATTGAATAAAAATTTAGCACAATATACAAAAACAAAATACTGTCTGAAAAATGTTAGGAATTTTTTTTTATAGATGTTAGACCTTGTCTTAAACGATTTTTTTCGACTTTATGATAGGGAGCCTCCTGGTTTACAAAGATTTCAGAGGAACTGGAAAACGGAAAACTTTTTTCTACGCATGCTCACAAGAACTAAGATGCGAAAAGTACAGAATACTTCCACCAGATTTTGTCATAATTTCGTTCATTTTTAAAAATTAAATAATGGATTAATTTAACGCCTAACAAACTTTTGAAACAGATGTCCGAGGAGTGCTCATCGGTGATAAATAGAAATCGAAAAAAAAAATAGCTTCTAATGTTTATTGCAATATTAGACTAGTAAGACTGAAATATTCAAACAAAAAAGTGTTTTATTCAAACATCCTACTTCTGTAACTATTCCAAAAGCATCTCAGAACTCCAGGAGGATCCGTATGGTTCCAGGATCGAAGTGTATTTCCGGAATTACTTAAAGTATCCTATTTTGAGGTTTAGTTGGAAGTTATCGTATTTTGGAAATGTTAGTTGGAAGCTGTCTTACAGAGAATCCTAAGCAACATTGGAGACCAAAATCAGACATAAATGCGGAATATAATAGCATGTGTCAATAAATTATATGCCCATGATATATAATTAATGTACCAGGTAAAGTGGGAAAATAATTATCTAAATATTCTCTGAAACCAACCGAAAAAATACAATAAAAAAATAACAAACCAATACATATTTAATCGATAATTTTATACATTACACTTTTTTCGCTTATCAAGCATATATTATTCATTGAAAATCACAGCAATGAATGATATAAACAAAAATATTTTTCGTGTTCATTTAAAGGATCTAGTAAACTAGCATTTAATAAAATTAAAATCATTTGATTATGTACTGTTATAAAAAATTAAAACGTTATTACATTTTAATTTAAAAAACAAATAAAAATAAAACTTTTATCATTATAACTATGTTTTGTTTATCCTCATTTATACTTGAAATTAATGTCTGTTTATATATATTTTGTGAATAATAATTTTAGCGTAAAATATTTCGAATCTAAAGAAGAAAACGCTTCTGAAATAGGCAAAGGCATTGTCTGAATGTTGGCATCGGTTCATAATCGACCTTAGTTATGATCCTACTTAAACGTATTACTCTTTGCTTCAAATCTAAGACATGTTTTGTTTTGTATCAGTATTTATTCATAAAGTAAGTCAATAAAAGGTACAAAATAAAACCCATCACCAATCGCCGATTCCATTCGTTTGAAGTCCTCCTTCTATATATTTTCTTTGTGTTGAGATTATCAACACTCTTCACTTGGAGATTTTCTGGTTCATCTACCAGGTTATGGAAGTTTATTTTCTTGACTACGGTTTTGGAGATGATGTGTAATGATAATAAATAGACGCTCAATGGTGTGTTAATATACTTTAATGACTAACTTAAATATTACATAACTAAACGCTGGATTGAAGGTTTTACGTAAACGTTTATAACTTACCAGCTTCCAGCTATAAGCCAACGAAGGGGGGTATGAATTTATGAATTTCCTTCAAATATTTTGTTTTAAATTAAATATTACCCACACTTAAAAATTGAAATAAGAGATATTTAAAAAAAACATTTATTTTTTTTAATATTTCTTGGAACGATTTCGATCGAGACAGAGTCCCTGCGTGTTTAAGACCTAATATTTATAGTTTTTGACGATTTAACTGTAATTCTTGGCAATAGCTTCTTAGGTGCTATGATTGCAATGGATACTCATCCCATGTTTAAGTTACACAAATTACAAGTTATTCATTGAGTGACGAATTAAAAATCTATTGATTGGTAGAGTAGAATATTTTTATGATTTTCTGGTAAATTCAGATAACATGGAAAGACATTTTTGATATTTTTAATAATTGGAAAATGACATCTATAATCTCTGCAATTAAACCAGAATCTTAAAGAGAATTAGAAACCAAGACACTTCTGCATCAGACAAATAGGCTTAAGCGAGAACAATAATTGATTAGCTATAAGTTTAGGGTAGTGTTGCCCAAATGCGAGACCGACACGAGTCTTGGTCTTGCAAACTCAGTCTTGGTCTTGCGCATTAGTGTCGCAACAGTCTTGCAGTTACTTATTAGTCTATTGCTATAGAGATATTACTAAGAGATATATAGAGAGAATTAATAGAGATATTGCTATAGAGAGGAGAAACCTAACTAAGCATGAATGAAAAATTAGAGTAGTTGAATACAAAAGTATTTTGGACTACCAATTATTAACATGTGGTAACTAAGATTGTCAAGTATTAGTATTTATTTTACCTTAATTTTTATTTAAAAAATCGATATTTTTTACTTGACTTGGTCTTGGTCTTGCAACAGTTAGGCGGCTTTGGTCTTGGTCTTGCAAATTGGTTATAACTTGCAAGACCAAGACCAATTTTGGGTAACACAAGTTTATGGATAGTTGAGCATTATTAACTATTAAACTGGAGTGATATTTTCTAGTGGGTTATGTTAATCACTTAACATAATTAAGGAAATTGTTACTTTGACCTTAGCGGTGAATCATAAATTATCATGAATTGCCTTTATTGAATAACTTATCTTGATAATATAGTCCGTAGAACAGGCCCCTTTTTTATCAAACTATTAACATTCGCCAAAACTTCATAAAAATCTTATCGTAACCTACAAATATTTTATTTAAGAAACTTTATTTTCGGCCCAATATTTTTGTAGACCAATATTTTTTTTCGATTTGGTGATATTATTATCTTACGATTCTAGTAGAAAGCAAATGGCTATTTATGAGTTTTTAGTAACTGATTAAATATACAAAGTTTCACGATCTCCAAATTGAAATCACCCTAATTCCGAGATTTTTCATAAATAAAATAGTATTGAGTATAAAATAAATTACCGTTTTATCAAATTCAAGATTTCAAAAGACTGTAATATTTTAATACTTACCAATACTTAATAATTCCATTAGAGCATTCTACAAGCTTGTTTCGACTTCTTCAAAAAAACCTCAGTTTAGTTATTTGAGTCTGAGTTGAGTGACCTTCGAAATTCTAGTAATTTTTAAGACATTATTGGAAAAAAAAAAAAATCACAGCCGTTGAAGCAACTCGTGAAATTATTAAATATGAAGGGAAGGTGTTCTTGACCAGCGCACTGCGCGGCGTTGGTTTGACATATTTAGCAGTGTAAATACGGCGTTGGAAAGGAAGAAGTGCTCAAGAAGACCTCAAGTGGAAATCGATGATGCCTCTGGGAAATAAAGGAGTCGTCGGACAGAGACATAGTCCTCACATGGGCACCCTCACATTGTGGCATATCTGGGGACGAACCTGCAGACAGATCTGGCAAGAAGAAAAAGTAATGGAACCACAATGATCAATTTAACGACCACTGCTGACTGGAGATTGGAATGCAAAAAAATCCTAAATGAAAAATGGCAATTCAAGTGGAACCAATCTACGAATAAATTGCAAGAAATTAAAAAATACACCAAACCGTGGACGACCTCTTTCAGAAATAACAGGAAAGAAGAGACAATTTTACTCGGTTTAGAATCGGATATGCAGCCTTTACCCATGGCTACCTAATGAGAGGCCTGGAACCACCATTTTGTAAAACATGCAACACATCACTTACACTGAAACACATTGTAACAAGTTGCAGACTATACTCTGACACCAGAATAAAACATAATATACCTTCCAACATATCTGAAGCATTTTCAGATGACGAAGAATAGATACAAAAAGTGTTTGAATTTATAAAAGATATTAAATTTGTACACCTAATTTGATTACATCTAAAGCCGCTAATGACCCGATCGGGTATATGCGGAATGTAACAATAAATAAATAAATCGACGAGGTTCTACAGGAAGCTTTTGAATCAAACCAACAAGTACTCAAGTATTACGTGCAAGTACAAGTAAGTACAAGTACTGCCAGGGAGTGTGGTGTGTCGAAAGATACTGTTAGTCCCCATCTACTCTCCATGGAAAAGGTGAAAAGTAGCTGTAGATCTCTCAAGAACTTACACTTCAGCAATTAACTAATGGGTTACAATTTAGTGAAAATTTATTGAAAAACTCTGTGATGGAAAGTGGGTTTACTGGCGAAATAACAATATCTATGAACATTAGCTAGATCGCGGTCAAACTGCTTTTCCGGTTGCTGCAAGGGAGGAATTCGGAAAAAAAAATCCATGCTTTCAGTTTTTGTTTTCTATTTTGAAGATGGATGCACTATGAATAAATACTTATTAATTTAAAGCGATGTGATGATAATAACGTGTGTTTATCAAATTAAGGATAAATTGATAATGGAGTGGAAGCTCAAACGCCGAAAGAGCGGTTTAGAGAGAACTTGATAAGGGCCGTCAAGTATCGGGGGGGGAGGGGAGGGGTTATAGCAAGCGTATCCTGTATCAGGCCGGGAGGCAGAACCGGGCCCCTGGGGGCTTATAAGGCCGCTTGATGAGCTCTTAGGCCGAAGCGCTGTATCTGTCCCTCGAGTGGTTTATCGCCGCAATTCATGTCCTTAGAAGACATGGCTCGAGGTTCATCTAAAGTGTGGCTGCGGCAGTCTTTAGTTTATTAGCTCGGATCCTGTTAAAATGTCTAACTATTGGTCAAAGTAGTTCGAATGGGATGGTGTGGATAAAGAAAAAAAAACACTGCAAATGATTTCACAATGGGCTATTATTTCCAAACATTATACATCTGAAGTAACATTACCTTCCGAGTTACAAAGAAAAATAAATAAAAGGTGACTCCAATTATTGGACTAAACTTTTTTTTGTTAATCAATATTAATATGCTAAAAAAAATATCATTACTTCAGTAACACATTCAAAATTTGAAAACCAAACAAAGGATGTAACATTTGTAGTAGGACATATAAAAAAGAACTGAAGACCATATCTTTGCTCCTATTTGTCCGATTTTAACGATTTGTTTCTGTTTTTTTAGAACATTCCGTAAACTTTAAAAAAAAAAAAACAGCAGCACAGTAAATTTTTTGGCCGCCATTTTAAAAGTAAAAAGTGGATAGAAATGTCGATCAAGAAGGATCATCCTCGGGTGACCACTTATTTTATACCCAAATTTGAAAAAAATCGGTTCAGTAGTTTCGGAGAAAAGTCGCGGACGGCGGACGGAAAAAAAAATTATTTGTTTTTCGAATTCTACGCATCCTAAAACGTGAAACGTCAAATTTTGAGAAAGAGTTAAGTTTTTGAATTTTTTGGTCGATCAAAATGGTTGATTATTGAAAATAATAGACCAATAAATAAAATTTATTATTGAGCAATAGTACCTTTCATAAACGAAACTTAAGTCTATTAAATTTGGTACTAAAAACTCATGAATACCAATTTGCTTTCTACTAGAATCGTAAGATATGATCACCAAATAGAAAAAAAATTGCTCTGCAAATACATTGGACCGAAAATAAAGTTTCTTAAATAAAATATTTGTACGATAAGATTCAGCTATTTACGAAATGTTGGCAGATGTTAATAATTTGATAAAAAGGGGCCTGTTTCACAGACTATATTATTAAGATAAGTTATTCAACAAAAGTAACCCATGATGATTTATAATTAAACACGACAGTCAAAGTAACAATTTCCTTAATTATGTGACTAACATAGCCCAATGTAAAATATCCCTCCAGTTTAATATTTAATAATAATCAAATATCCAACAATAAACAAATATATAATTAATTCATTATTGTGCTCACTTAAGACCTACTTGTTTGATGCAGTCTTGGTTTCTAATTCTCTCATTAAGATTCTGGTTTAATTATTGTGATTGTAGATGCCATTATTAAAAATTTCCAAATATTAAAAATGCCTTTCCATGTTATCTGAATTGACCTGAAAACCATAAAAATAGTCTTCTCTATTAATCAGTAGATTTTTAATTCGTCAATCAATCAATGGCTTGTAATTTGTATAACTTAAACATGGATCGAATATCCATCGCAATCATAGCTCCTAAGAAGTAATTGGAAAGAATTACAGTTAAATCGTAAAAAACTATAAACATTAGGACTTAAAAACGCAGGAGCCCTGTCTTTATTGAAATCGTTCGAAGAAATATATAATAAAATAAATGTTTTTTTTTTTATATATCTCTTATTTCAAATTTTATGTGAGGGTAATATTTAATTTAAAACAAAATATTTTAAGAAAATTCATAAAAGTTTTTTAACTACAATATTTTATGTTTGGATTCTTATCTAATTCTGGATCCTACAATATATATATATTTATATATATATATAAATTCATTTCAAAATTTTAAACTATCATCACATACGTTAAAACAAAATTAAGATTAAAAAAGTCTGTAACCCATCCTAAATTCTAATCACATAATCCCAGATCACCAATTTGGATTACGATTCTCCCGTTCCACTATACAACAATTTCATCGTGTGCTAGATGTAGTTTCTCTTCTTGTTGTACATGTCATGTTACTTGTTTCATGTTTACTTGTTGTATTTATCATTTATTACAGTTGTAAATTTCAATAATAATAAAAAAATAGAATTTAAATTTACATTAAGAAAATAGCAATTTTGATTTCTAATTAATCTAATTTTTTTTTTATTAAAATTTATAGTTGTATGTGTTTCGAAGACATCGAATATCTAGTAGGGATAAGTTGAAAAAATTTTAATGCAATTCTAAGTATAAAGACTTTGTTTTAATTAGATTCTATTCTTAGCACTTCAGTGTAACTCACTGCTTTAAAGTCTCTCTTTTCTGATCGTCAAGTACTAGGTGCTTGATTGATAATAGAATTACTAACTTCTTTTTTATTAATTATATCTACAAGTATATTATTAAAAATAATTTGATTCATATATGAATTCGCACCTGTCAGAAAAGTTAACTTAAAGTAATCAGCAAATGGTCTGAATGAAATAATAACAAGTCAGGCAGGTACGGAGAGGAATCGTACCTAGCTGTAATTCTTCTCTGATTTGTTTCAGGTACTTTAGTTAAAGAAAGGGATTTCTCATACAGCGCCTTTTCGGCCTCCTCCTCGTATTCATGATTACGTCAGCTGTAGCCCTATCTCGTATTAAGATGTTCATATAACCGAGTAAATTAGTATGAAATCAATCGTAAAGATTATTTATACATCGGTCAACTGTTGGCACTTAGAAGTCAGTAACAAGTATTGTGTAAATCATGTTCCATGGTGGTGTTATTATGAGTCGTAATATTTTTGGTTTGGAACTTTGAAGCTTCTGTAAAAAAAAAATTATTTTATGTTAAATCAAGAACACTTCATCTTATCCTATCTGATTTATAACTTTTCTTGTTCTCAGTGATGAATGATTTAGTGAAATTTTTATCGCGGATTTGCTACTTTTGCATAAAACTAAAACCCATGCCTACAGTTAACTTTTCCTGGGACATTGTGTCGGAGTAGGTTTGTACAAAGAAAGTTCGGCAACTTCTAAAACAGCCCTGTGCTCAACAGAACCCAGGAAGCGGGTTGTAAAATAGGTTTTTGGCTTGGGACCCGCATGCATTTACATTTTAACAAGACAGCATCCGAATTTTGTCTGTTCTAAGGTAAACCACTTTAGCATTTTATTACCAATGAATTGGGTTAATTTATACATTCGAGGTTCTATAAATAGGAATCAGGAGTAGATAACATGATTATAAAAATTGGAAACTCTGAGGAAGCTCGTAATTCGAGATACGTCTTATTACAGTAACATATATTATTCTTTTGTAAACAGTTGGAAGTTCAGAGCGTTTGTCTAGTAAGTGCTGCAGTAGTCGAAAACGTCGGGCGGTTTCTAGTCGTTTCAGTCTGGTAGGGGGGTAACATTATATTTTGAGATTCCTATACCATCAGTTAATAAATAAATAATGACGCAGCACAAAGACTTTAATGGTAAATTAAAACCACAGAAACATTACAATCATCCTCGGAATATTATAAAGATACAAAAAATGAAGTGTATAAGACCTTCGCGACTAATACGGTCAGGTTAAATATAACTCTAAACTATTGATTATTTTTTATTAACTAGAGCAAAAGTTGTTTATAAAAATATCAGGTTATGCCTTGTAAAGATGATGTTATAAAAAGAACTTCATCATATTTCTAATTAAATATTCACATAAAAAATTAAAAACCAATGAGGAAATACGATATATATTCACGTCATTATTGTAAATTATATTCGTTAAATGGATTATATAAAAAAAAAACTCATATGAGACTGATACATATGCTGTATATGATAGCAATCCAATTTGTTTGAGCAACATATCCAATTACGAACAGTCATTTCCTCTCTCTCACTCTCAACACTCCAACCGATATAAGATAAAATCGCAATTTTCAAACGTCTTAAGATATTGGTAGAAACTTTTATGAGAAACCTAATACAATGTTTCTTGTTTCGTAAAAAATATCTCAAATAATAGGTATTTTTTATATATTTATTCATTTATTAATATGACAGAATACTTGATGAGCATTAGTCAAATATAATGTTTGTTTTTTTTGTTTTTTCTTGATCATGCTTTTTGTCTTATGTGGAATAAATGATTGTCAATTAGCACAAAACTGACAATATTAATAATACAATATAGATTAGTTAGTAACAGAGAGAACTGGTTTAATTAATATATTAATTTTAATTAATAATTATTCGACAATTATGTCTTTTAACTTTTGTGATTTATCGATTGTGACATACCGACTTACGACAACCAACTATTGCCCAACGCATACGAACTCTTTGTTCCATATTTCATATTAAACAAGTGGGAAATAATATCAGACTTATAAACGACATGGCCACAGTTGGCATGCCCATTAGGAGAGGACTGAAGAGGAACTGGATGAGAGATCGATATTCTGATTTAAGAAAATTAGACCAACAAGAGGTGCAGTACTACTCTTATTCGTGCATAGAATAAAATTATTAACAACATAAAATCGGTTGACTTTTATTTTCAGATGAATTTTAAAACAGAAAAAACATTTTGAGGTAATATTAAACAGGAAGTTGAAAAATGCCAAATGATTTAAAGGTATTAATGTTTCATCAATTTTCCTATTGATGAAAATATTTATTTATGCCTGTTTTCGCATCTGTCATGATCATGAGAAATTTTATAAACTTATTAATTTAACAAACTTACATTTGATATTTAAAATTATTAATACAATTACGACAAATCCAAACATATAACATTTACTCTTAATGTACCATATGTTTCCGATTTAGCTCAATCTCCAGATACCTATTATTCCATAATAAAGTTCTGAACCATCCTAACCCTTTTGTTTCCAAACTTGCTTCATCTTCTATTCCTGATAATCCTCCGAGGCATCTGAAAAGAAGATGACCTCGGGACCTTCTAATATAGAAATATAATTGGAGTTCTACCAATGGAAAGTTTCTCTTCATATTGTACATTTCTTACTTGTTTCATATTTACTTGTTGTATTTATCATTAAATACAGTTATAAATTTCAATAATAAATAAAAGAAAATAATTTAAATTTAACTCAATTTGAAAGGACCCGCCTAAAAACAAATAAAATGTATTTATTTATTTAAAATTTTGTAACTTCTGATAAATATAAAAATATAGCAATTACAGTTATGCATCATTATAAATAATTGAACTGTTGTTTAATCTGATTGTATTGTTTATAAGCCATCTACTTTCCACTATCGATCAAGCCGTGATGTACAACTTAAAACTTTTCCTCTAACTTTATCGAAAGTCGAAACTTTTTAAATTCTAATTCTTAAACTTCTCTTCCGCTGCTGATCGTATAAATTTCCAGCTTGGTTAAACTCAGAAGATATTAACGGAAGTATTTATTATTACTTTCTTTTGTGACTTCTTTGGGAATAACTTTTTTTATACGAGATATTTTTTATGCAGTGATGGAAAAGTATTTAAATAAGTTAAAATGCCAAATTATAAACAATAAAATACATAAATAATTATCAATTATAATTGTAAAATACCTATATGATTATGAAATGTCGGTCCGGTTGTCTTTGTGATGCCTGAAATTCCCGGAAATTCACGAGATAGTTTATTTTTTATATTTGTTTTCGAGATACAAGCATATGTGGTTGGATTTTTGAAATTATAAGATAAAATCTGAGTAATAATTTTATAATGTTGATATAATATTATTCAGTTCTAACATTGAAAGAGTTTGTTATTTTTTTAGAACATGAGGTTGTTTTCATAGGATTATTAACCTTCCAGCGGGCGAATTGGTACACAGGATGCACAACCACGGTTTTCAGGCTGTCAAATCTCTCAAGTGTTCAGATGCCGTGGAAATCACAAGTATTCGTTTATCTAATCGATAATGTCACCACTTCATTTGTGACAAAGTAGGGAGCATTAAGGATTTTACGAAGGATTTTGGATTGTAGGGATTGGATACGAGAGGAATTTGATGGTTTAGTAGAGCCCCAAAGCTCTATCCCGTAAGTCCAAATTGGCCTTATTATAGTAATATATATGAGTCTTTTGTAAATAGTTGGCAGCTTAGAGCGTTTGTCTAGTAAGTGCTGGAGCAGTCGGAAACGTCGGGCGCTATCTAGTCGTTTCAGTCTGGTATGTGGGTTCCAAGTGAGTCGTTTGTCAAGGTGGAGTCCTAGGTATCGGTAAGTAGGAAGTCATAGCTTAAATATTTTAATCTTAATTTATTTATTTTATTTAATATGTTCTTCCTTTTACTGAACATGCGAAATAATAGTAAATATTTTTCTTTCCTCATCAAAAAATTAAGTTAAAAATAACGTAAAAAATAAGTAACAATGACTGTATGCAAATTAATACTATTAAAAATTATATAAATACGTATTAACGTACAGAATAGTGAATATAGAATTTAAACCACGGAAGAAAAAAAACAAAACATTATCAAAAAAGGCATGGTGCACTCCATGTACCACTCGCCAAATGGTATTATAAATAATGGCGGTCCAGTGGAGGGTTAAGTAGGAATCTTACGTTTTCCTGCGTACGGGAAAAACTATTAGACTCACTAAAAAAAGGCTGCAGCATTTGTAACGTATTCTTAATTATTGAAGTATACTTTAAGAAACTAACTAAAAATAAATTATTCCTTACTTTGATTTTTCCGAAGAAGAGGTCCTTTTAAAATTTAATATTAACCCATGGGGCAGCGATAAATTTTATGAAAATTTATTAATTCAGTCCAGCCAGAGGCGGGGGAAAATCGTCCCCGAGTGGCCGAGGCCGCCTCGAGAGGCCACTGAGCAGCCCGGCCCCCACTCAATAGCTCCGCTTCCACTTCCCGCAAATTCGCTTTGGGAAATTTTAAAAACCATTCTGTCCCATCATGTCATTCAACCATGCATGTAGTTAATATCAAGAAAATTTTAAAATTATTTTAATATCTATCGTTGTTTTTTCCTATCAAAGATGGAGAAAGTACTTTTTTTCGTGATATACTATCCTTGATTTAAACTTTATCTAACAATGGATGATTAGAGAACATCATGACGGATGTCCATCACTCCAGTACAAAAAGTTCCCTTGTTTTATACAATAGAAAAACAAAACGAAATTGAACTCTATCTGTTTTGTGGACTTGTAATTTGCACCCGAACGCCGCCTTGCGGTTGGTTGTAAAAACAGATCTGATAAGAATCAAGAAGCCTACAGAGAGTAAGTCTCTCGCCCCATTTCTGGCCAAGCAGTTGATTGAGAGGACCTAAGATTGGACTGGAGGAAGGCGTTCTTCAAAGGCCAAGTAACATTTATTTATGTCAGCTTAAAAGAGTAAGTTAATTAATTCCATGAACCATATAACCTACAGGCCTAAACAAACATTTCACTGGAAAATAATGTCGAATGTTGTCTAAGTTGAACTCCTTGCAAACTATTGAATATGCCAACAAATTCATGGAACAAAAAAAAAGTTTAGAGAATTAAATAAAATATGCTCCCAATAATACCAATTTTTTTTTTTTTTTTTTTAAATTTCTTTATTGAGTATTATAACAATCTGTCTGTTGGACATTGGTTATAGTGAGGTAGGATGACATTCACACCATATGTACAAAAAAAAAAATAAATAGAACAAAATAATAATCAAAAGTATATACAATAGACAATAAAATAAAATAACCTAAAAAATAAGAAAATTAAAACTAAGGAAAAAAAAAAACGCATGCATACCTATATACAATCAGGCGAGGGAACTCCAGGAGAACCCTGCGCTACTCTCCCAACCGCGTCACTGGTACTAAAGCCAGCGGAGATTGGTCGAGAGCACTTTAGCCACATACACACATGTCTTGAGTGAAGAATCTGGCCATTGCCAGAACTCCAATTTATATAATCTACAAAAGGTCGCGAGGCCACTGCCGTTTCAACCTTCTTGGAGGATTATAGGGATGGGAGATGCTTGATAGGGATTGTGCAAGAGGATTTGGGTGGTAAGTAAGGTTCTGGTGAAATTTGGAGAATTTTTCTGGGATAAGGTCTAGGACAAATGGGATGTTAAGGTCACGATGTAGGGTTTTGTTGGTTACATAGAAAGGAGCATCGACTATTGTTCGAAGGACTTTAGACTGGAAGGATTGGATGCGCTTGATGTTAGAAAATTTTGCTGATCCCCACAGTTCTAGTCCGTAAGTCCAAATAGGTTTCAGTATTGTCTTGTAGATCAGTAGCTTGTTTTCAATGGAAAGTTTAGATTTTCTGCTTAGTAGTCGGTATAGTTGGCCGTATCGTCGGTTGAGTTCTTGTCTTTTGAGTCTAGTATGCGGGTTCCAAGTTAGTCTTCGGTCTAAATGAAAGCCAAGATACCGGACTGTGTCTGAATAAGGAAGCTGGATGGAATTAAAGAGTACTGGTGGACAGGAATTGCGTCGGAGTGTAAAGGTAAGATGTTGGCATTTAGATTCATAGATTAGACCAATTAGATAAAATAAATGAAATTATTTGAAAAATATTTATATTTTATATTTAAGAGCACATCTTATATAAATTATTATAGAAATTTAGATGAAAAACATAAATTCATACATAACCACTTTACCTAAAAAATATTTGAAGTATTATTACTTTAAAAAAATTATAAATAAAGTGTATTTAGGCAATTATGTTCCTTATAATACATTCCAAATCATTTTTGCTGAAAACACGGGCAATTTTGGGTGACTCGTTAAAAAAATCACATCATTTTTATACATAACTTAATGTGAACCGCCAGTTTCTTGCCTAACAAACCTCAACATAATTAGTATGGACTTAAAAATTATTAAACCAGGTAGTGTTTCTAGAAGTGTTGTTTCTGTAGTACAGTTGGATGGTGATAAAGTAATATCGGGAATAATTTATGAATTTTTGGTCGATCACAAAGGTTCATTATTGAAAATAATAAACCAATAGCGTTACTTCAGTAACACATTCAAAACTTAAAAACCAAAACAAAGGATATAACATTTGCTGTAGAACTTATAAAAAAAAAAACTAGAGACCATATCTTTGCTCCTAATCGTCCGATTATAAAGAATTTTTTTTGTTTTTTAGGATTTTTTTATTTTTTTTTATTTTTATTGAGAAATAATACATTTTGCCACACTTAAGGGCACAGAGTACTAAGGCTGAGTGGGGCACATTCATACCATATATACATACATACAAAAAAATACAAATAACAAAAAAAAAAAAAAAATATATATATATATATATATATATATATACATCTATATAACAGAAAAAACCTATAATAAACGAAGGAAATGTAACTTAGAGTTAAAATTAAATAATATACAGAAATTCTTAGCAAAATTAAATAAATTATTAGTAATAAAAATAAATAGAAAAACATTCATACTTAAATAAAATATTTACAATCAGGCAAGAGATCTCCGAGTCCCAGCCCTCTCGAGGCCACTGCCGTTTCAACCTTCGAGGAGGGTTGTAGGGATGACTGGAGCTAGCTAAGGATTGTGCTAAAAGGTTAGGATAGTGGATTAGGTTAATGTGAAAATTTGAGAATCAGGATGGAATAACGTCAAGCATATAAGGGATGTAAAGGTCATGACGTAGGGTTTTGTTTGTGACGTAATAAGGAGCATTGAATATCATACGGAGGTCTTTAGACTGAAAGGATTTGATGCGTTTGATGTTCGAAAATTTAGTTGTCCCCCACAGTTCAAGTCCGTAGGTCCAGATGGGTTTGAGTATGGTCTTGTATATTAATTTTTAGGAAATAACGTAAACTTAAAAAAAAAAATATATAAAATCAACAAAAAAGTATAAACTTTTTGAGCTATTCGGAATTTAATTTTACCATCCCTCGTAACTTTTTTCCAGCTTCTTTTCGTTGAAATATGTCACACAGATAAATTTAAAGGGAGTCGAGAAAATTTCTTTACCAAAGTTTCATTGAAATCAGTACGTTCGTTTAGGCGCTAAAGTCTAAAGCAACACAGCTTTTTCGGCCGCAATTTTGAAAGTAAAAGGCGGATAGTAATTTCGATGAAGGAGGACCTTCGGGTCATCTTCGGGTGACCTCTGATTTTATATCCAAAGTTGAAAAAAATTGGTGAAGTAGTTTCGGAGAAAATGCGTGGACGGCGGACGGCGAACGGACAAAAAACTTTTTATTCGTTTTTCGCTGAAACGTGACACCTCAAATTTTAAGAGAGGATTAAGGTTTTGAATTTTTTGGTCTATCACAATGGTTCATTATTAAAAATAAAGAAATTTTTATGGTTATATTTCCCATAGGACTCTTAAGTCTACCAACAGCTAATAAAACAGAAATTAATTTCAACGAATATGAGAATATGAATAATGGAGAAAACAACTTATAGAACATTTTAATTATAATTATGTAATATCAATAAGTTTAACTACCTTATTTCGCTAAATCATGAATGAAATTGTTATTTAATACTAGGGCTTGTCCATTTTTTATATATTTGTTTAATAAAAAAGAATATTTCCTTTAAGAAAGATTGTAATATTTTTGTAATTGTTAGATTGTAATAATAATAAAAAAATAATAATAAATAGAAAATTTGACAGGTACGATTGTGCGCCGTTGTAATTGCTGATATGTTGACCCGCATGGCCGATCAGTTTTGCAGAATCAATGCTCCTGAGGAGTGAAGGGGCGAGTTTTTAGATCTCTTATTTGGAAAATAAATTGAATGAGCCTTTAGTTGACAGAATGACTAAATCTAATTAGAACTTTTTGATTATTAATTTTAGTTATATTTCAATTAGAAAAAACTAAATTCACAGTTTTACTGTAATCACCTATTCTGGAATCAACTTACTGTCTGTACAGATATTATAGATTTCCGAACTAGAAATATCACTAAATTGACTTTACTTAATGTTAGAATTGGAGTTAGTAATTATGTCAATTGAAAGACAATTACTGTTAGTGCAGAAGGTCGTATATATATATATATATATATATTTTTTTTTTTTTTTACAGAAGGGCAACCAACTAATAAAAAAACTATTATTTCTATATACTATGTTTTACTAATATAATTTCATAGTTTATTTGTCTATGCTAGTTCTTGTTTATCAAACTACGTATAACAATTGCTGAGTACAAAATGTAACCTTTGGTGCAAAGGGAATATAGATGCAAAATTATTATATACGACCTTTCGCACTAACTGTAGAGATATGTGACAGTCATATTGTTGCTAAACTTATGCAATGTTGAGCTTTCTAAAGAAATTATATAATTATTAGATATTAGCAACATGATTAGGAAAATGTAATTAAATGTAACTAAGTTAGTTGAAAGCAGCGAATTCGATCTCCAACTCATACAAATTATTTATGCTTGATCATACTTTCTCCGGAGTAATCTAGGAGCAAATTTTCCTTCGGATTTTTGTAAATGGGAGGTATGATCGACTATGTGGAATAATTGTATTATATACTATATAATGGTGTACTTCTGAGTGTGTACCTAATGAGGTTTAAATAGTTTCATTTTTATCACCATATAATTCCAAAAGGGTGGCCTAGTGTTACATCTACTCATTATTTTAAGAATGACTTCTTCCAGAGATCTTGTGGATAACATTTGAACTAGAAGTGTGTCTATTAAAAAAAAAAAAGATGCCACAAAACTTTTTATTTGGATTTCGTACATATTTACTTATCCTAGTACATATTATTATCTTATATTCACACATATCACTTACCTTCTATACACACCCCTCCGCTGTCCTTGAAAAGCTTCATGCATGAGAGAGACCATTACTGTAGTAAAGTTGAACAGTTCGACCTGAAGTGACCCCAAGGTACACGATCCCATGAATGTTGAAAAAACAATCATCATTTCTTTGAATTTTGAATTTGCTCATTCCAGCTTTTTTCGCTCTCGGTGAAAAGCTGAATATGAATATTTATTAGAGTTTCGATTCGGGATCATAAGTAAAACACCACGATACGTCAATCTGCATTAAAATAAACAGCGTTTGAGACCGTTGAAGCGGTATTCATCCTGAAGGAACGGACATTAGCAGACTTACAGCCAACGGAAGAATCGCTGAAGAAGAGTGTTGCATGGATAGATAAAGAGTGTATATTTAATGGTATAATAAGTATGCCTGATTTTTTAAAAAATTATTTATATGATATTTACAACAGTATAAACAAAATACATCTAGTAAATTCGCACATGGATATAATGGCGTGAAACACATGTTGAGAAACTACCCATTGGTAGCACTCTTATAATATGGCTATTTTAGGAGATCACGTGGCCATCTTCTTTTCAGACGCCTCGGAGGGTTATCAGGAATTGAATAGGAAGCATGGTTAGAAACAAGGTTAGAAACAAGAGTGTTGGGATGGTTATGAAGTTTATTATGGAAGGATAGATATCTGGGTTGGGCCAAATCTGATACATAACTAACATTAAGGTGATTGTGGATGATTTTTTGTGACAGAGTTAGGAGCATTGAGGATTTTACGAAGGATTTTGGATTGTAAGGATTGGATGCGAGGGGAATTTGAGGGTTTGGTAGAGCCCCATAGCTCAACTCCGTAAGTCCAAATAGGCCTTATTATAGTCATGTAAATTAGTCTTTTATAGTTAATTGGAAGGTTAGAGCGTTTGTCTATTAAGTATTGAAGTATTCGGAAACGTCGAGCTGTATCTTGTCGTTTCAGGATGGTATGAGGATTCCAAGTTAGACGTTTGTCCAGGTGGAGCCTTAGGTGCCTGAAATTAAAATAAATTTTGACAACGTTAGTCTCTTTATTATTAGCCTCGCCTCAAATAAATTTTAGCTTAAACAAAAGCCAATGAAATAATTTAGTCCTTTAATTTTTCACATATTTTTGAAGTGAACTAAACGGACTGAACTATGACGTAGAGACTTGGACGGTTAAGGATCCCGATACTTTCAACAATATTTTATAAAAATTATAATATAATATACTATAGGTAATATAATATAAAATATTTAAGGAAAAAACGAAACGAAGTGTTTTCATTGAACTATGACTGAAAGAAATGGGAGAATATTATAATGGAAACGTACGTTCTAACCCGATTGTAACATATTTAACCGACCATAACTCATAAAGATTAGAAGATAAGACAAAAATAACAAGGAATAAATGTGTTATCACGTTATCCTTATCACGTTCAGAAAATGTTCTAAGCAAATTTAACATATGAGCGCCCTAAAAGAAGTTATGGCGGCTACATAGATGTTGTAGCATCATAAATACGTAACTGCGAAATTCAAATATAAACAACCTTTATTACCTCATTATATCCTAAAGAAGAGAAAGAGATCTGGTAAACGATTCTTTAATTTTAATTACATGCAATCTTTTAGCAGTAGTTTGAAAATAACAATTTACTTGTCGTAGCAGTTATTCAGTTCACCCTATAATTTAGAGATATTTAGGAGGAATGCTCCCGCGAATGATAACGAAAATGAAAAGAGTATGAAGTAACGAAAGCTCCAAAAAGTAGTTTTAAAAAATTTATTACTTTCCTTCCGTTCCTCCTGAGAGCGGTTCCATTAATAAGTTAAGTTGGCAAACTCTGCAGGAGTTCAGCTATAGGAGCTAGGAGCTCTGCATACAGATTAAACTTGGCTAGGGTTACTTCGTTTCTGGATCCGATAGTAATAATTCATAAATTTGCTAGACCATATGCTCCGACTTCTGGCTTCTCTCTTTAACCACATTGCCCCTAAGCGATGGAAGGATACAAACTGAAATATTGCTTGAAGCTTTTTAAAACAAAACACATAACCAGACTTCTTGAAAAAAAAAGAAAAGAAGAAGGATTAATAGGCAAAAGCTTCCGAAATCTATTTGCGTTATTTTTAAAGAAAATAATGATTCCATATCATATTAATTTTGAACCTGTATGCCTTCGATTCAGATGATTTTGGGAAATTAGCCATCACAAGTAAATTCAGTCAATCAATTCCTTTAATTAATGCTGATATGTTGGCTCTGGATAACACCTTTGATGGAATGTGTAAAATAAGATGGAAGAGCATTCATGGGGATTTTTATAAATCCCCTGCGAAAAAAGTTCTGATGATGAGAAAATGGATCCCGAATCGTCGACTATAAGTTTGTTTGTTTTTTTCTCTCCACATATGTATCAGCACCTGTCATGGTATTGATAATAAACAGATATATTGTAAGAAATAAGGATCGACATTACAGCAAGAGGAAGGATAACATGCATCAATATCTCCTAGTCATTATTTACTTCCTTGATTCAATTGAGAAGATTTCTCATCCAGCTCCTTTTTAGTCACCTCCTGTTTATTTTACTTTGCCAATCTCTTCCACGGCTGTCAGGGATATTGTCATAATAATTTTGCTTTAAGAACTGGTGAAAATTTATTGCTGTGGACTGTAAAATTAGTTAGAGTTAATGGATTAAAGACGTGAATATGTAAAATTGATTGCTCTATTTTATAACATTTAATTTAATACAGAGGTTAAATATAGGTGGTTTGGGATGCTTGCATTTTATCTTTTCTTCTATTTGGCAGTCTTCTTGTTCCTCTTCCCTCTCTCTTCCTTCCTCGGCTCCTTGCCTGCCGATGTAGTTTTTTACTCCATATTCATCAAACCAGTGGAATTACGAATATTCAAACTGGCCAGTCTCGTTAATCTGTCACGCTACGTGAGCGTCTACGCTTCGGTAATGGCGGCGTCACAATAACATCTGAGGTATATATGCAGTATGCTCCAGATAACAGCTGTGTTGTGTTTACATGGTTTAATTTAAATTAAATTTAAACATAAAGTTTAATGTGTTCCCTAAACACCTCCTGATGGGCATGTCGTTTATAAGTCTGTTTGTGTGTCCGTGTAGTTCGAGATGAAAATGAGAGTACATAGTACGTATGACTTGGTCGATAGTTGATTGTCGTAAGCCGTTATGTTTTATTGTTGACGTACCAGGGAAATCCTGTTATAAGTCGTAAAATTTTGGACAAAGGTTATAGTGAGATAAGACACTCACACAATACCTATAGACAAATATAAAAGAAAGAGAAGAAAAATAACTACTAAATAATAATCAAAAAGTATATACAATAAATAAAAATAAAATAACTGAAAGAATTGTACCTAAACAAACACATGTGCACTATTTACAATCAGGCAAAAGAACTCCAAGTCAGACTTGTCTCTCCGGCTATGGAGAAAAAAGCAGAACTCCATGAGATCCTAGTGCTATTCTCTCAACCGTATTACTGGAACTAAAGCCAGTGGAGGTTGATAGAAAGCACTTTAGCCACATAAACTTATGTCTTGAGTGGAGAATCAGGCCATTGCCAGAACTTCAATATGTACATACTGCAAAATGTCGCGGGGCCACTGTCTTTAACCTTTTTGGAGCATTATGGGGATGGGTGGTGATAGATGGAGATTATGGAAGGGGATTTGGATGATACTTAAAGTTCCGAAGAAATTTAGAAAAATTGTCTGAAATAAGGTCCAATGGGATGTCTAAATCATGGTGTAGTGTTTTGTTGGGTACACAGAACGGATCATCACATAAATTAAAATATCTTATTTGACATATATATATATATATATATTACGTCAGATATCTTATTATAAAATTCAATTTTTTTTCGAGCATTTTTTTTTTTTTTTTTTTTTTTTTTTTTTTTTTTTTAATAAAAATTTTATTTTTATTTGTTTATTTAGAAATATTACATTCTGTCACATCAAGGACATTTATAATAGTGTTCAGAGAAAGCACACTCACACTCTATTTACAATAAAAAAAATAAAAAAAAAATACAGAATAACTTAATAATAATAAATACAATAAATAAAATAAAAATAAATACAATAAAATAAAATAAATGTATATAAACAAAAGAACTAACCTAATCATACACACTCGGGCTTGAGTGGAGGATCTGGCCATTGCCAAAACTCCAATAGATGCTTATTTACAAAAGGTCTCTGGGCCACTGCCGCTTCAACCTTCGAGGAGGATTGTAAGGATGGGTGGTGCTGGATAGAGATTGTGCAAGGGGATTTGGATGATAGGTAAGGTTCTGGTGAAATTTGGAGAATTTTTCTGGAATAAGGTCTAGGACAAATGGGATATTAAGGTCATGGTGTAGGATTTTGTTATTTACATAGAACGGAGCATCAACTATTGTTCGAAGGACTTTAGATTGAAAGGATTGAATACGTTTGATGTTAGAAGCTTTTGCTGTACCCCACAGTTCAAGTCCGTATGTCCATATAGGTTTCAGTATTGTCTTGTAGATAAGTAATTTGTTTTCAATAGAAAGTTTGGATTTTCTGTTTAGTAGTCTGTATAGCTGGCCGTATCGTCGATTGAGTTCTTGTCTTTTGAGTCTAGTATGTGGGTTCCACGTCAGTCTTCGGTCTAAATGAAAGCCAAGATACCGGACTGTGTCTGAGTAAGGAAGCTGGATGGAATTAAAGTGTACTGGTGGACAGGAACTGCGTCGGAGTGTAAAGGTAATGTGTTGGCATTTAGATTCATTAACTTTAATGCGCCAGTTATTACACCAGTGCTCAATCAAGGTGAGGTGGTTTTGGAGATTTAAGGATGCTATGTTGGGATCTGAGTCGGATGATAGAATAGCGGTGTCATCAGCAAAAGTTGCCAGGAAGGTATCGGGATGGACAGGGATATCGGCGGTAAAGAGGATGTAAAGGACGGGACCCAATACGCTACCTTGAGGAACACCTGCCTCAATTGGATAGCAATGCGAAAATTCAGTACCGCAACGAACTCGGAAGGTACGATCTGAGAGGTAGGAACGGAGAACAAGGTACAAGGACTGAGGAAGATAGTTTTTCAGCTTGGAAAGAAGCCCGGCGTGCCATACCCGGTCGAAAGCTTGAGCTATGTCCAGAAATGCACCCGAGCAATATTGCTTGCTTTCCAATGCTGCGGAAATATGATCAACCACTCGGAGTCCTTGTTGGACTGTAGAGTGTTGTGAACGAAATCCGAACTGATGGGAAGGAAGAGTTTGGGATTCTATAAAGGGTAGGATGCGTTTTAGGAGGATCTTTTCAAAGATTTTTGAGAGAATAGGAAGAAGGCTAATTGGTCTGTAGGACGTTGAGGTGTTGGGAGGTTTGCCTGGTTTCGGAAACAGGATAATAGTGGAATGTTTCCACAAAAGAGGAAAGTGGGTGGTTCGTAGGATGCTATTGTATATGTATGTAAGGAATATGACAGCTTTAGGAGGGAGTTGTCTAAGGATCTGAGAGGTAAGCAGGTCGTATCCAGGTGATTTACGGGTAGGTAGTTTTTGTAAAAGGAATTTGACCTCAGAAGGATTAACTGCTTTAGGCGGTAAGGAGAGTGGGATGGGTGAATTAAGGAATTCCTCTACTGCTGACGTGTGGGTGGGATTGGATTCTGGATGAGAGGTGAATGTAAGGGAAAGGTTTTTGGCGAATTCTTCGGCTCTATCTTCGTCAGATGCTGCCCAAGAGCCATCACCTCGACGGAGAGGATGTGATATGTGATGGGGTTTTAGGATATGTTTGGTGGTCTTCCATAGGGAATTGTCATGAGAAGAGAGGGAAGTGAGGTAGGAGTTGAAGGATTGGGATCTGAAGGTGGCCAATTCTATCTTTAGTTTTTTGCAAAAATAATTATAGGATTGGCGATCGGTGGGGTGTCTAGTACGTTGCCATAATAATCTGGCACGGCGTTTGGTATGGATTAGGTCTATGAGGTGTTGAGGTAACTTATTTTTCTTAGGAGTTCTTGAGGAGTGGTTTGGAAAGGAAGCAGTCCAGATTGCTTGTTGGATAGTGGTGGTAAAAAAGTGTACGGTATTGTCAAGGTCATCTGGGGTTTTCAGGGTCATTCTGAGGTCAATTTTATCGGTAAGGATTTGGTGAAAGAGTTTCCAGTTAACTGGGCCTCTGATGAAGGACGGTGGAGAAGACTTAGGAATAGGAGCTAGAGATAATTGGAGTAATAATGGACTATGATCTGAGGATAGTTCGCCAAGAGGGGTAAGGGAATGATTGAGGGGACCTAAGCCACTGTGGATGAAAAAATCAAGGATATCGGGATTGCGGTTAGGATCTGTGGGCCAGTAGGTAGGTGAGTTGGGTGGAAGGAGACTGAAACGTTGGGTATTGAGTGCAGACAGAAATGTTCTGCCACGAGAATTCGTGGTTCTTGAACCCCAAACTTGATGCTTGGCATTTAAGTCTGCACCCAGGATGAAATGATGACCTAAGGAGTTGAGGAGAGAACTGAACTGGACTTTGGATATGGATCTGTTAGGAGGGCAATATGCTGATGCAAGGGTGACTGGAAAGGAGAAGGCTTTGATCACAATAGCGGTTGACTGTAGGAAATCTTGAGTAGGTAATGGGAGTAAGTGATGGGAGAGGGATTGGTGTACGATGACAGCAGTGCCGGCATGTGCTCTGCCATCAGGGTGGTCAGTACGGTATGTTAAATACTGTGGGATTTTTAAATGCTGTTTTATGGTCAGTCGAGTTTCTGTAATTAGGGCTACGTCAATGTTCTTGTCTTGTAGTAAAGCTGTTAGTTCGTCAACGTGATTTCTAACACCATTCGCATTCCAAAGGAGAATGGACATGGGTTTTGGTATGTGGGTCATTAAGGATTTTTCAAAGGAGGGATGAGGTGAGATACGAGATTTGTAAGGAGTGATATGAGTGGAGTGACTAGGGATTTGAAATCGGTTAGGAAAGATGCTAACAAACTAGTGAGATCTGTTGCATTTGAAGGAGGAGGAATATGAGGAATTTGAGGTTGTTGATGATTATGTGTGTTAGGATGAACAGAATATTGAGATTGGGGCTGAGGTAGTTGCTGCGGCAGGGCTTCACATGTATTACTAGGGTTCTTACCTCCAAGTAGTTCGGAGTGTGATAAATTATTGTTAACAATTCTAGAAGGTTCTCTTCTTGGTCTGGTTGTCTCATCTTGAATCCGGTTCTTCTGGTATCTGGATTTGAGGCTCTTATAGGTTTGGCAGCCTTTGTAGTTGGCCGGGTGTCCCTCCTGGCATAGTGCACACACTGCAGGATCTTGTGTTGGTTTGGTGCACTCCACAGATTTGTGCTGTTCACCGCATTTCACGCAACGTGGCAGATGGTGACAATAAGTTTTCGTGTGGCCATACGCCTGGCAATTGTGGCACTGCACAATTTCCTTCTTGGGGTATGGCTTCTCTATCTTCACGATAGTGTAGTATAATCTCTTGATATCATATATTTTTTCAATGCCAGGTGATGGCTCTAGATCCACGAAAAATAAAGGTAGTGGAACTTTATTACTCACTCCTGGCTGCTCCTTATTCTCCTTCAGAACGTTGGTTACCTGACGCACTTTGAAACCAAGCGTCGCTAGTTCTTCTTTTATCACTTCAGTTGGGGTTGAGGAGTGTAAATTTCTAACCACCACTCGTAGCGATCTCTCCTGTTTCAGCTGGTACGTGTGGAAATTTGCATTAGTTTCTGACAGGTACTTCACAATTTTTCGGTAGGCTTCTGCAGTATCAGGTGTTATTTTTGTGTCGTTAGTCCTGTTGAGGCAAGAATAACTGCCGGAGCAGATTTCGTTTAGCTGTGTACACAGTAGTTGAAAATTTTTGATGTTTTTAACAAATATCGGAGGAGGCCTTGGTTCCCTGGGTACTGCTGCTGACTCCATTACTTCTCTGTCATTATGAAGCATTTGGAACGGGTTTGGAGTGAAGAAAGGAGATTCTTCAACCATTTCTTGCGAAGATGTACCTGGTTGAGGCTGAGGTTCTGTATCTGAAGTTTTCACTGTGGTTATTGGAGCTATTTCTCGCAGGCAGCGACGAGTTCTTTGTTTCACTGGTGAATCACGAGGGGTACTAACTCCGTCTGACCGAGTCCTCTTAGTGGGCACCTTACTGGACATCACTGGCTGACAATGCCGCATATCATAAGAGAAGAAAAAAAAAATTAAAAAAAAAAAAAAAATATTAAAAAAAAATATGTAGCAAACTGTAAATAACAACTGCTCTGGTGTACAGTTCAACTATATTCAGTAAATAATCAAAGAGATTCCGCTGAAAAAATAGGCAACAACTGAGAGAAGATTTCAGAACACGTCCTTCGCATCAGCTTTCGAGCATTAGAAATTCTTCTAAAAATGTATTTAAAAGCTAAAAAAAGAATTTCTAATGCTAGAAAAAAAATTGAATTTTATAATAAGATATCTAACGTTATCTACCCATCTACCACCTGGGATAGGAATGCCCATCCATCAATGACAATAGCGCATCTCCTACCACCCCCAAGATATTTTACTACTCTCCTTTTCTCAGATGAAAAAATGATAGTGGAATTTATTTATTAACTAAGTATTACAACAATCTGTCACATTGGCATTAGTTATAGTGAGGTAGGATAACATTCACACTATATGTACAAAAAAAATATAAAATACATAGAAGCAAAACAACAATAAATAATAATCAAAAAGTGGAATTAGAAAAATTGTAGATTATATGAAATTGCAGTCTTTCTTGCATTTTGATTTGAATCATTTCATTCCTAAATTCATAAACCCGTCAAAAGATGCCTTCCTAAAAAAATTAAAACCACTTCAAATTGTTCCTTCCTCAATGGGCCGAGTATATTTTGAAGTGTTTCGATAAAACGGAAAAAAAATAAACCTGATTAAAAATAACGGAATTATAGAATTATGTCCAAAAAAATCCATTCAGGAATCATTGTATGACAGGGCACTTGTGAAACTCATATTCTGAGTACATCAATCCACTTTACTGTCGCTTAGTTCCATTATGTATACCCTGGTTTTAAAATAGAATTGAGAGTCATAACCCTTTGTTGTCATTTCCACTGGCTCGATTGTAATATGTCAACATGGTTTCAGTTAAATTTCACAGAAAAAGTTATGTTATTATATTAATGATTGTATCGGAAAAGCTTAGTATTCGCAATTTAGCCACTCGATTAAAACTTGGTGGTTAGACAGAAGAATATACAACATTACAGAAATAACGAATACTTTGTACAGCGGGCAAAACACGGAAATGTCAATGCAAAGAAATAATTTCTTCCGATTTTGCCAGGCTCGTATCTTGAACCTTCAGCGTAATGTGAACAGATGATCTCTGACCTTTAATAATAACAAATAAACCAATATTTTAAATATTGAAGACACATTACGGTGTTTTATATATTATAAATTAGATCCATGGAATATATCTTTGAACACTGGATTAGCAATTTTAAAGGCAACATTGCACTATTTTAGAACTGAAATTTAGGAAATACTTATTTATTTTATAGGAAGTATTTTAGTGTTCAACAGTAAAACCTATACATATATTTTTTTTATTGTTTTAACATTAATGTTATAAAACAATTATTGCATAATCGTTTTCAAATTGAATCAGCTATAAATCTTGAAAGATATAAAGTAAATTAAAAAAAAAATCCAGTGCTATATTGGTTTTTGCCAGAGAAATACAAGAGCTAAAAGCTTCCATTATGAATAAAAAATCTGCCATCCCCCCACCCCAGCTCGATCCCTTTTAGCAAGTTATTTTATTTTTATTTTTTCATCAAAGCTTCAGTCATTTAATATAGTGCTAAAACATTTATCAGGCTGACCTAGTTTTATTTATGAAGTATAATTGTATTAATAAAGATAAAAAGAGGGTGATATAGCGACTAAAATGGACGTATTTTAAGAAACCGCCCCATAGTCATCTGATTTAAGATAATTAAGAATGAAGGCTAAAAAAGAAAAGAGATATCTTTAATAGTTTGTGTACTAAGACGGAGGTCGGTGTTTTGACGATTATATTGGTTGCTGACATTGCTATAAAAAAATAAAAACATACATAGCAAAAATTAACTAAATAGTGGCAAAACTATTTTATTAATAGCCAACGTTATGACCGGACTTTGAAGGTCTTCTTTAGAGAGGTGTGTTCAGCAAGGAGTTTCACTTAGAACTGACTGCAGTTCTTAATAGTTATAAGTTCACCTTCCTGTGCGGAGGAGAAAAGTATTTTAACTGGCTATAATCATCTGCCCTCAGCCCCCGGCCAGGGGAACCCCCATATAGCCTATACGGCGAGGAAGAAGAGAACAAAAAAAAAAAAAACAGTTGAGTCTAAGCGACCAAATTCGTGTCTTACGTTCTTATCACGAAGGGATGTAAAGAATTTTTAAAAAATCGTTTGTGATATTGAACTTCAAAAAAAACCGGCGAAAAAGACGTTTTGAAAATTCAATCTCAAAAATGGACACAATTTTTTAGAACAAAATTTCTTTAGTATGTTACAGATTGTGGATCTATGCAAGAAAATCAATTCGAGGGTGAGTCCCTTTTATTATTAATATTTTAATACGCCAAAAGTCTGGTTTTATGTTAATCTCCATGATTTTTTAAAACAAATTTCATCCCTTTCAAGGTGCTGTATTTGTAGACAAAATTGTAAAAGAAAAACTTGATAATTACTTCAGTTTTATTTCGGTTTGATATCCATAAAATTACGGGAGTTAGGGACATTTTTCCAAAACATGTTTTCAGTCAGAAGGAAATTCAAAATGACCGCTTAGCAAATAGTTTGAGCCTTAAAAACTGCTTAACTATTTAATTATAATTTTTTTTAAAAATATAATAATCAAAAATTTCGAGCAAAATGTTCTAGGCGATTTCAAAAGGATTGAAAGAGATAAAAAAAATTAAAATTAAAATTAAATTATTAAAATTTTCAAAAAAATAAGTTTAAGTTTTTTAAAGCCTTTTTAGTTTTTTTTTTAATCCTAGAATTATAAATTTATTTTATAATTTATTTATCTTTTATACCGTAGCGACATAAGGCAGAATATAAGAATACTTTTATATTGTATTTATTTTATTTTATTTAGAGTGGAGTTAAAAATACATTCCATATGTATTGGTCGAGCTGAAGAAAATAAAGAAAATGTAGTGGTCTCCGAGGTCTTGGTTATGTCACTTTCATAAAGGGAATAGCCAAGAATAAACTTTATAAGATTCCACCTCAAGGGAATCTGCCTTTGCCTGAACAGTATTATTTTATGAATATACTAATATAATATACTATGTATATGTATATATATATGTATATAATATATATATATATATATAATATATATATATATATAATATATATATATATATATATATATATATGTATATATCATGTTTAGGTATGAAAGGTTTCTAATAAAAGAAGGAATTCGATAGCGGGTACAGCAAGGGCCTGCCCCTTACTGACCCCTGGCACATCCAATTTCAGAAGCGTTGCCTTTTCCGTGCCAAGCGTGTTATATATTTTAGCTCTCACGCTCTCAGGTGTTCTCTCCTCTTTGGAAATATATTTAAATATTTTAATGACTTTGTCATAAATCCCGCGTATATATATATATATTTACATACATACTTACACGTGTAATATCTTTTCGAATAAAAGTTAAGTGTAATATCAAACAGATGAAAAATAATACGTAAATTTTCCAATGTTTCTTTCTCTCTCTCTCTCTCTCTCTCTCTCTCTCTTCTCTCTCTCTCTCTCTCTCTCTCTCTCTCTCTCTTCTCTCTCTCTCTCTCTCTTCTCTCTCTCTCTCACTCTCCTCTCTCTCCCTCTCTCTCTCTCTCTCTCTCTCTCCTCTCTCCCTCCTCCTCTTCTCTCTCTCCTCTCTCTCTCTCTCTCTCTCTCTCTCTCTCTCTCTCGTCTCTCTCTCCCTCTCCTCCCTCTCTCACTCTCTCTCTCTCTCTCTCACTCTCTCTCTCCTCTCTCTCTCTCTCTCTTTATATATATATAAATATATCCAATACCTCTATACGTGATATGTATAATATATTTCTTTATTCTATATAAAATTATAAGAGTTTAATATTAAAACCGTAAGAAACTATTACAACTAACAAACAGCTCTTGGGAACACAAGCCAGGCGTTGCCAACTGTTATACCCGGTGGGCCAGACCCCTTTACCGTGCACAACCTCCTCCCCCCCCCCCCCCCCACATCTCTATAAATTGCATATCGTTGTGTTCCTTGTGACTATTTATTAAAAAAAAGCCAATGTTCCCAAAAAAAAAAAGTGAACGAACTGCCCCAAAATGGCGTCCATAGATGGCGGATTGACGACTTTAGTTAGTTTTTTGGTCACAGAGCATTTGGTTTAATTTCCTCATAGTTGGTGTTTTATTATAGCTGAATAGTCATAGAATAATAAAACATGAAGAAATATTAAAAAATAATTGGCTTAGGCTATAAAAAACTCCAGTAAAGTCAATTATTTTAACAAAATAATTTTCATATTACAAATCAAGCGTCGTATGTAATTAAATGGTTTACAATAACGCGAAACGTACTAAAATAAAACATCTTGAGAATATATTTCTCTATCTAAAACGCTGATTAATTTTTTAAAACATTTAAGCAGTTCCGTATAAAATGCACTTATGCGGCAGAAGAGCGGTACTGGCGTGGGTGCCTACAGGCCTGTACCACATCATTCAGTACACATAAATGGCTTAGTTATAGTGATATAATAACATTTTTGGTACATTATATTCGTTTTATTAACGAACAAATATTAATGCAATAATTTAATTGTAAAAAAAAAATTAAATTAAAAAAAAAATATAGTATTATTTTTTTTTATTTAACCTCCTTTATTCTATATGTAGGTCATTTAAGAAGACCTCAATTGTTGATATAATTATATAATTTGATTGATATAATTATAATAATAAGACTTAATTAAAAATAATTTGCTAAATATCTTGATTTTTTTTTATTTAACGTTTGCAATTTAACACTATTTTGTATATTTACTGATTCTTAGAGGTAATTAAAATTTGCACGGTTAGGGGGTCTGGCCCACAGATTATTAACCCTTGCATAGACCTTACTTTCCTATAAATCCTTTTGAGAATATTGTAATTTGTTTGCAGTCCATCTAGCGCCCTCCTCCATACCACTCTTCTTTCTTATATTGTTACTTAGAAATTTCATGTTTTATTTACTTGTGAATTTGTAAAATAAACATTTTTAAAAAAGTCCCAGCTTCTTTATTGAAGATACCAGAACTAATAGACCAGAACTAGTAAAAAAAAATCGATTTTTTAAAATAAAAATTATGGTAAAATAGTTTATAATACTTGAAAATCTTAGTTACTATATGTTAATAATTGGTATAACTAATATAATTTTGCATTTAACTACTCTAATTTTTTATTAGATTTTTCATATCTAAAAAATTACAGTAATATCTCTATACTAATAAGCTGATAAGTAACTGCAAGAAGATCAAGACTATGACCAATACTGAGTTTGCAAGACCAAGACAAGTCTTGGTCTCGCATTTGGGCAATACAATAGTGTTGTGTTAGTAATAAGTAACATAAGAAAGAGAAAATCAATGTTAAATAATGAGATTTTATCACTTTATTTCAGGTTAATCTTATTAAAATAGCAATAATAATCATAATCGATCACATGTCAATATATCTTAAAGTACACAAAAATATATTATATTATGCTATCTAAACACACACACACACACACACATATATATCTACTTAAAGAATTATATTATTACATTATGTAAATTATTATATGTAACACCTAGTTTTGAGTATTTCTCAAATATATTACTGTTTTCTTTTTGGATTAACCCGAACATTTAAGCTTGAGATTTCATATTAATGAAGTTAACTGGTACTGTTAACGCCACAGCGTTAATTCAATTTATTTTACACTTAACTAGTTTGATTTATTGTTGATTTGTTTTATTTTAGCAAAGTGAAATCAATTAATAATATGTATATTTATGTATAAGATAGGTGTAGATTAAGTATTACAGGCCCATAGCTTATATTGTTTATATTAAATAAATCAATAGTCTATACTTGGACTACTTTGTTATGAATTGTAGTAGCACTAGCTATAAACAAGTGCTAGGTTCAAGTCATAAGGCGGTAGAATTGACAAGAGACAGTCTGACTCCGTCCGCCACTGAGCTGAGTACTGCCAACTTCAACACTGCCCACTGCAGTTCTACTCTGCAGAGATGTATTTCTCTCGTCGTGCTCGCCGCTGTCCATTTGCAGTTCGTTTTGAGCACGCTCATTGAAGAGTTACAATTGGTTTCTGCATAGATACAGAGGCTTACGAACGTCCTGCTTCGTCCACGTAACGTTGTACAATCTAATTATTTTATATATATATATATATATATATAATATATATTATATAATATATATATAATATATATAATATATATATATATAAATATATATATATATATAATATAATATATATATATAAATTTCATATTGGGACTTTAGAGAAGTTGTTTTTTTTTATTTATTTTATTTTTATTATAATTAGGGCCATAGAAAATTTTTTTATTTATGATCAAGCATGAAAATGTTTCATTAATATTGTCACAATTGTTTGTTCAGCTGGTCTTTATTTTATGATAGAAGTTTGTTATTTTTTTTACCTATCTAACAAGTGTAAAATTGATTCATTTTGTTTTATGTTTTCAATATTAGATTTCGTAAATGTTCCAAAATAAATGTTTGAAGATACAGTCCACTTTATTTTTTTTTATTTTTTATTTTATTAAACCACAATTAAATAGTTAGGCTTCATTCGAAGTTTGACATAAACTAAGAGGGAACTAACAGGTACAAAGTCAAGTTTAGAACTAAAAAGGTATCTTTTATTCACTTTTAAAATATATTTGCATGCACAGACTAAATAGATTTTAAAATATAATTTTTATTTTGAAAAAATGTTTTTAATAACATTATTCACACTCGTTTTCCTTTAAGGGTGGTTTCATTTTTCCGAAACGCCAATTCACGTCGAGATCTGTTGGATAAGGTCCAGCCTGATATTGAAGAAATGTTATTAAGCCTGGTCTCTGGCAATAGCAGCTGCCCGCTCCTGTCCGACCCCTTTACCAAAAATAAGGTGATGGGGCAAGAAAGATTTTTCTTCCTTCAATTTCCTTCCATATTCAGTAGTTCTAATAATTCATAGGATTCCGTACTGAAATATTTAGATAGATAGATAGATAGAAAAAAAAAACTTTATTCTGGGACTAAGTCCCTTCAGAATAACAATAATGTACAAAATAATAGAATATTACTGGCCTGAACGTTGAAACAATAAATAAAATTTATAAAATAAAATAAAAAGTAAAGAAAACCTTAGGTGCACAAGCTATATACAAACAGATAAAACTATGTACAGAGCATTTAAAATTATGAACAAAACAATTAAAACTATGAACGAATCACTTGAACTATGAACAAAATTATATTTAAGGGTTGAACAACATAAACATACACTTTGAGAAATGAAGAACGAAAAAGAGATACAATAAGTTCATTTCATAAAAAAAAAAGCAAAAAAAAAAAAAAACTTTACTTGAATATATATATAAAAATAAACAGTTACTTATAATTGAATAAAAAAAAAATAATAAAAAGAAGTGTATGTATTGAAATTCCTACGTCGATAGTAGGAAATACATGTACTATCTCTTACCAAGTGTTATGATTATATGATTGCTACACAATACATATATAATATCAATAGTTAGCTGGTATCAGACTGTTTTTGGAACAGGAATTGGAATAGGAGGTTTTTGAATGTATACAGGGAAGGGGCATGTCGAATTTTGATCGGGAGGGAATTCCAAAAGTTGACAGAGCGGGCTATAAAGGAATTTTGGAATGAGGCAGATCTATGAGAAGGGATGTATAGGTCAGAGGGTCGGGATCTTGTAGTGAGTGAATGGATTGAGGACTTAAATTGGAGAAGGTTGTAGGCATAAGAAGGACGATGATCGGTAATGATTTGATAAAGAAAAGTGCCAAGGAAATATTGTCTTCTTAAGGAGGGGAAGAGCCATATTTAATAATTTGATATGAAATGAAAGAGTATCTTTTTTTTATGACAACTGAATTATACATTAATTAACATCCGATTCGATAAATATATTACTTATTTTTATAAGTATTATGAATATTCGCTGGAGAGCTTAATAGCTCAGTTGAGTACTGTGCTCCTATTCTTGTTCCGGATTCGAGTCCTGCTGTGGCAGGTTTATATCCTTACACCTACTGAGAATAGATTAGACCTAAAAAAGACCTTGTTAGGCCTTGTACCTAGCCTCTATAAAGTCAGCAATTAATTAATTGATTAAGTTAAATAAATGTGTTTAATGGACATATTATTTTATTTATTGTACATAGAGTGTGAATGTAATCTCTGAAAACTATTATAAATGTTCATTGAGACAGATTGTAATATTTTTCAATAAATAAGTTTTAAAAAAAAATTTGAACATAATATCGGTCAATAAAAACAGTACCTACTCATGTAGGACTAAACCAATTTCTACTCACGTAGTTAGTGTTGCCCAAAAGTTAAATGCAAAAGTATATTGGTTACACCAATTCTTTACCTATAGTAAATAAAATTGTCTAGTATTAGTAACTATTTTGCCTCGATTTTTTTTTATTAATCTTGTTCCTTGTATTATCATAGTTAGGCGGTGTTGTTCTTGGTCTTGCAAAGTGCAAGACCAAGACTGATTTCGGGCGACACTTCATGTAGTACTAACCTCTATTTTAGGATTACTATATTCATATGATTTTTTTTTAATTTAAAAATATTTTAATGAATACTTAATAGTTGACCGTTGCATTATAAAGGAAGAAGATGGTCCTGGGTGGCGGTCATAAATAGACTAAATAGTGTTTCACTTAGACGATTAGAGTCGATTAGAGTGAAACTCCTAGCTGAACACACCTCCCTGAAGAATACCTGCAAAGTCGGATCAAAACGTTGGCTTTTAATAAAATAGTTTTGTAGTAATTACTTATTTTATTTTTAAAGATATTTTTCAATACATCTTGGTATATAATTTCATAACCCTAAACTAATAAAAGAGGTTTTCAAATGATAATTACATTTATCTACTAACGCCTATATGGACCTACGCTTCACAAATATACGGGAAAACCAAAACGACCAACATACGAAAACTACAAACCTTTCAGCCAAAAACTTTTAGGACCACAACTACAGCTCCATGGTGCTTCACAAATATTACTTTACGTAAACATCTAAATATGCCGACAATTAACGACCATATACGGACACACTAGAAAACATTTCATTATAACTTACATTAACATACTAACATACTGATACTAGCGTGACCACGATTAACATGCCGAAAACACGCTTTGGAGGATCAAAAGAACCTGGATGAGGAATTTCCTCACTTAAAAATATTCTAAAATCAAGTCAAGAAGGGATATCACTGGATACTTTCCTTCACGAGGATCAAGCCACTATCAGTATTTTTCGCGCCAGCAGACTCCCTAGTTGTCATTACTTCTAACAGGTTTGGGTAAAGAAATAAAGTTATAAAAAAAAATATATATTTCTTTTCAACTCTGAAACATTTCATATATTCATATAACATTATATTACATTATCTGACTGGTCTTATTGTTTATGAAATAATTAAATGATAGAAATAATGTTTTTGTTAGAAACAAATTAAATAAAAAAATAATAAGTCGCGTAGAACAAATGAGCGAAACCGTGAAGGATGATTTAGCGAAGCTTAAATGCGGCAACATTTATAAGAATTGGAAGACATAAAAATATTTACGTGAGCAGGAGCCTAGAGACGTGGAGAAGTTAGGAAAAGGGAATTATTGCAGGGCTTTATGTTATCACGTCTGCGGGGCTAAATATAAAGGATGTCGCCGCTGGCTTATTTAGTGGGCGATAATTCCTCAGCTTCTTCAGCAACCGGTACAAGTCGTGACTCGAATCAACCATCTCCTCCCTTCTACCTTCTCCCTCCCTTCCTTCTCCCACTATCCCTGTTTATCTCTGAAACTTCTGACGACCTTTCGGAGTGATTTATCACCATTTTTGTCTTCTAGGGAAGAATTTGAACTAAATTATAATTAAAAAATATGTCTCCGCTTTTAGAAAACAATTATTTGATAATGAATTAGTTTTTTGAAATATTTATTTTAAAGAAATAACAACCAGTTTTTTTTTCTGATAAACTAAAAATATATTTACATTTTACTTAAATCATTACGTTATACAGCATACAACTTTTCTCCTCGGTATGTATGTCAATTTATCTAACTAGCATGTGATAATGATAAACTGACTGAGAGTAGAAAAACTGTTAAATAGAAAAAGACAAATGTTAGTAACACGAAGGAAAAACAGTAATAAGGTAAATAAAAAAATAAATTGTAAATATACAAATAAGTGTAAATATAGAACAAAAAATTGTAACAAAAATTAATAACATATGATGTTCTAACAGTGAATAGTAATATATCTGAAGATGGGTAAAGAGTCCGAAACGTTTGGCAGAATAAATCGACATTAATACGAAAGGGAAAAGTTCAATGCTTTATACCTAAAATAACACAAAAACCCTTCTTTAAATAAATTATATACATTAAATAATAGAACATTAAAGAATTAAATTTAAAATTAGGTGGGTGCTTGAAGATCTCGACTACGTCGACGATTCAAGTATTCTACCACAAAAGTTTAGAGATCTCTAGGACACATTAAACCATAAAGGAAACTTGAATGAATGAGTGAAAAAATATAGGATGAGAGGATGGATCATTCATATATTTGGGAAAAGTGGTCACTAAAGAAGGCGGCTCATCCGAAGATGTTAAAAGTCGTATAAGCAAAGCTAATAGAGAGTTCGTTGAACTGTATTCTCTTTGGAATAACAAGGAATTAAACATCGAAGGATACTGGAACCGTTAATCGATCCCTTCTTACCTTCATCAACCATATCATGGGAAGAATCTTGGGGTTCTGATAGCCTCAGAGGATATATAACAAAGAGCTCAGGAGTACCACTTGCAACTTCCTATCCAATCGAAATACGAAAAAAGAAATGGAAATGCATAGGACTTAGAGGAAAGCATATAGAGCCACCGAAGAAATAAGCTGCATAAAGGAATCCCTAAGGAAAGATACGAAGAGAAAAACCTTGAGGGACAGTGCTGATCTGTTCAAAATGACCAGCAAAGCGAAAATAGATTGCTGCAAAATGAGCGGAATAAAACGCACATGCTGATGAATTAGGTGATAATAATAAAATTAAATAATATTTTCAATGGTTATTTCAATTATGTGTATTTAATTCGATCTTCAATATAATGATATAGATGATTAATCAGTGTTATTTATGATAAAACTTAATTTCGCCATCTATTTCTTACCTTCTTGAATTCTTAAATAATAAGCTAAATATACTTATTTTTTTTATTATTGTGGTAAATGTTATTTTAGTTTTGACTAAGAAATATTTTTATTACTTGAGACTGGTCCATTTACAATATGAAGTAAAAAATTCTCTATTCATTAAGTTATTTTTTTACCATGTTATGAGTCAATATGGTGCGCCAGTTAGACCATATTATCCATGTTTTCTTTTTAATCTTTAATTTAGTTTTCTTGTTATTTTGTTTGAGTCCTGTACAAATTATAATTGTTTGTAAATTTGACCTTGGAGACTGACATATTGAACTTATTTGTAAAAAAATACAGTAAGATTATTTCATATGTTCATAAATTATATTATCAACTTTTCATAACCTGAGTTAGTATAGAAGATAATGATAACAAAACAAATGAATATAAATTAACAAACGAACTACGAAAGAAACTTGTGGGACTTCACTGATTGTAAAACACATTTTAACAAAATGCCGAGCTCTCGAAAAATATAGAATATCTTGTGACTTTTATGTTCAAAACTGAACAGTATAAATTAATTCTTAATGAAAATAAGGTGACCCAAGTGATTAAAGGCTTTAAATTACAGTTTTAAAAAAAGTACCAAAGATAATTATTCAAAAAAAGTAAAATAAAACAAAATTCGTATGTTAGAAAATTGATTTTAAAAAATGTTTATCGTATTCAAATTTTATTCAAACTCCGTACTTCGAACAATAAATTCCGTAAATTCCTACCACCTACATATTTCCTCATAATCCGTTCATACCTTACTGATCTATAGTTCAAAGTAAATCTTAATTATGCATGTTCATCCGTCTTTTCCTAGTCTGCTGATGTTCCTCAAGAGAGCGTCCTAGGTCATATCCTTTATACAGTTAATATAGCTGATATGTCAACCCATCCCAACACGGTTATAACCACCTATGCAGATAACATTTGTATCTTATCTGTTATTAATGGTCCTTTAATTGCATCCAAACATCTCCTATTATATATGGAGAATAAAAATAAATTCCAATAAATCCCATCAAATTACCTTTACCCTTTCTCGTTAACCTACAACATCTTGTCCGACAATATTCTTCAATGATATTTCACTTGTTCCTGTTGAACAAATCCGCTCCCTAGGACTTCCCTTGGATAAACGTCTCACTTGGAATCCGCATACTAGACTGAAGCGACAAGAAACTGCTCGACGTTTCAGACTGCTCCAACACTTCTTAGACAAACGCTCTAAACTTTCAATTAATTACAAAAGACTCATCTACTTAACCATAATAAGACCTATATGGAAATACGGAGTTGAGCTTTGGGGCTCTACCAAACCATCAAATTCCTATCGTATCCAATACTTACAATCCAAAATCCTCCCTAAAAGTGCTACCCTGGGTAATAGTTGTTCAAGTCTGTTTTTGTCATTATTTCTAATGTGTGCATTTTTACTGGTTGTATTTTTTATACAGCTGTAAATTTCATTAAAGAAATTTATTTCTTTATTGAGTATTACAACAATCTGTCTCTTTGACATTGGTTATAGTGTTGTAGGATGACATTCACACTATATGTACAAAAAAAAAATAAAATAAATAGAAACAAAATAATAATCAATAGTATATAACATTAGATAATAAAATAAACTAACCTAAAATAATAAGAAAATTAAAACTAAGCAAAAAAAAAACATACATACCTATATACAATCAAGCGAGGGAACTCCAGGATAACTCTGCGCTACTCTCTCAACCGCGTCACTGGTACTAAAGCCAGCGGAGATTGGTTGAGAGAATTATAAAAAACGAAATAAAAACTAAACTAGACTAAAGAAATAATAAAAAAAAAAAATATTTTATTCTAATTAGCCTAGAGAAATAAATTACGCTAAAGCAATTTTTTTTCAACAGTAACATTAAAAACAAAACACTATTCATGCTATTGAAGTAATAAAAAAATAAAATAGGTTATGCTGTGATTTCCGACCAGAACTTTAGAGTTTTAATAATTTTGGTTGTTATAAACAAATTACTAAATACACTTTTTGAATTTCATGAAGGTAATAGGCGAGCTCTCTGAATTATTATGGTTATTTTGATTCTAATTAGGTTTTGTTACATGTATGACTATTCCAATGGTAATTAATGTTTCATACCTTTCACAGGGAACAACCTATCACCTTTAGAACAGCGCAATCAATAGAACCAGCTGTTGCTGACAGACCGCACCTAACGTCTGTAGGCAGTCGTGCAGTGAACAACTTCTCTAGGGCCACTCGACAACTCCTTCATGTTCGGTGTTGGAATCGAAAAGTTTAATAACAAACGTAGTGTCTAACTATGATTTTTTTTATAAGTCATTAATTATACGTTAAAAAAATATTAGAAGAATTATTTAAGTATACCAGTTACATTATTTCTGTTTATTGAAAAATAATAAAGGTGTAATTGACATTGGGCAATCAATACAATTAAACCAAAAAATCTCTGAAAATATTATGATGATCACATTAAGAAATCTTTAAAAACTATAACAAAAACAATAAATTTGCTTAACAAAAAAATAAATAAATCCGACGAAAGTATATTTAATATTGACAGTTATATATTAGCAGACCAACAGTTGACCAAAACATAATGACTCTTTACAAAGGATTTCATACCAATTTACACGGAAATACGAACATAATAAAAAGGCTCACATGGCTATCAATACGAGGAGGGGGATAAAAATACGCTGGCTGAGTGACCTGCTTCGTTAACAAACCATGGTGATTGATTCAATCCAGGAAAGAGGTACTGCTGGATGCTATTCTATCCCATGCCTGACATGTCAGTTTTATTATTTTCATCAAACCACCTGCAGATTTTGATTAGTTTGTCGACAGGTGCAGATGAATATTTGAGGTAAAAAAAATTAAAATAATATTGAATGTACCACTAAAAACCTACTAAAGTATTGAGTATTACCTTTTTATCATTATTTTAGCAGAGAGGTTTAAGAACTAGAGAAAAGTGAATTATATTTCACAACATAATAAATGTTAATAAAATCGAAATTAAATTAATAACTAAAAAGGGGTTGGATGAGGGATCTCCTTCCTAAAACAACCTAAGCAATTGGAACAAGTTAGGAAAGACGTACTGCTGAGTACTTTCCTTCCCCATGCCTGTCATGTCATTATATCATGTATCGCCATCATATTTGCTGATTGTCAACAATAAGTTGACAGGCGCAAATACATGTTTTATAGAAAAAAAAAATAATATTGACTGGTGTTTAAAAATAATTAACATTTTTATTTAATCTTTTTTTTTTTAAATGTATTTATAGAGTACTATAACATTCTGTCACGTTGAAAATGGTTATAAAGAAGTAAGGCTACAATCACACTATATATTTAAAAATATAAAATAAACAGAAGCAAATACATTTGTGTTATCAAAAATACTTTTACTAAGATTTTTTTTTTTAATCTTTCAATCTTAATATGTATCTGTCGACGACTGTTAACAATCAGCAGATGATGTGAATAAAACAACGAGACTTACATGTCAGGCATGGGGAACGATAGCACCCAACAGTAATTCTTCCCTGGCTTGAATCAATTATCACGATTGTTAAGGAAGGAGGTCTCTCATCCAGCGCCTTTTTAGTCTGCCTCTAGTATTGATAGACACTTCAGCTGAAGCCATATCTCTGATTAGTATGTTAGTATGTCCGTGCAAATTATTGTTAAATCGTTTGATAAGAGTTCTTATGTGTTGGACAACTGTAGGTAGGAGGAAGTCGGTAAGCAAGGTTTTGTTTGTCACGTACCAAGGTGATTTATTTATAAATCCTAATGTATTTGATTGGAAAGTTAAAAGTTTATGTAAGTGGGTCTTGTAAGCTATACCGTATAGAGTAAGTCCGTATAGGTTTAAGTGCGTATAGGTATGTACTAAGATACAAAACAAAATTGATTAAATCAATATTTCTTCATTTATTTTATTTTTTTAAGTTTTTGTAAAATTATAGATTATAGTCGTACATGAATATTGGTGTAGAGTAATAAAAATATCGGTTAAAAAATGGAATACTTTCAGTAAGTATGCTGATACCAATTATTTGTAATTTCATTTCCTCAATTCTTTTTATTTTTATTAGCATGAAATATGTACAGATATACATCATAAATAGAACAAACGGACTTCAAGATTTTTTTCTGCTCAAAATTTTGTTCCGATTCAACACATTTGTGTTTAAAATTTGGTAATAAGATTTTAATCATTTGTATCTAAAGCAGTTTTAGGTATGATTTCATTATTTGACAGGAGTGACGAAAATTTATTACAAACCTTTTATCACATTCCATTGCCTTCTTTACTTGATTTATTATGAAAGCTGGAAACCCATAATGCTTATACGCAATATGTTTACTAAGTCACATAATCCTCTTATTATGTAATGGATGTAATAATCTAAAACCATTTTAGAACGGGCGCTGTCAGGATTCGCGTTTCAATTTCACACTAAATCCCAAATGGATATATGCTTTTAAACCCAGTAATTGAATATTCTGTGAAATATTTTATCACTATTAATGAAATAATCCTATTAAGTAAATTCAGTTTCGTCGAATTAGTGAAATTTATGGCTAGAAAATGAGAAACATATAGAACTGTATTAACTAAGAGATTCCTTGAACATAAAATTCAAAATTTAAACTTAAAAGTTTAATATTGGTAAATAAATTTAAATATTTTCTCCTTTCAAAATGTTTCCTACATTTCCTTTAATATCCTTCGTCATATTGCGTATAACTTTATTACAATGGAATGTCATCTTAGCGAATATTTTCAATTCGGAATTCAATATTTTCATTTCAGATCAAAGTTAAGCAACGTTGAATGTCGTAATTACTTGGATGGGTGACCGCCCAGATTTGGTAACCGGCCAGTGAGGAAAAACCAGGCTGCCCGAGAACGTCCTCCGACCGGGAATGTGAGACCCGTAAGCGTTCTGGAGGCAACTTTTACAGGTTGTAGGAATGATGGACCTAACCTGGGTTCTTTTATCCGAAATCATAATTTGGTTTCCCAGGATGTCTGTAGCTTCCCTAAAATCGATCCATCGTCCAAAAGTTCGGTTCATGGACGGTCCATTTCGGAGAAAGAAATATAGATCCATCTGCTGACTCTCAGCAGCCATCATCCATGGATCTAGACAAATTTATTACTGACCTTGAACACGAACAAGTTAGTGGGAACAAGACTCCAAAATTGGTCTCAATCAGATCCACTATGGAAACATGGCGCTCCACAATGGATCGTAGCAACGTGAGGTTGGGTGACCCCCTCTAGCCTGACTTCCTACAAGCGATATTCGTCTGTTAGAACATCACATCGCAGAGCCATAGATCTACATGGTCTGAGACTGAAACTGAAAAAAAAAATCATATTTTAATTGACATGTTAGATATTATACATTATACATCTGTATTACTACTCTGATTATTGGAATTTTTTTCATCCTAAAAAGTATTTTCCTACATTTTAATTTATTTAATCCATTTAATTTATGATTTATATTTATCGATTTTATTATATGATTGATAAGTGACGGACCCATACGTCAAAATGAAACGATAGGCCTTAATAAAACCTACTGAAAGTACGGTATTCACTCTTTTCTAAATCGAAATTGAAAGTTCAAAAAAACTAAATACATACACTTACCTACTCGAATCCATCTGGACATACGGCTTTCAGATTTACGATTCGGTAAAAAATACACACTATCAAAAACTACAGTCATTTCAATCCAAAATTTTACGACTTATAACAGGAGCTACCTGATACGTAAACAACAAAACTTTACATAACAACGTACAACGACCAACTATCGACCAAGACATATCTACTCTCTACTCTCGTTTTAATCTCAAACTACATGATCACAACAACAGACTTATTAGCAACATGGCCACGACTGACATGTCCATAAGGAGAAGACTAAAAAGGAGCTGGATGAGAGATCTTCTCACTTGAATCAAGGAGGTAAACCATGACCAGGAGAGTGCTGCTGAATGACCTCATTCCTCATGGCTATAATGCCAATCAATATTTATCACAACGATTCTGATGAATGGCAATACCATGATAAATGCGGATAGAAATTTGAAGCTAAATATATATATGGTCTGTAGCGCCAACGGGAAAAAAAAGTATATATATACACATATATATACTAAACTACTAACAATGAGAGGCGGTTAGTTATTTCAAATAAATAATGTTTATGTTACTTTAGGGAGCGGGGTGGCTCAGTGGTAGGGCACTAAGCTTCCAATGCAAAGGTCCCGAGTTCGAACCCCGGCTCATGGCAGAAAATATATTTATCTGTTTCATTGGCCGTGGGGCGACCTTGGGTCAGGAGTCCCTCCTGGGGCACACCCTCTATAAAGTGGGTACCTTAATTAAATAATTAATTAGAGGGGGAAAACCTGGCGGTTGAGCGTGGTCTCGGTCAAATCACCTCCTTGCACAACCCTGGACCTAGAAACAGTGCTTTCCCTAAATAGTACTGAACCCCGGACCCTTTATGGGTTGTAGTGGTACAGGTTTTTTTTTTTTTTTTTTTTATGTTACTTTAGAATTAGAAATTTTCTTTTTCTTTGGCAATGATAATAAATATCTACCTAATATTTAAAACCGATAAATTGAAATTTAATGTAACTAGTTCAGACAAAACCAATTAAACAGAGTTAGAGAAAATCCTGAAGTAATGTAATTACAACATAATTTGATTGTATCAAACTGAACTACATCATGTGTGACATAAGGAAAAGATATAATTTCCATCAATCGATCTCAATATTTTATATTTTTTTGATAAAAGACAAAATAAACTGTCAGCATTGCTATAATTATACGTAAAACCCCATTATTTCGGGTTTCTTTTGATGAAGATAGAGTAGTAATATATCAATGGAGGAATAAGGGAGAGAAACTCATCCATATTGATGAGAATCTGGACCAACAGCTGGGTCTCTACAATTAGAAGTGGTCTGTTTGTACAACTTGCTGAGGAGAAAGGAAAAAGCTTTGAGCCTAAGGGTTCGGGTAAAAACACATCCGAAGGGGCAATGTTTTAGTTGCGGCTAAGGAAATCCAAACTGTCACAAAAAAACTAAATATTTTGTTTTCTTTTTGAGCCCTCCCAGCTTTGTGAACTTTTTATCTTCTGAAGTTAGCTAATTAACATTTAGTTTTATTAGGTGTTATTATTTTTATAACTTAGTATAGTTAATTTATTTTATATTGGCTGTAGATTTTACAATGCAAGTATGAGAAGATTTATTAATGGCAAAGTTGAAAAATCCTAGAATTTACCATACCAAAATATGTGCTAAAAAAATAACAATAAGAAATGTTACATCATTACTTCAAACCATTAAGCTATTATAAAATCAAGATAACATAAACTAGACCCTGATATTCTAAGAGCTGAGAATTCATAATATTTTGCCGGTCATCAAATTTTGTCAGTTCATATCACCAAGTTTCAATCGTATAAATTGTGACAGATTGTAGTATCTCGAAATAATAAAAAAATTTGAAATTGAGCAAATTACCCACACGTGATGTTACAAAAACATTTATTGCATGGGTTATTTTTCTCTTTACGATGGCGTTCCCGGGAATTGAACGAATAGTAGAAATAGGTAAAATTATGACTGATAATAGGTAATCAGTGAACTACATATGGGTACCTAGGCATGTCGGTATTGTCTCAACAGGCATTCTCTCTCCCAGGTCAGTGTAGACAACACTTGCACCAGTTATGCTCTTATTATGGCCCAACGGTCGGATCAGAGCAGAAAGCACCTTAAATCCAGCCCGCAAAGTTTCTTTGATGAAATGATAAAATATTAAAATCTATTTAAAAATATAATGTCCTTAACTGTGACGGATTGTAATATCTCTCAATAAATATGTATGTAAAATTGTAAAAAAAAATAATATGAAATTGAGCAGATTACCCACACGTTACAACAACATTTATTGCATGAGTCTCATGCAAGTTCATTTCACAGCTGAAGTGCCATTTATAAAACAAGATATTTTTTTTCATCACCTTTGCATTGGAGCGCAAAATGTACTGTACGGGAGTCTTTCTCGATAATGAACAGGCATTTGATACAGTCTGGCACAGGGGACTGCTGTACAAACTTCGTAAGTTCCTACCACCTACATACTTATTCGTTATCCGTTCATATCTTACTCATCGTCACTTTAAAGTAAATCATAATAATGCATGATCATCCCTCTTTTCCTAGTCTGCTGGTGTTAATCAACGGAGTATCCTAGGTCTTATCCTTTATACAGTTTATACACCTGATATCCCTACTCATTCCAACAAGGTCGTCACTACATCTGCAGATGACTGTATCATATATGTTAATAATAAACCTTTAATTGCACCCCAAACCCACCAATCACATATCAGAAACCTTGAAGTATGGTGTCATAACTGGAGAATTAAAATAAATCCCATCAAATTACCTTTAACTTTTATCATAAGTCTACAACTTCTTGTCTTACAACATCCTTTAATAATATTCCACTTCTTCCTGTTAAACAAATCCTCGACCTAAGACTTCCCTTGGATAAACGTCTCACTTGGAATCCGCATGTTAGACTGAAAGGACAAGAAACTGCTCGTAAGAAAAACCCTTAATGTCCCATATTTTGTCACAAAGAATTAAATAGGGAGTGCTACCACTGGGCAGTATCTCTTTAAGTCTGTTCATGTCTTGTGTGCATTTTTACTGGTTGTATTTTTTTTTAATATAGTTTAAATTTCATTAAATAAATAACAAAAAAATATTTGTTTTCATTACAAGCCATGGCCCGCGGGACTTGGGTAGAGTTCTCAATTCGGTCCGCAGAACATAGTCGAGGTCGCAATATGGGCCGTGGGCCAAAACGTTTGGAGACTCCTGACTGACACCATTAGATCTCTCGCGTCCGCTTAAAGAGAATAGTAAAAGGAATGGCTGTACATATGCGATAAGAGACGCATTGCCCGGCAACCTAATCAAGACATATAGATAAAAAATAGTCACGAGTTCGCGTTGCCGGGGAGGGGAGGGTATTTTAAATCTCTGTCCTCACCCCCTGGTCCGGAAAAACTCTATAAAGCCTGAAAGGCGAGGAAGGGGACGAACAAAAAAAAAAAAATAATATATGGGATAAGAGTGCTCTAAGTAAACTCAAACTTCCTCTAATCGCAACATTCGCGGAGGCGAAGTCGTGCTTACCCGGCATAAGATCGGACATTCAAGATTGACCCCCACCTCTACCTCATCACTAAAGTTGCACCACTCAAGCAGATGTAATAATATACTCACATAGCTCAAATTTTCCAACATTGCCTGTTTTACAGTCACAAATTAACTGATATATGAATATCACAAAATATATCAATAGTCTTGGGAAACCATCTGACCAAATAATAACATTTCTGATTAGCGTAAATTTAATGAAAGAATTATAATAATACTAATTTTTGTTAATCGTTTTCTTCTATTTATTATTTTTTAAATACTACATATTTTAATAATATTACTATTTAGTTGATTGGGCCCTGATGACCTAGATGTTTATCGCCTAAAACACCAAAACAACCAACCAATGTACACGGTAAATGCTCTGAAACTTAAATTAAATATCACCCCTTCATTTCTTAAAAGCTATGATTTTGCACAACTGATCAGTCGTGCTGGACTGTATTTGACCATCCGAGACGGCGCGCATTGTAATTGACTGTCATTGTTAGTAGTAATTAAAAAATGCTACTATAATAAACTATAAAAAAATCCAATAATTGACTAAATAAAACAAAATTAAAAATATATTTTTAGGTTGAAAACGAATTTCCAAAAATAACTGCCAGAATATATATAATACTACAGATTAGAAAATTGAACTTTATTTAAAATTTGAAAAAAAAAAATTCTGGGACTAAGTTTAATTAGAATAACAATAAAGAATTAATACAAATCTTACCAAAAGGTAACTTATAAAATTAAACATTATTTAAAAAATAGTATGTAACCACTAAAAAAAAAAAAATTAAAAATTACATATTATATATATTATAAATATACGTATAATATATCATTGGAAAGCTAATAATTTTATGAAAAACGATACATACAAAGGTATAGAAGGTAGTCGCAGAGAGTAACGCTAAAATTATAAATAATCATTTCTGAAAGTTAAGATCATGTCCCCATGCTAACTAAATGAAATACCCTAACTAAATGTAATTTCTTTTTTTTTTTTTTTGTTATTTTTTTATTTAGAAATGTAATAATCTGTCACGTGGACAATAATTATAGAGATATATGAACACATTCACACCATATATACAGAAAATATAAAATCAACAAAAGTATAATTTATATTTTAGATTAACCTTTGCCCATGTTTTTCATAGACATAACAAAGGCTACTTTCAATGAAAAAATTTATGAAATTGAATCAATTTATTATACAAAAATTGTTGTAGAGGAGCCTCGAAAAAAAAGAATTATACCTCAGTGTATAAGATGCCAACAATATGGTCATACAAAATCATATTGCAACCATTCTCCACGATGTGTTAAATGTGGCCAAGGCCACGAAAGTGTATCCTGCTTAAAGACCAGAGAGACAAAGGCAACCTGCGCAAACTGCCTTGGAGACCACCCGGCCAACTACCGAGGATGCCAAGTCCTGAAGGATCTGAGGGCGCATAGGAGAACAGCAAGAACCAACCATCCTCCTAGATCCCCACCTCTCCCTCCACCACCAAGTTTCGAAGAATTTCTGACTCTTCAGCAGCCCTTGCGAAAAGAGCAGCCAATACAAAAAAATACTTCGCAGAAAGCTACGCCAGCTCAGCTGCAGGAACCATCAAGAAACCAGATGACAAGAAGAGAAAATGCTACTACATCTGCTCACATCAAACCATCATGTTCAGGTATGAGGCGGGAAACTACTCAGCAGCCACCTTCAGCTGAAAATAATGCCCCACCTCAATTGCTCCAATTACTCAATGGTTTAAACTCCCTCATACAGCCCCTGTTTAGTATCCTCCAACAGCTTGCACAGGTGACTCAAGCCATGTATCCACAAATTGGCCACTAATCAGCTGACTGCAGGCTTTTTGTCCATCCTTCTGTGGAGACATGGCCACAGCTGACATACCTCAGAACATGAGCAGGAGACTAAAAAGGCGTTGGATGAGGGATCTCCTTCCTTAGACAACCTAAGTAATTGGTACAAGTTAGGGAAGAGGAACTGCTGAGTACTTTCCTTCCCCATGCCTGTCATGTCATTATTTCCAGTATCGTCATCACATTTGCTGATTGTCAACAATATTTTGACAGGCGCAAATATATTTGTTATAGACAAAAAAAAAAAAAAAAAATATTTTAGATTATCTCAAAGTTTGAAATAAAATCATATACAACCCACAGATTCACGGCAATGGAATTGTTAAATTAACATTTTATTGTACTTGTGTTAAAGAATAAGTGCAATATAAAAATATTGCATAGATGAGTAAAACATATATTTATAACCTTTTTTTCAGCTATAAAAAATGTATTTGCTCCTGTCAATTTTTGTTAAAAATCACCAAATGCTGGAAATACAAGATATAAATGACATGGGCAAGGAAAGAACTCAACAACACCTTCTCGCTGACTTCTTTTACATACATAAATTGTTTTAAGAAGGAGATCTCTCATCCAACGCCAAATGTATAACGAGAAATGTATAACCTTAAATATATTTAATGAAGGTTAATACTTTCAGAACCGATAATATATTGAAATTATTATACATACATCGTCGATGTATACCAAAAACAGCATTACTTAAAATTGTATTGTGAATGGATTGATGAACTTTCACTCATATATATTTGTTTCGGGATGTCATGAAAATTAAACATTATGAAAGAGCAGTCCTCCAATTGGATAAGAAAAATAAATAAAAAAATTGCATTGTTGAATTCGAAACAAGTGATAGATTGAACTAATTCTATATCGGCCTAATGAGGCGGAACAATAGCTTCGTTCCACTCAGTACCAAAACAATCTGGGTTCTAATCCTAACTGGATCGTTTTATACATATTGGGTGGTCCTGAAGTGAACGTATATTCGTTAAATAATGCAAAGAACGTGAAAATAATTATACAACGTACAGATACTTCGGAAGTCAATATTTTTTTAATAAAATGCTGAAAAAAACATTCCATTTTTTGTTCAATAAAAATAAATAAATTTGACTGAATAAGTGTATATTACGGTTTTAAATGAAAATTTTAATTAGAATATAAATGAAAAAAACAATAAAGCTTTCTATTCTATAACATACAGGTGATTAGTTAATTTGTCCACGTTTCGCCAATTCAGGCAACACCAGGACAAAAAAAAAAACAAGATCACACATATGCAAAATTATAAAGGAAAAAAAACATTCACAGGCTACATCAAACCAAGCCATCTTAATAAATACTTATTCTTCCTATCGATATTTAAATTTTTCGATGATTAAGCGAAGGGGCCCTCATCAGGTTCGTTTCTGACTTCTATGTATTAGCAGTAGGCACATCTTTTATTATTCTTTAGATATGTCCTTAAAGCTGATGGTAGAGAAGTCAATAAAGTGTACGTTTTGTCCAACGGTTGTCGATTGGTGATAGTATTTGGATTATGATGATAATATTGTTGATAATATAAAAAAAACATGACACTTTGTATTCAAAATAATGAAGAAATTTTTATATTTTTAAGTAAAATCTTCTTTAGCCTTATTTGTCATTTTTTTTATTTTTTGTGGATATTGAATTTGATCGAACCGTCAGATCTCCGTATTACAAAGATAAAATCAAATGGTGTCGACGAACAGAAGTGTTTTTGCATATGGGTTGAAATATCTCAAAAAGTAATAAATGTACCTGCATATTGTTAGAAAGGGAAATGTTCATCATTTTATCTTCTCTGTAATGAGCTATTATTCAAAATTGTATCGTAACAGGACGCCGTTTTAGAGAGGGGAAAGCGAAAAAATAGTGTCGATTACCAAATGATAACGAGTTTTATTGAAGATATGGATTAAAATATCTCAGAAATTTAAAATCGGATCTGCTTACTATAAGCGAAGGAATTGTTCAACATTCCATCATCTCATTCTAATTGGATATTATTTAGAATTTTATCTTAACGTGATGCCAGATTAGAGAGGCGAAATGGAAAAAATAGTGTTTCAAAGATTTGGATTAAAATATCTCAGAAACTAAAAAGTGGACCTGCATAGAGTAATAGAGGGAAAGGTTCAGCATTTCATGCTCTTTATAGTGAGTTATTATTTATAATTTACATTTCGTATTAATAATACCATTTGCCATGCTGATGTTTTCACATTTATCGTGTGGTCTGAAGCACACACACATATATATATATATATATATATATATATATCTAAACAACCACCCCATCACCTTCTATCCCTTTGTTAAAAATTTAGGCTTTCTCATAGATCAAACCCTTTCCTGGAATCACCATATCTCTCATATATCCCGCCGTGCAATTTCTACCCTCAAACTATTCCATCACTTCCGCCATCTTCTACCCCAAAATACCCGTAGACTCATAGTTTCCTCTCTCATCTTTCCCCACTTTGACTACAGCTGTGTGGTGTACGATGGCCTCTCGGTGGAACTGCGTGATAGACTCAAAAGACTTATGAATTGCTTCGTAAGATTTGTAATTGGAACCCCGAGACGCTCCCGTGTCTCCCACCACTACACTGAGTTAGGGTGGCTCTTCCCCTCCTTAAGAAGACAATATTTCCTTGGCACTTTCCTTTATCAAATCATTACCGATCATCGTCCTTCTTATGCCTACAACCTTCTCCAATTTAAGTCCTCAATCCATTCTCTCACTACAAGATCCCGACCCTCTGACCTATACATCCCTTCTCATAGATCTGCCTCATTCCAAAATTCCTTTATAGCCCGCTCTGTCAACTTTTGGAATTCCCTCCCGTTCAAAATTCGACATGCCCCTTCCCTGTATACATTCAAAAACCTCCTATTCCAATTCCTGTTCCAAAAACAGTCTGATACCAGCTAACTATTGATATTATATATGTATTGAGTAGCAATCATTTAATCATAACACTTGGTAATAGATAGTACATGCATTTCCTACTATCGACGTAGGAATTTCAATACATACATTTTTTTTTATATATATTTTTTTTTATTCAATTATAAGTAACTGTTTATTTTTATATATATATTCAAGTAAAGTTTTTTTTTTTTTTTTTATGAAATGAACTCATTGTATCTCTTTTTCGTTCTTCATTTCTCAAAGTGTATGTTTAAGTTGTTCAACCCTTAAATATAATTTTGTTCATAGTTCAAGTGATTCGTTCATAGTTTTAATTGTTTTGTTCATAATTTTAAATGCTCTGTGCATAGTTTTATCTGTTAGTATATAGCTTGTGCACCTAAGAGTTTCTTTACTTTTTATTTTATTTTATCAATTTTATTTATTGTTTCAACGTTCAGGCCAGTAATATTCTATTATTTTGTACATTATTGTTATTCTGAAGGGACTTAGTCCCAGAATAAAGTTTTTTTTCTATCTATCTATCTATCTATATATATATATATATATATATATATATATATATATATATATATATATATATATATATGCCAGCATGCCAGATAATTGAACTAAACATTTGTTTTTAGGAAATTCCTTTATTGAGATATATTGCAATCTGTCACATTCAAGGATAATAGTAATAGTGATAAAAAGAGTAGGTCATTCATACTATACACAATAAATAAAAATATTAAAGAAGAATATAATAATACTAAAAGTAAATGTATATAAACTGAAAGATACTAAACTAAACAATGCTATATGTGGAATGATTAAGTCAGCACTGGGAATGGAGTGGGGGTATCCAAAGGTTGAGAAGCAGGAAGTTGGCCATCTTGGAGAGGGTAAGGGGTTAAGCATCGTTAGGGTGAGACTAGCTAGTGTGTGATCAAGATAAAAGAAGAAGAATGTGAATCATTTCTATCTTCCTAATGCTTTATGTGTATTTCAAGTATAGTGAATAAGATAGTGAAACAGATCAGCAAAATGTTAAATTATTGTAAAGTTTTTTTTTGTATTTATTTATTTATATCATATTTACAACTGTATACAAAAAATACATCTCGTAAATTTGCACATGGATATAATGACATGAAACACATGTTCAGAAACTACCCATTGGCAGCACTCTAATATAATATGTATATGTTAGGAGATCACGTGGCCATCTTCATTTCAGACGCCTTGGTGGTTGTCAGGAATTGAATAGGAAGCAAGGTTAGAAATAAGAGGGTTGGAATGGATATGAAGTATATTATGGAAGGAAAGATATCTGGATTGGACCAAATCTGATACATGAGGAACATTAAAATCATTATGAATGATTTTATTTGTAATAAAGTAAGGAGCATTGAGGGTTTCACGAAGGATTTTGGATTGTGAAAATTGGATACGAGAGGAATTTGAAGGCTTGGTGGAGTCCTATAGCTCAACTGCGTAAGTCCAAATAGGCCTTATTATAGTCATGTAAATGAGTCTTTTGTAATTAATTGGAAGGTTAGAGCGTTTGCCTATTAAGTGTTGAAGTAGTCGGAGACTTCGAGCTGTTTCTTGTCGTTTCAGTCTGATATGAGGATTCCAAGTTAGACGTTTGTCCAGGTAGAGTCCTAGGTATTGTAAACTTAAATATAGTGTTATATATTTTCGAAGTTCATTCATATTCACTCCTCTTGCCTCATTAATTCTACCTCATACTCATCTCTATAAGCATGATAACCTTTGGAAATTAAATGCAATTTTAAGTAATATTTACAAATTAATATTTAGCTTAAGTTCAATCAAAGAAATAGATGAATAGCAACATAACAACAAAAATAAACTAATTTAACAAAATAAATAATTAAATACACACATGCTATTATACAATATTTACAACTAGTAGGCCCGTGCGAAAAATTCGCACAGCATATAGTTATCAAATGAAAAATTAATAAGAAAATATAAAATGCAATGTATCAAAGGATTAAGACATCAAATGTTACTTTATCGATAAATATAATCCACAAAGCAAACAAAAATTAATTGAAATCTTCATTTTTGTTTGGAACCAACATGTTTCCAAATTTCAGTAAGCTGTATCTTTGCTAAAAATTGTCCGATTTCGATGATTTTTTTCCTTTTGTAGGGAATTTAGTAATCTTTTATATAATTATGGGCATAGCCATTAAGGGAAAAGGGTGTAATTTTTAAGTTATTTGCAAATAAATTTTATTTTCTTTCATAACTTGTTTGCCTGAATTTTCTGGGTGATTGGACTATTTTGCCAGCCTGAAGGAGAAGGAAGCCTTTGAAATTGGTGGCTCAATCTTGAAATTTGGTGAATAAAATAACGATGATACGGCTTGCCGATCAAAAACACCATCGATAAATAATACAAACTCCTCCTCTCTCGATCATAGAGACCTCAAGTCGACGAAATGAGACATGTATTCAATGACAGTTCTACAATTAATGTAATGATGTGTGGATGCGAACCCTATGCCTTGCGTTATCTCGAACATAGTACGTTTTTGGGCTTAAAAACGCAGGATCCGATAGTTCCGAAGGAACAATCCGGGTCTTGCTGTATGCATCAAAATTTTCAAGATTCAATTTGTCCCGTATCGATCTACAGACCTACCACCGTTCCAGTATTGAAGCCTAGCAAAATGTTTGTATCGACTTTATTTATTTTAGGAAGAAAAACAAAAGAGGAGAATAAGATTCGCTAACCCCCCGTAAAATTCTGAATCCAACGGTACCCCATTTATGGTATTTGAGACAAGAGCTTATATTTGGTACAAAACCGATTTCGAGCCTTACTATAATATTATATGTACGGATATTCATTCATTCAAAATCTCCAAGCCAAGCCTTTTTCCACATTCGTGGAGAGAAAGGCAGGACTCTAGGAGATCCCAGCGTCTTTCACTCATCCGCATCACTGGTATTACCAACGGAGGCTGAGCAGAGAGACACTATAACCAGGCATACATAATCATTTGTTAAGTACCAAGTTTTTGCCTAATTTTATTTAAGTTTTTGGAAAATTATATAAGCTCTTAAGTAACAATATCACTGAGGGCAACAAATAATGTTATAAGAATAGAGACTTGGCAAGGTGTTCCGGTCTTAACGTTAAGATAAGTCTGTAAATTTTTGACAGGTAGAGTCAATTAACAGAGAAAAGACCCCTCCTAAGGACGACAAGAAATAACGGCTCTCTAACTTGATTGTAACTCGGAGGGAAAGCCGTCATGGAAAGTTGAGTGATTAGGCAGGATTTGGTCCTCGCCTAGTTGAGAAAAGTCTTTCCCACCGGATGGGTCCTTTCATAATAATTCCAGGCTCGGCGTGGCCACTGTTTGATAACATCCCAACTGACAGCTCATAACGCCAAGGAAACTTCCAAAGACCCTATAGTAAACTTTTAATAAAATTTTGAGCTCAATAGGCTTCAAAATATTGCAAAGTTCTCGATTGGGATTTGCTCGGCCGAAGGTGATCAACAGAAAAAGAGGACAGACGGAGTTATTGTCAGTTATTGTGTTTCTATTAGGTCGAAAGGAACTTTATTAGCTAGGACTGAAATGTAAGAAGAGGAGGAATGTGATCTGCATTACAGACTAGTATCCTTCAGGAACGCATATTAAGCAATCTGAAATAATAAAAATTTTTATTGATGACTTTACAAACTCGTGGACGTTGCTTTAATATTTTTTTCCATAATTGTGGATTGATAGTTGACTGTAGTGAATAATCGAAGAGAAGATTGGTTGGTGTAGTCAATTAAAAATAAATAATTATATGTTTGACTGATCACACCAACCATTCTTCTCTACAACCATTTTTTTTCCAATTGGAATCAAGTTTTACCACGTTGTGATTAATCCTGTCAGTGTTTACTTCGAGAACGAAATTGGCTTCTTTGGGAAGGCACCTAATCGTCTCCACTGAAACCGATACTGTGCAGCTCTTCTCGATTTCACCACTCCTAGATGCCGGTCATTCTCGACTATTCCAAACCGCAGCACTTTACATCAATCGATTTCTCTTCTTCTCTCAGAAAGTCCACCATAGTTGTGAAATAAGAATTAGAAAAAACTAGCAAAGTAATTTGCCAAAAGTTCATCTTTGTACATTATTCGATTTATAGTTTACGTAAAGGTAGGTAAATAGGATGCTTTATGTTTGTAGAATTATAAATATAACATCAATCGTTAAACCAAATCGAGACTCAGCTCCATGATGCATTCTCTAACAAGATGAAATAATTTTTCTTTTTGTTATGATTTTTTTCTTACTCACTTCCTACGCGAGCGTTACGAGTTCCTATATGAGCTCTATTATAAGTGTCCTTTTTTTTATTTTAAGGCTTCAACCACTAGGGTCATTATTGACTTATTTTCATTGAGAATTAGATTGTATTTTCAAGTTTAGAACATTTCAGAAAAGAAAATAATTTATTAATTTCATTCGTTATTGTCCTGTAAAATGAATTGTCAGATCACAAGATAGTCTAAATGTTTCGTAATCTCTGCATTCTGTTAAAATGGTTTTTTCTGTCAGAGGAGTCCCACAGGTTTGGCATGTTGGCGAAGAATCACGGGCCATCAGGTATCCATGAGTAAGGCGTGTATGACCTATACGCAGGCGCGTAAGAATAACTTCTCTATTATTCCTATTTGACGATGCCCAAGAGGAAACGTCACTCTTTAGCTCTTTCAATTTATTTTCGGTTACATTTGACCATATCTGTTCCCATTTAGTCTTCATTTTCTGTTTGAAGACGGTAATAAAATCCTCTACAGGTACTCCGAGATAAGATATTCCATCAGTAATGGCTTTTTTGGCAGCTCGATCAGCCTGTTCATTACCGGCTATTCGAGAATACCCAGGGACCCAGGCAAAAAATACTGATATATTATTTCTATTTGCAGACTTTATTGAGTACAGAATGTTCTGTATGATGATATTATATGAGTAAACATTTTCTAGACTAATTAGGACAGATAGAGAATCTATGCATATGACCATTTTTTGTTTAGTGGGCTGTATAACGTTTAAACCTTTTTGTATTGCAACCAATTCAGCAGTATAATTATTACATAGTGGTGAAAGAGAAAAATATGTCATCGTTCGTTACATATAATTGATGTTCCCACGCCTGTGGAGCTCTTCGGGCGTGTCCTTAAGTGTCCCTAACTGAGACAGATTGTAACATCTCTCAAAAACAAGTTAAATAAAAAAATTCATTTCCTAAGGTAAATTTGTTTGTTAGTTTGCTGTAGTTTCAAAGGCGTAAAACATTCAGGTTGGTCATCAACGCCTGCAAATTAATCTTCTTTATCTTTATATTAAATTTCATTTAGCAAATTGTTTGGTTTTAAGTAATCTAACACTAACTTTATAGTATCTGTAAATTAGTCATCACTTAAAGTGTTAGATTTTGGAGGTGTAAGTCCTAGACTATTTAGATTTGATATGTAAAAAGAACATCCCTGTAACATTTAGCTAACTGTAAGAGTATTATTACAGTGTTGACATTGTGGTGATTGCTGTTTGCTAATGATATGTGAGTGGGTAATATTAGTGTTGCCTATTCTTAGACTGGTTAAGATTACTTCTCTGCGGATAAGGCGATTCGATGTTGACAATGGCTTTACTATTTTTTTAATATTTTTCAATTCTTCCTAAGGACGAGAAGCTTCGTATCCCGGCATGTTGATATAAGAAAAACTACTGTGTTTTTCTACTGGGTTGGTTATAATAATTTTGAAACTTACATTTAAATTCAACAGAATCTTTACTTTCTTTATTGAATATTAATACATTCTGCCACATTAAAGGGCATTAATATTAAGGCTACATGATTCATTCACACAATATGTACGTACAATTCATATTTCAATAATAAAGAAAAAGAAGTATAAAAAAATAAAATAAGTAAATTGATATGCCTGTGCTAAAAAAAAAAAATGAAATAATAGATAAAACCTAAATTAAATTAAAGTAAATAAATCACATGCACATCTATGTACAATATTTACGTTCACCCAGGGGACTCTGAGTCATGCCTTATCCCCCGATGGGGAAGCCAGGGCAGGACTCCAGGAGATCCCAGTGCTTCTCTCTCATCCGCGTCACTGGTATAGTAAGCCAGTGGAGACTGATGGAGGGCACTAGAGACGCGATTTTGAAACTTAAGAAAATTTATTTTAGGTACTTTTATAGTACGAACTTCAATTGCATTATTCTATTCAGTTTTAAATACGATTATACTATTTATATAATTCTTATGTTCTCAAGAAAAAAGTAAAGAGAACTGTACTGATTTACTCGGCAGATTTTTTTTTTTTAATTTATTGAATTTTACAACTGTATTAAAAAAATAAATACATCAAGTGCATCTATCTATGATATAATGAAGTGGCAGGCACTAGTACAGAAGCTACACATTTATAGTTCTCCGATAAGAGTTCTACACCACAAAGTCTCAAGGCTATGTTCTTTTTCCGCCGTCTTAGTGAATTATCAGGATTCTTAGGAAAAGCAAGGTTGTTATAAATTAGTGAATTCGGAGAAGCCTGGAGTATCATACGTAAAATTGAGGTTATTATTGATAGATTTTAATCTTAACAAAGTAAGGAATGTCGATGATTTTAAGAAGGATTTTGAACTGCAAATATGATATACAAAAGGAATTACATGCTTATATAGAGTCTCGAAGCTCTTATTAGGCCCAATTGTGCCTAATTACAGTCATACAAATCCGTATTTTGTAAGTAGTGGAATTTAAGAAAGAACGCTATTTAGCGTTTAAGCAGTTGAAAATGTCAAGCAGGTTCAATCCTTTTCGTTATTATAAGAAAATTCCAATTAAAAAGTTTGTCTTGGTGGAGTTTTGTTTAACGGATCTGTTCAATAGGGTAAGTAGAATATTATTAAAGGGGAGAAATTCGTAGGTGAAAAACAAAGGGCAAATTTAATTTAATTGTATTTATTGAAATTTATTATAATCATCGTTTTCCCACACAAATCGTCAAGGCTTGTGATATGGGTTTCAAAATTCTGGGATGCATTCAATGGGTCACCGATAACACTTATTTCCACCGTTTCATCAGCATTCAAGTAAGTTGTTAAAAAAATTTATTTCTGAAAGTGATAGGATAAGTTGATGTCAGCTGTATAAACTTAATAGTGAATGAAACCGAGGGTGCTACGTTGAAGAACATCAGCAGGCAGAGAAAAGAAGAAGGAATAGGTGATATGTTGGTTTGCTTTGATTGATTCGTCAGTGGGATAGAAACGGAAGATAAAGCATGAAAGGTGTATCAACACACGGAGTTTGTGAAACAATCTCAGACTCGATCAGAACCTGTTATACCGAGAAAGGCTGTCAATAGCGTAGTATACATATCTTGACCATGCACTAATTATAAATAAGATAAGAACTGCTAAAAATAATTTTTGGTTTCTTAAAATATCTTTATCAAACGCACTGCCAATTTATATATTGCTAATTGTTTATAAATCATTGCTCACCTCATCAGAAATGAATATTGTGCAAATAAGTCCTTTTGGTTTTCCTGTTTATTTTTATGTCACTATGATACACTTCTTATCTGATGAATTAATCTCTAAGGGAGGTTGCTTATGCTGTTTGTAATATGTCAACAACTATAGTTGTTAACTCTTGTTGAAAAATAATAGCTTAGTATTATGTTTGCTATTCCATAGTGAATATGAAAGAAAGTATCATTTATTATCGGTATATTTTGTTGTATTATTTTAAAAAAGGTAAGCGTAATTTGTGGGGATGATGCCTTAACCGGACGCACCTGTCAAAATTGGTTTGTCAAATTTCATTGAGGAAATTTTGACATCAATGATGCTCAACGGTCTGGTCACACACATGAGATTGAAACGAGCAATGTTAAGGCCATTGTTGATCAAAATCCCATTCAATCAGTGCTAGAGATTACTAAATCTGTCGCAAATAAGCGTAGAAAACCATTTGCACAAGCTCGGCTATGTTTCCAGGTCTAATGTTTGGATCCTTCACATGATTTTTTTTTTCAAAAATCACAAAAAAATGTTATAACTTCAATAGGACTTTAGCTATCTACCAGAAACTTAGTAGGAATTTAGAGAGACATAAACTACATAAAATAGCATCAACAGAACATTGGTAAACAAACTACAAATGGAGATAAAAAAAAACTATAAAGAGTTTTTGTTTATTTATTCCTTATGTAGGCATAAATCAAATACAATTCATACGACATTGAAGACCGATAATTCAGCTTTCGAAGAGTTATGAACGATCGGGAGGGTGTTGTATTCTACCATGACAACGCTTCGCCCCACACCTCATTGGTCACCCGCAACAAATTATTGAGCCTTGAATGGGACCTTTTGCCCCATCCTCCCTCTTCACCAGGCTTAGCTCCAAGTGACTTACACTTGTTCCGGTCTCTGCAGAACTTCATGAATGGAAAGAAATTTTTAAAAAAATAGGACATCAAAAACCACTTGGATCAGTTTTTTAACAATAAACTCCAGATTATGAACATGGCTTTATGCCATGAGAGATTGTAACATCTCTCAAAAACAAGTTAAATAAAAAACTCATTTCCTAAGGTAAATTTGTTTGTTATTTGTTTGTTTGATGTAGTTTCAAAGGCGTAAAACATCCAGGTAGGTCATCAACGCCTGCAAATTAATCTTCTTTATCTTTATATTAAATTTCATTTAACAAATTGTTTGGTTTTAAGTAATCTAACACTAGCTTTATAGTATCTGCGTCATCACTTAAAATGTTAGATTTTGGAGGTGGAAGTCCTAGACTACTTAGATTGTTGTTTGCTAATGATATGTGAGTGGGTAAGATTAGTGTTACCTATTCTTAGACTGGTTAAGATAACTTCTCTGCGGATAAGGCGATTCGATGTTGACCACGGCTTTACTATTTTTTTAATATTTTTTAATTCTTCCTAAGGTCGAGAAGCTTCGTATCCCGGCATGTTATTGAAAGAAAAGCTGCTGTGTTTTTCTACTGGGTTGGTTATATTAATTTTGAAATTTATATTTAAATTCAACAGAATCTTTAATTTGTTCATTTGAATATTAATACATTCTGCAACATTAAAGGGCATTAATATTAAGGCTACATGATTCATTCACACTATATATACGTACAATTAATATTTCAATAATAAAGAAAACGAAATATATAAAAATAAAACAAGTAAATTGATATGCCTGTGCTAAAAAAAAAAAATGAAATAATAGATAAAAGCCAAATGAAATTAAAGTAAATAAATCGCATTCACACCTATGTACAATATTTACATTCACCCAGGGGACTGATTTTTTTTTTTTGTGAAATGATAGGAAAAAGTCATATTAAATAATGGTCAATATATTGTAGATTAAAATAAATTTTATGTTTATAATACATTGAGTTTTATTTCACCCTGAAAGACCGAAAGGATTTATTTGCTAACCCAATATAAAATTGTTTAAATATTTGTAAAATCTACCAGTGTCTATGTTTTGGAAATGAACTTAAATGATACTTATATATTATATATACATCATTTAATTATGTAATATTTACCATAATATTATACATTGATTCAATTATTTAAGACTCAAAATGCCTAAAATCAATTTTTCGTTTTACAACCCATATCACGAAGCATTTTATCATAAATAGGTCTTATTGTATGGCCTCTGTATTACACTATTGGGAGTCTTTCTCGATATAGCAACAGGCTTTTGATCGAGTCTGGCACTCAGGACTGTTTTACAAACTTCGTAAATTCCGGCTCTCTGCATACTTTCTCATTCCTACCTCACTGACAAATCAATCAAAGTAAATCACAATAGTGCCTACTCATTCCTCACCGCTCCACTGATGTTCTTCAAGTATCACCAATTTCATCTATTATTTAGTTTATACCGCTGAAATCAATTCATCCAATCAATGTTCATCGACATATTGTTTTAACCTCTGATTTGTATGCTGATGATAGGTGTGTTATCAGTGAATAATGACCTATTAATTGCATCCCATAATTTGTTTTTTCATAATAACAATTGACATAGCCTAATTTACTGGAAACGTCCTTTGGTTTTTGTTATTTAAGGTAATTTATAACCCATTTGATATCGTAATCGATATTAGTTTCACTTACATATATATATGTAATATATAGTAAGGGTAAGTATTGCGATCTTGAAAATTTTTGAATCTGAGTTTTCAATGGAAATACACGATTTGGGGCAGCCTGAGTCCAAATGACTAAGTCCTGAAAAATGGTCTGTGAGTCTGTGTGTATGTGAACACTCTAGCTCGAAAACGAAAAGTCCTAAGAAATTGATATTAGGTATTTAAAATAGGTATATACGTAAACCCTCGGTTATGGGTCTAATATTTTTCGACAAGGCAGTGTCTTGGGCCCAGTTCTCTTCATCCTCTTCACCGCTGTCATTCCAACCAACCCCGATACCCTTCTAGCAACCTTCGCTGACGATACCGCCATCCTGTCATCCCACTCAGATCCTGAAACAGCATCCTTAAACCTACAAAGACACATTTCCCTGATTGAGCAATGGTGCAACAATTGGCGCATTAAGATAAATGAATCCAAATGCAAGCATGTCACCTTTACCCTCCGACGCAGATCCTGTCCACATATCCTTTTCAACTCTGTCAAAGACTAACTTGGAACCCACATACCAGACTTAAAAGACAAGAACTTAACCGACGATTTGGCCAGCTATACAGACTACTTAACAGAAAATCCAATCTCTCAATAGAAAACAAACTATTAATATACAAGACCATGCTCAAACCCATCTGGACCTACGGACTTGAACTGTGGGGGACAACTAAATTTTCGAACATCAAACGCATCCAATCCTTTCAGTCTAAAGTCCTCCCTATAATAGTCAATGCTCCTTATTATGTTACAAACAAAACCCTACATCATGACCTTTACATCCCTTATGTCCTTGATGTTATTCCATCTCGATTCTCAAATTTTCATCTGAACCTAATCCACCACCCTAACTCCTTAGCACAATCCTTATCCAGCTCCAGTCACCCCTACAACCCTCCTCGAAGGTTGAAACGGCAGTGGCCTCGAGACCTTTTGTAAAGACTGTCACTGGAGTTCTGGCAATGGCCAGCCTCTCCACTCACGTCATGAGCATCTGTTGCTTTAGTGCCCTCTCTCAGTTTCCACTGGACTCCTGCCGGTGACGCAGCTGAGAGAGAAGCGCTGGGATCTCTTAGAGTCTCGCTCTGTCCTTCACACGTGGAGGAAAGGGCTGGACCCGGAGCTCCTTTGGCTGATTGTAAATAAAGTATGAATGTTTTTCTTTTTTATGTATTAAGTATGAATGTTTTTCTTTTTTATATAATAAGTATGAATGTTTTTCTTTTTTATATATCTATTTGTTTTACTTATTATTATTATTATTTTATTTTTAATTTGAATTCAAGTTACATTTCTTTAGTTTTATAGTTTTTACCTTTGTTAGATAGATATATATTTTTTTATTTTTATTTATTTTTTTTTATTGCATTGTATATATAGTATGAATGAGCCTCACTCAGCTTTAGTAGTCAGTGCCCTTAAATGTGGCAAAATGTATTATTTCTCAATAAAAAGATTTTAAAAAATATATATATATATTTTTCGACTTGTTGGTCTAACCAAAAAAAAGTTTCTTTGAAATCGTCGACTCCACGTTTGCGAACTCCTCTTATTAGACTATTGTTTTTTTTTTTTTTTTTTTTAATGATTTTATCGAGTATTAATACAGTCTGCCACACTGAAGGGCATTGGTACGAGAGCTATAGTATTCATGCATACAATAGGCACATAACAAAGAAAAATAAATATAAAAAACCAAAGTAGAAAAAAAAAGATAAAGTAATACACAAGATAAATAAAATAACAGATTATAACCGAATGGTAATAAAATAAATATAACACATCCACACCTATGTACAATAAAATTATTGTTTAATGTTACAATATCGTCATATCTTAAAAGCTTTATACATATCTGGATATGTTTGGATTTTTTTTGTCTAGGTTAATGTAAAAAGTTCCCACACTTTCCCACATGCAGCTTAGAGAGAAAGCATCTATCATGAGTTTAAAAAGGTGAGCGCGAAATTTTAAATAAAAATATACCCTTGGTCCCTGCACTTGCTCGATGGTGAAGTTGCCAACTCCAGCAATTGCTTACTTAAACATTTACATTTTCTAGAGTGCTTCATTTATTTGCAAATTGGCCGAGCAACTTTTAAGACTTTTCCTTCTGATGTTCCCTGTTTATTTCACTTTACCATTTTCTAATTTCGCTCTTTACACTGGAATTAGAAGTGAGGGTGTTGTCACCCTTATAAAAAAAATAAATAAACTGTAGGGTGGAAACTTTAACTGGGGGATGAGGGAATAATTTTTTTGTCCTCTTGCCACTGAATTGCCTTCAAAGGCTTATTGCTTCCGAGCCTCCCCTCAACTTTTTTTCCAGTTTTCCTGTTTCTAAATTGAACATAAACATCTGAGAGCTCCTTGTGGATATCGCTAGCAAAAAACTTCAAGTGTTCGATACCGGCTCAGTCAGGATCATCGATATGTTAGTTAACGATCCATGTTAGACATATCGAATTAATTATTATGCAATTTTTGCCTACCTTAAAACGGAGGAACTTAATATTATTTCAAAAATTCCATAGCATATTTGATGATGCATGCGAAAATTAAATTACAAAGTTATAGCACCGTATTTTTTTTTTTTTTTTTTTTTTTTTAATCTATTTATTGAATAATAATACATGCAGCCACTGCTGGAGGGCTATAAGCATTAGGGCTAAAAGTTCTCATTCATACAATATATACAAATAATAAAGAAATAAATATAAATATAAGAAGTAAATAAATAATACTGATGAAGAAGATAAATAAAAAGAAAAGAAAAAATAATAATAATAAACAAATAAAATAAAATAAAAACTTCTAAACACAATCATAACTATATACAATATATACATTCGCCCAAGAATCTCCGAACCAGACTTTTTCCCCCACACGTGGAAGGCAAAGCAAGACTCCGGAAGATCCCAGCGCCACTTTTCCAGCCGCATCACTAGTATTAGAAGCCAGTGGAGACTGGAAGAGGGCACTAGAGCCACAGACGCTCAGGACATGAGTGGAGAAGCTGGCCATTGCCAGGACTCCAAAGGTATATTTACAAAAGATCTCGAGGCCACTGCCGTTTCAACCTTCGAGGGGGATGGTATGGATGCTCGGAGCTGGATAGGGATTGGGCTATAGGATTGGGATGATGTATGAGGTTCTGGTGAAAGTTGGAGAATCTGGATGGGATGATGTCATGGACATATGGGATGTTAAGGTCATGGTGTAGGGTCTTGTTCGTGACATAATATGGAGCATTGACTATTGTTCGAAGGACTTTAGACTGGAAGGATTGGATGCGTTTGATATTCGATGATTTAGTTGTCCCCCACAGCTCAAGTCCGTAGGTCCAGATAGGTTTCAGTATGGTCTTGTAGATTAATAATCTGTTTTCTGTTGAGAGATGAGATGTTCTGTTTAGTATTCTATATAGCTGACCAAATCGTCGGTTAAGCTCTTGTCTTTTAAGTCTCGTATGTGGGTTCCAAGTCAGTCTTTTGTCCAGAAGGAAGCCAAGGTATCGGACTGTGTCTGAGTAGGGAAGAGGAATTTTTTTTTTTTTTTTTTTTTTTGGTCCTTCCCTTCCTCGCCGTTAAGGCTATACGGGATTTTCCCGGGCCAGGGAGTGTGGGCGGGGATTTAAAAGACTCCCTCGGCACCGGGATGCGAACTCGTGACTATTTTTATATCTTTAATTCATATGTCAGGTTGCCAGGCAACGGCGGTGCAGTGCACACGCTTTAGCCCATTCGGCTACCCCGCCCATAGGGAAGAGGAATTGAATTAAAAAGGATTGGAGGACAGGATCTGCGTCGAAGAGTGAAAGTTACATGTTTACATTTTGATTCATTAATTTTGATGCGCCAGTTGTTGCACCACTGCTCAATGAAGGAGAGGTGTCTTTGCAGGTTCTGGGACGCAATTAGAGGATCCGAGTGGGAGGATAGGATGGCAGTATCATCAGCAAATGTTGCTAGGAAGGTATCAGGACTTGAAGGGATGTCAGCGGTAAAAAGGATGTAGAGAACTGGGCCCAAGACACTGCCTTGTGGGACACCAGCCTCAATTGGATAATGTTTGGAGAGTTCAGTGCCGCAGCGGACTTGAAAGGAGCGATTTGAAAGGTAGGATTTGAGGACTAGATACAAGGGTTGAGGTAAATGGGTTTTGAGCTTGAAAAGCAAGCCATCGTGCCACACCCGGTCGAAAGCTTGAGCTACGTCCAGAAAGGCACCAGTGCAATATTGCTTGTTTTCAAGTGCAGAGGATATGTGGTCCACAACGCGAAGGCCTTGTTGGACAGTGGAGTGTCTTGAGCGGAATCCAAACTGATGGGAAGGGATATTGTGGGATTCCAGTATGGGTAGGATGCGTTTGAGAAGGATTTTCTCAAAGATTTTGGAAAGGATCTGAAGTAAGCTTATCGGTCTATAGGATGATGTACAATTAACAGGTTTACCTGGTTTAGGAAAGAGGATAATTATGGAGTGTTTCCACACCAGAGGAAAGTGGGTTGTGCGGAGGATACAGTTGAATAGGTATGTAAGGAATATAATTGCTTTTTTGGGAAGTTGTCTGAGGATCTGGGAAGTAAGGAGATCGTGTCCTGGAGATTTGCGAGGTTTTAGGTTCTTTAAAAGGAATTTGACCTCAGAGGGGTTGACGGCTTTAGGAGGTAAGGAGAGAGGAATCGGTGAAGAGAGGAATTCTTTAACTTCAGCAGTATGGGAGGGATGGAGTTCAGGATGAGGAGTGAATGTGTACGATAGATGTTTAGCAAACTCTTCTGCTCTATTCTCATCTGACGAAGCCCAGGAACCATCATCACGGCGGAGGGGGTGGGAAATGGATTGGAATTTAAGGATTTTTTTAGTTACATTCCAGAGGGAGTTATCACTTGCAGATAGTGAGGAAAGATAGGAATTATAGGATTGGGATCTAAACGTAGCCAGTTTTTGTTTTACCTGCTTGGAATAATAGTTATATGATTTCCGATCATCAGGATGCCTGGTTCTTTGCCAGATGGTCCTAGAGCATCGTTTTCTATTAATAAGGTCCAGTAGGTCTTGGGGTAGAGGATTTATTTTGCGGTATTTTTTAGAAGGATAAGGTGAAGATGCAGTCCAAACTGCTTGTTGGATCAAGGTAGTCATGGAATATACTGCTTCATCTAGGTCTGCGGGTGTTTTTAAGGAAACTCTGAGGTCAATATTATCATCCAGTATTTGACGGAAGAGGTTCCAATTAACTGGCCCCCTAATAAATGAAGGTGGAGGTGGTTTGGGAATTGGTGATGTGGAGACCGTTAGGATTAGGGGACTATGGTCTGAGGAAAGATCATCAAGTCTTGAGATGCAATAATGAAGGGACCCTAGACCTTTGTGGATGAAAAAATCTAGGAGATCGGGATTGCGGTTAGGATCTGTTGGCCAGTATGTGGGAGAATTGGGTGAGAGGATGTTGCTGTGATGGGAATTAAGTGCAGATAGCAATGTTCGTCCTCGGGAATTTGTGGTTCTGGCTCCCCATTGCTGGTGTTTAGCATTTAAGTCTGCACCTAGAAGGAAGTGGTGTCCTAAGGAGTTAAGGAAGGAAGTTAATTGGGATTCTGAGATGGGTATTTTAGGCGGGGAGTATGCTGCGACTACTGCTATTGGGTAAAGGGAAGTTTGGATTATCACGGCAGTGGATTGTAGGAAATTATGGGTTAGCAAAGGGAATAGATGATGGGAAAGGGATTGATGGATAATTATGTATGGCAGTGCCAGCATGTGCTGTTCCATCAGGATGGTCGGTTCGATAGATATGATAGTTGGGGATGTTAAGTGGTCGTTTGTTGGTAAGTCGAGTTTCAGTTATTAATGCTATATCAATGTTTTTGTCCTGTAATAAGATTGTTAGTTCGTTGACGTGATTTCGAATACCATTCGCATTGCAAAGGAGAACGGAGAGGGATTTGATTGGGGGCATTTAAGGATTTCTCGACAGTGGGATGAGGTTGGATACAACATTGGTAAGCAAGGAAATGAGAGGAGTGATGAGTGACCTGAATTCAGAGAGGAAAGAAGTCAATAGGCTTGTGAGGTCAGTGGCATTGGGAGGAGGAGGAATGAATGTCTGGTTATTAGGCCTAGGTTCAGAGATGGGATAAGGGTCTTGTGGTTGAGATGTGAATACTCGAGGTTGAGGTTCTTGTGGCAGGGCCTGAGTTTGTGTGGGTGCAGTGTCTCCTTTGAACATCTGAGCATAGGACACTCTTGTATTTACAGTTCTAGAGGGTTGTCTTGGTGGCCTGGATGGCCGTTCTTCTCTTGGAGCTGCATAAATTCTTGCTTTCAGTTCCTTATATGTTTGGCAACCCTTGTAGTTCGCTGGGTGCCCTTGGTGGCATAAAGCGCATACTGCTGGTGTTCTTCTGGACTTCTGGCAGTCCTCAGTTTTATGTTGATCACCGCACCTGACACATCTAGGAATGTGGTGGCAATAGCGTTTCGTATGACCATAAGCCTGGCAGTTATGCCATTGTACAATGTCGCGCTTAGTGTAGGGCTTTTCTACAACAACGCTAGTGTAATAAAAGCGTGTGACCTTGTAGATTTCTTCGACCTGGGGCGTTCGGTCAAGGTCAACGAAGAATAGTGGGAGCGGTATTTTATTTTTTGTACCAGGCTGTTCTCTATCTTCCTTGAATATATTCACTATTTGTCGAACACGGAACCCCATCTCAGTTAGTTCTTCTTTAATGGCATCCAGCGGTGTTGATGGGTGTAATCTCCTGATCACCACCCTGAGCGCTCTCTCTTGGCGCAGTTGATATGTGTGATAATCCGCCTTAGTGTCAGATAAATACTTGACAATTTTTCTGTACGTATCTGGGGTGTCAGGCATTAATTTCGTGTCATTAGTGCGGCTTTGGCATACGTATTTACCTGAGCCCACTGTATTATTTAATTGTTGACACATTAATTGGAAATTTTTTATATTTCTAACGAATATTGGTGGAGGTTTAGGTTCACTAGAGATGGATACTGCTTCCATTTGTTCATTCTGTGTGTTTGACAGCACTTGGAATGGATTAGCTGTAAAAAAAGGCGATTCTTCTAGCGTACCTAGTATTGGTATAACTTGTGTTGACATATTTTGTGATGATGTGCCAGGTTGATTTTCAACTTCGTCAACTGAGCTCTCTGGTGTAGCTGGCGGGGTATTTTTTTTAGAGCGTCTAGCCCTTTTCTTGATGGGTGAACTCTTTGTGGTATCGAGACTCCTAGATCTTAAAGTTCGATTGTTTCCTTTGCTCGACATTACCATATGAAAATAGCGCATCTCATATTAATTTAATTAGAGGTAACTGTAATAATTTGGAAAAAAAAATGTCCTTTATCAATTACGTATATATTACGCGAGTTTGTAGAAGTCTAAGTAACGTAGATCTGCTTCCGCCAAAGGGCAGCAGCCCACTGGTCGGATTAACGAATGTATATGGCCGGCTTGTTATCTATCACTATCCTCAGGTCTATTTACACTGTTCACAATGCCGTTATAAATAAGTGATTACTCACCTTGTTAATGTCCAGTTTCAACTTAATTGTTAACTTAACAGTTTACACTACTTTTTCACATATAACATGAATTATTTCACTGTTAATAAAGTCACTTAATAAGAGACGAAATAAAGAGTATATGTGTAAGGTTAACGCATGCGCAGAACTCATAGCACCGTATTAACTACTTTTTTAAAATTTATTTTAAATAAACGGAATTTATATATTTTAAAACCATTTTAAGGACTTTTAAACTGTTAAATTATGTTTTCAATAAGATAGCCATAAAATAATAATTTCTACTTGCTCTTTAATCAGGCTTGCTGTTAAACCTTATTTTTTTAACTAGTTTTAATTTCAGTGTTTTAGCAAAAATAACTACAACAAATTATTATAGATCATTGATAATTAAATTATTACAGATTTTTTTTTATTTATTTAGAAATATAATAATATAATAAATTATTGTCACACAGACAATAATTATAGTGAAATTTAAACATATTCACACCATATAAAGATCTTTGGTAATTAAATTATTACAGAGATTTAATATTGCAATAATAATATTGCATAATAATTGTTTTAAATCAATTACTAAAATATAATTTTCATTTATAAAAAATATGTAAACAAATGATGTTTTTTTCTATTATGATTTATTATACCTTCTTTAATCATTTCACATTATTCACGGGGCATTGCATATTTAAGTTGATTATTAAGTAGTTCATATATTCTTCAAAACTAATGATACGCTTAGTCGATAAAGGCCTTGGCATGATATACTCTCTGGTTTTTAGTATCTATATACTACAATTGGTCGGCATGTATGGCATATAACTTGAAGTGGCGAAATTTCACTGACTATTTATTTTTGAGACTTTGGAACCTTCTAATAATATCATATAGACAAGGTAATCTTTATCCAGAAAAGAAAAAAATCTATCATATCATATTTCTGACGATCTTTATCGTAAACTAAGGGACTACAGCCAAAAAAAAAAGTTATTAATAATTTTTTCCCGTTCCCAGCTCTTTTTACTGTTATTATAAAGAGCTGAAATGGCTTTATCCTTCGCGCTGACGTAAGTATTTTTTAGCATCGTTCCTCTTCCAAGTCATCAAGTCTTGCCATCCTTCATACATCTCCGAGCTCCTTCAAATCAAATCCTCTGTCCACTCCCTCAAAACCCGTTCCCAGTCTTCAGATTTGTATACAAGATCAAACCGAACCGCTACTTTCTACTGATCTTTCGTTGATCGATTCACATCCATTAGGAATTCAATCCCATCCTGTATCTGTCGCTCTTATACGCTCCCCATCTTTAAATCCCGCCTGTTCAATCACCTCTTATCCGTTCAGTTCTCATAAAATTTAAATAGATGATGTAAATATATATACAAATAATTAGTTTGTTTTAAATTCTTTTATTTCATTTGTTTTCTCTTAATTGAAGATTGAAGGTAAATAATGTTCTATTCTTTTACATATTCAGTATATAAATCTGTTTATTTTGTAATTATTCTCTGAGGCTCCAATGCCCACATTTCTATCTCTGCACGTTATTCTAAAGGAACTTGTCCCAGAATAAATAGAGCATTATTATTATTAAATCCGTTTTACTTCAATTTTCATAAAAGTATTTCATCTATTTTCTAATTACATTCAATTGATTAAAATAAAATAACAAAAATAAAATATCTATCGCAGACATTAGTGTCGCAGAACAGCAGAGGAAATGAGGTTCCACGTTGATCGGTTGGGAAAACACGAAGGGATCGTATTCGAAACGAATGTATAAGAAAGCGGCTGGAAATACCTAAACATTTTGGAGACCTGGCAACTAAAGTGCTTTGGATATGTTGGCCACATGAACGAGGACATGGACCCCATAAAGGTATTTGAGGCTCGACCCACTGGGAAGAGACCACGATTGCGTCCCAGAGTTTCATATCAGGAGTTCATGCAGAGGATTGGTGGTAGAAGAAGCAAATACCTTAACCAAATGAAGCGGTCAAGCAGAGATCAAAAAAAGTGGCTGCGTTAGATAGAGGCTCCTCGACGCTAGAAATGGCATTGTGAGGAAGATAAAGGAGAAGCAGATTTTAAAAACTGCAATTTTATTATAAACTTTCTTAATATACAATTTAAAGTAATTTTGCAATATATACAAATATTTTATTATATTCTTCATCAGATAGGTAAGAAATGTTTCGGTACTAGACCACCCATCAAGGATTAAAATTACAGCTATAAAATATTTATATTATTACTTACTTATGTATTTATTTATAAATATTTTGGGGTCTTCGACGACATGGATCATTTTCGCCCTTGATTACAATTGGATCGACTACTGCATAGGTAGAAATAACAACACTACCGCTAAAAAATTTAATTTACATTTTAAGACATTTGAAAATAGTTGCATTTGTTGTGGTAGAATTGAATTTAAGTTAAATACAAATAAATGTACGTTAACAAAAACAATTCAAATAAAGGTCAATGATTTCTAGAATGAAAGTTAAAAATACATTTTAAAAACTAAAAATTAACATTAAAAGAAGTAAAGTTAAAAAGCACAATTAAAATATTAAAAACTACAAGAAGTAAAATTGACAAAAACCGTTATGATTAAAAGTTAAAAGAAGAAACATAAAAAGGTATATTTACAATTCGAAGAAGAACTTAAAAACTTGACAAGTATATTCACAATTACAAGATGAACAGTTTAACGGGACAGTTTATATTTAATTACTGAAATCACAGAAAGAAGATTTAAAGATACTAATTATGTTGAAGATACAAATAATGTTTAACTTACAATAATTGTATAAATTAATTAGTAGGATTATAAAGTGATGTAAGTTCATCTTTTATGAGTTAATACAAATATTATAATTTTACTGGTTTACGAATAAATTTCACCATTACATTTTTTGAAATATTTTGATTTCCTTATATATGTTGGTATTAAGTTTTTAATGGCATTGGGGTCCTTTTGAAGCGATTCTTCAAGATTATTTCTGAAAAGATGTTGGTCCTTATGAGATTGGAATTCCATTCGGTTAAGATTTGAAGTAACATTGAGTTGGAGAATTTTTCCTTATGAAATACTGTTGGGCAAGCCGAGTATGTCCGATCCTCAGCAATGTATTATTACTTAAGCAATACGTCATTGAACTGTGGCACATTATTTTATTTTTTTTTGTAGTTTGTATGGATTACCATATATACATGTTGTTAAATATAAAACTTTGTCTCAATTGTGTTTCCAATATGTCTAATATGTTTCAGTGAAATTTATTATTTTTAAACATTCATTTTAAACCAAAAGTCCAATGTTGTTGCCCAAAAAATTATGCCCAAATGCGAGATCGAGACGATCAACTTTAAAAATGAAGGTACCTATTCTAAATTTAGGATTATACCTAGGTTTTTGTTGTAATATGTTTTCTTATTTCTATTTCTTTATTTATTAGTTTATTTCCCTTATTATTTATAGTATTTCAGCTAATTATTTGCTTATTTTATAAGGAATACTGTTATAATAATCCTGGGTATTTATTATAATGAAGGTACATTTTCGGATTATACCTGGTGTTACACAAATTCGTGATCGAGACGAGTCTCGGTCTTGCAAACTCAGTCTTCTTCTAGGTCTTGGTCTTGAGCAAGAGTCTCGCAACAGACTTGCAGTTAGCTATTATCTTATTGCAATCGAGATATTATTGTAATTTTTTAGGTAGAGGAAATCTATAATAAATGAAATATTGGAAAAGTTAAAAGCAAAAGCATTTTGTTGACACCAATTCTTTACATACAGTAACCAAAATTGCCAAGTATTAGTAAATATCTTGCCTTAATTTTTATTCACCTAAAACATTTTTTTTTTACCAATCTAGGTCTTGCAACAATTAGGCGGTCTTGGTCTTGGTCTGCAAAGTGCAAGACCAAGGCCGTTTTTGGGCAACACTAAACGTTACACGCAAATGTAGGATAATTTGACTAATTAAGGTGGTAAACAAAAAAAAGTTTCTTTGTATAATTGACAATGAGCGTATGACTTTGTCAATTTATTTATATATTTATATTCATTCATTTTATCTCTTCTATAGCCATTATAAGAGAATAAAAGGCTATTTTGACCATAGCAGCCACTAGAGCGAGGATATATCTCGCGAGGCCTAAGGGAGATTAAGGCCAGCTAGATAATTAAAAGCATAATTCTCCCAGAACGGGTTGCGTCGGATTGTCTGTGGTCCATACGTGGTATATTGTGGCAGCCACATTTCACTAGCCTGTAAATACTCGCTTCCAAAAACGATGGTTCATGTTGTCATATCGACCCAGAATCCTCACCAACGATAAATACATATGAAATATGCTGTAGTGACGTTCTTCCATTTTCCCCGTTTATTTTTATTTTTATTTTTTTTTTTATATAAAGTTTTATCAAGAATATATATTTTATAAAAATAAAAAAAAAAAACAAAGGATGGGTTTTTTACAAATTTTTTTTTTCTAGATAAAACTTCGCCAATAACTAAATATAAGTTACTAAGGTATAGTCATAGCAGATGTATTAAAATCGTGCTTGACATTAAATTTTAATTTTAATTTTGTTTTTATTTGTGATATTCACTACTGTATTAGAAATAAAAATACATTAAATAAATGTGAACAAAAGTATATAATAACATGAAATCACTTTTTTAAATTAGTTTCCGTATAATAGAAATCTTTATTTTTAATTTTTTTTTCTTTCAACTTTTAAAGTAATTGTTTTAGAGAACGGTTATTATTAAAAACACCTAATGAGAAGGAGTTGGTACGGAGGGTGCGGACAAATTAATACTAAATTTAAAAAAAAAATAGTATTTTAATTTGTTACACCAACGTTTCGACCCACCTTGCAGATCTTCATCAGGGCGAGACTGAAAATAGCAGTCAATCAATTCTAATTTTTTTTTTCTTACTTGGAAATAACTATTTTTATATACTTTGTATGGATAAATGTTAAAATTTTACGGTTTAGTGTAATAGGTATGCCTGCGTCTAAGATGTTTATTTTCATTACTTTTTTTTATTTTTTTTTTCTCACTATGATATTTTATTTTGTTCTTTTGTAGCTTTATATTATTTGAAGTTAGCTTATTTTTTTTTTATCATTTTTTTTTAATTTGTAAATATGGTGTGAATGTGCTCTCAGAACTCTATTATAAATATCCTCTATTGAGACAGATTGTAATATTTATCAAAAAAATAAAAAACTAAATAAAAAAAAAAATTTACGGTAAACAAAAAAAAGATATTATAAATAAGTTCCTCATTTTTCATGCATTTACAAAAAAAAAAACTATTCCTAAAATATTTCACAGAATATGGAAATTTTTAAAAAAGTTCAATAAAAGTTTTAACTCCTAGTTAAAACTACTCCTTGCAGAATTCCTGCTAAAATAATAATTACCAATATTTATTTTTTTTTATTTATTAATTTAGAAATATAATGATCTGTCAAGTGGACAATAATTATAGTGATATACGAATTCACATCATATATATAGGAAATATAAGATTAACGAAAGTAAAATAATAATCAAAAACTATGTACAATAAAAAATAAAATAACCTAAAGATAAGTAAATTCAAAACATTTAATTAAAAAAAATTAAACACAACATTTTTATTCGTTAAGAATCACGTATAAATTATTTATAATGGCGGTATGTATTATATTTTATATGATAGTGTGTATTATAAGGGATGGTTCATACTGGAAGGAACATCATGCCTGCATGACACTAAACTGACATGTTGAGTGACGTTAAACCAGGCTATTAATACGCAGTAATAAATTTAAACTATAATCCATGGTGATCGCAGCTATACCTCTCTACAAATTCTGTTTTAATTGCAATAATAATATAAGCATTTTTTATTTATAAATTAATTGAACTTGATTTATTTTTATATTATTAATATTAAAAAATATTTTATTTAATTATATTCCTTTGATAAAGTATGCCTCGCCAGCTCCGTAATTGAAAAAAAAAACATCAATACAACCATTGAATTTATTTTTAACTTGTATAATTAAAGTAAAAATTCATTATTTATTTCTGATTGGTTATTATATCATTATGATTTCTTGGTATAGTACAGTCTTGTCTCAAGAATTTCATATTTTTTCAATAATGTTTTTATAGTATTGTAGATCTTTTAAGTTTTCTGGTAAGTTCACATACCGTTCTATCATTCCATTATATATTATAATTTTATGTAATTTTACTAAAACACTTATTAATATTTTTGATTGTTTCATTTATTTAAATATTTATCCAATGATTGTTTGGATTTAAAAAGTTTTTTTTTTAAACTATTTATTCAAGATATTTACAACTGTATTACAATATAAATATATTAAGTAAATGTGTACAAAGAAATATGCCAAATATAATCACATGAAAACGCTTGTTGCGAAACTACTATCTGGAAGCACTCTAATAATCTGTCTATATAAGGAGATCACGAGGCCATCTTCTTTTCAGACGCCTGGGAGGGTTATCAGGAATCAAAGAGGAAGCAAGATCAGAAACGAGAGGATTCGGATGGTTATGAAGTTTATTATGAAAGGACAGGTATCTGGATTGGGCCAAATCGGAAACATAAGGAACATTATGGTCTTTATGGATTATTTTATTTGTGACGAAATAAGGAGCATTGAGGATTTTACGTAGAATTTTGGATTGTAAGGATCGGATACGATAGGAATTCAATGGTTTAGTGGAGCCCCATAGCTCAACTCCGTAAGTCCAAACAGTCTCATTATAGTCATGTATAATAGACTTTTGTAATTAATTGAAAGTTTAGACCATTTGTCTAGTAAGTGCTGGACTAAGCGGAGACGTCGAGCAGTTTCTTGTCGTTTCAGTCTTGTATGAGGATTCCAAGTGAGACGTTTTTTGTCCATGTTGAGTCGTAGATATCGAATTTGTTCAACTGGGATAAATGGGGTGTTATTAAATCGTACTCTGGGACAGGAAGTCATAGGTTTACAACGAAGATTTGAAAAAAAAAAAGTTAAGATAGTATTTAATTAATTTCTAAAATCGTTTTGTGTTGCAACGAGAATCATACTACATTTCACTATATAAAAATTAACACAATTGATATATGCAAATTTCTATAAAACTGCTAGATTGTGTAGTCCCATCTGATGCTAAAACTGGAAGATAAACGGTTATTTCTAAAACAATACCCGATTTCAAGATATGTCAAATTAAATGTATAAAATCGACGAAATCGAAAGAATATCCCCAATGCAGTTCAATACATTGGATAAAAATATCTATAATGTTTTTTTTTATTTATTGAGTATTACAACAATCTGTCTCTTGGAAATTGGATCTATAAATTAAGAATATAAGATCAATATTTGAATAATCTGGCTAATGAAGTAAAATTTGGTATCTTAACATTCATTTTCCTTATAATAAATAACTTGGTGAAACATAAATGCTTAGTTAATAATGGATACTTAAGAGAAATGTTTTTGTTTATTTTTAGAAACTCACCAATTAATTATTAACATTTTTGAAAATACATCATTTGTTTTAGTTTCATAGTTCAAGGATCTGTCTATGTATATACACACATATTTATAAACAAGTAATGCATTTTTTTCTCGAAAAAACAAAGAAAACATGAATTAAAACGGCTGCTATCCAAAATCACTCAAGTATTATTCAGCAATGAACAGGTTTCTTATTCTACTAAGGCTGAAAAGAAAGTGGATAAGAGTAATTTATTATAATGAAGAATGGCTCTGAGGCTATCGTGTTTTTCCCTTGAAAATAAATTAAGGTTCCACGACAGAAAAAAAAAAAATATAATTTAGGATATTTTAGGGGAGAAACTCAGAGCCTTCAATTATCGTAAGGGTTAATTTACTAATATTTCCTGGCTATTGTTAGTTGATTGGAGTAAGTTAACTGGAGCATTTTTTTCCTTCAGAGTATTACCCAACTGTGGTAATATGAAATTAAAACTTTTAATATTAAATTCTTTGTATTTGAAATAATAACATTATTGAATAAGCCTCTCTTTTCCCTCCACATGTGGAGGGATCAGGATTGGTTTGGAGATCACCTGGCTAATCGTAAATAATGTATATAGGTATATTTTATCTAGGATGTTTGTTTTACTTTTATTTCTATTTTTACTTACTTATGTGTATATATTATATATATATTATAATATATATATATATATATATATATATATATATATATATATATTTTTTTTTTATACTGTGATCAGGGGAGAAGGGGGAGGAAGAGGTATAGTAAGTTAAAACAAAAATTTATCAATTTAAATATATTATGGATTTATTATTCTCATCATGCATTTATTTTGATTAAAATAGTTCGTAATTTATCTTTTTTTAAACAAATAATTTAAACAAAAATGGTCTGTGTGTCTGTGTATGTTAGTAGTCTAGCTCAAAAACGAAAAACCTTACGAAACCTATATTACCTGTTTAAGATAGGTATATGCCTTAGATGTGATAGTAACATTTTCCTTGAAGTCACCTAACCGGAAGTGCCACTTTATATCAACGGTGCCATTTTTACAATTTTCTGAAAAACGGCTTCAACGATTTTAATTAAACTCTGTGTACCATTGTATAATAAAGTGGTCTTTAATATCATTTGGTCTTATCCCTGTTGATGTCACTTTACAGGGCTAAAATGCCCAAAGTTCATATGCCTCTTCCTCTAAAGTACTTTTAATATGGTTTACGGCTTTTAAATAATTAACTATCTCTCATTATTAAGAGTTACGAAAAAATGATAAATATAACTTTTGAATGAATTTGATAATTAAATAAAGGTGAAAAAAATTAAAACCATTATCCAGGTCGAAAATGAATCTTCAGAAATACTAGTTGGAAGGTATACGCATAATATATTGTTGGAAAGCGAAGAATTTTATTAATATATCAAATTCTAATATAAAAAGGTGTATAAGGTAACGGCGAGTGGCAAAAAATCATAAATAATAATTTTTGAAAAATAATAAAATTTAACGTAAATCATATGTTTTTTAGGAAATTAAATGAAATTTATTAACTAAATGTAAACTTTTAAAATGTTTTTAAGTTTGAAAAAAGTATTTAAAATCCACTTAATCAAGGCACATTGTTTAACATCCATCTAAAACTTACAGGAATAGCTTTATTTCATAGTAATTTTCTTTATTGAGATATATTACAATTTGTCACATTCAAGGACAATGGTAATAGTGATAAAGAGTAGCTCATCCATTCATACTATGCACTATAAATAAAAGTAATAAACAGCAATAAAATAAATAGTAAATAGTAACTTACAATTATTATATCTACGAAAACTATTGGAATTGGGGCGTTTTCAATCTGGAGATATGAAAACTTTGTCTATTTAATTAGGTACTCAGAACTCGTAAAGACCCATTTTCTTTCCACTTGGATCGTGAGATAATAAATGAGATAAAATTTCAAGCTTAAATGGATCCACCCAACTTCAGGTGCCATTATTTTCTTTCGTCCATATAACTAGTTATCAAAACTCAGCTTCTTTCCTACATACTTCAGAGCTAACATTTCAAACCACCTATTCGGTACCATGCAACTGGATATGGTCCTTCTGACTTCTATCCTCTTCCCCCAAAAAACTGATTGCGATTGAAAAGTCCTACCTAATTCGATCTGCTTCCCTCCTGAATTTTCTTCCCTCAATATTCGTCATGCTTCAACGGTTTCCTTGTTAAAACCTTACCTTTTCAACCACCTTTCGCTCGCTCAATCTGAATAATGATATTATTTAAAATCTATTTTCCACGTATTTATTATTAATCAGTTTAAACTTTTAATTTATTGTTACGTTTGTACTAATCTTTACTCGCATCGATGGGTACGAATCCATATTCAGTATAGATACAATATATATATATATATATATATATATATATATATATATATATATATATATTTAATATTCAGTACACAATAACAAGAAAAGTACGGTATTACTTTTTCGGACACTATGAAGAGTACTTTTAGTTTTGTTCTCATGCAACTTTGAACCCTGAAAAATGAAGACATTTTTTATTTCGTTTTAAAAATCAGTCGTTTATGTCGCATGTATTACTAGAATTTATGTTCCAACACACTATTCAAGTCATATTTTGAACAAGAACAGTAAATGATATTATTTTCGAACAAGAAATGAGATGGGTGAACTATCCCTCAGTCACGAACCTAATCTGACAACGTTAGAAAGATCAAATCAATTTAGCTGATAGGATAAATGGACGTGCTTGCGCATGCAGAGTGGATATAAGATAAGCATACACGGGAATAATACGAAGGAGGTGAGAAATGGTAAGCGTTAGGTAGGCCTAGAAGGAGAAAGGTTTCTGATTTCCATTATCCACTCATTAACCTCGACCTAACAGCCATCAAAGGCTCGTTAGTCCTCGGGCGCACCGGTGGTCGTGGTCACAGCCAACTTTAAGCCTCCCCCCCCCTTCCCTGTCCTACCAAAATATCCTTCTCCAGCCTCGTCTTTTTATGACTTCATTATGTAAAGTTGCCCTGTTAGCCACTAATTACGGAGGGTGTAATGGAGAATTAAACCATTTGTTTAGGGTTCCAGTTTAATAAATGCATCTTAAATACCATCAGATATTTGAAAATCATTGGATACTTAACTCTTACCATCAAATTTAATATAAACTTGTTTATACTAGAAAATTCTAAACCCTAAACGATTTTAACATGTGTAGATAGATATCTTTAAAGTGCTCTAATTTTCTTTAACCTGTTTCCCACTGGACTAACATGATGCATTGCTTCATAAAGGATAATGGCTAGAACCATTTCTTTTTTGCTACAAGGATTCTTATATATTTTTTTCAGTTTCTATTTTGCTTTTTTAGCTTCATTTTCACCACATTTTCTGTATTTTAGTTGTTGCTCTTCCGCGATTTTGAAAATTGAAATCCATAATTCCTAAGAAACAATAAAAGTCTAACAATAATATTAATAAAAAGCAAACCAGTATGGAAGTATTCATATTTATTTTATTTTTTTTTTTTTTTTTTTTAAATGACATTTACAACTGTATACAAAAAAAATACATCTAGTAAATTTGCACATTGGTATAAAGACATGGAACACATGTTTAGAAACTACCCATTGGTAGCACTCTAATAATATGTCTATATTAGAAGATCACGTGGCCACCTTCTTTTCAGACGCCTCGGAGGGTTATCAGGAATCGAATAGGAAGCAAGGTTAGAGACAAGAGGGTTGGGATGGTTATGAAGTTTATTATGGAAGGACAGATATCTGGATTGGGCCAAATCTGATACATAAGAAACATTAAGGTCATTATGGATAATTTTATTTGTAACAAAGTAAGGAGCATTGAGGATTTTACGAAGGATTTTGGATTGCAAGGACTGTATGCGAGAGGAATTTGAAGGCTTGGTAGAGCCCCATAGCTCAACCCCGTAAGTCCAAATAGGCCTTATTATAGTCATGTAAATCAGTCTTTTATAATTGATTGGAAGGTTAGAGCGTTTGTCTAGTAAGTGTTGAAGTAGTCGGAAACGTCGAGCGGTTTCTTGTCGTTTCAGTCTGGTATGAGGATTCCAAGTTAGACGTTTGTCCAGATGGAGTCCTAGGTAACGGATTTGTTCAACAGGAATAAGTGAGGTGTTGTTAAAGGATACTGAAGGACAGGAAGTCATTGGTTTACGACGAAGGGTGAAGGTAATTTGATGGGATTTATTGGAATTTATTTTAATTCTCCATTTCTGACACCATTCTTCCAGGTTTGTGATGTGGGATTGAAGAGTTTGGGATGCAATAGATGGGTCGTTATTGACTGATAGGATACATGTGTCATCAGCATATGTGGTGATGACAGTGTTGGGATGGGTTGGGATGTCAGCTGTATAAACTGTGTAAAGGATAGGACCTAGGATACTACCTTGAGGAACACCTGCAGACTGGGAAAAACGGGATGTATATACATTGTTGTGATTTACTTTAAAGTATCTATCAGTAAGGTAGGAACGGATAATGAGGAAGTAGGTAGATGGTAGGAATTTTCGGAGTTTGTACAGCAGTCCCGGGTGCCAAACTCTATCAAACGCCTGTTCAACATCGAGAAAGGCTCCCGTACAGTACATACTGCGCTCCAATGCAGAGGATACTACGTCTACCACACGATGGCATTGCTGTATAGTGGAATGGGAGGAGCGGAATCCCAATTGGTGATCTGGGATTATGTGATTAGAATCTAGGATTGGGTACAGGCGTTTTAAGATTAGTTTTTCCAGGATTTTTCCCATGATGGGTAACAGAGAGATGGGACGGTAAGAGGATGGATATTCTGATGGCTTTTTGGGTTTGTGGATCATTTTGACAATAGATATTTTCCAAGGATCAGGGAAATATGTTGTTCGGAGTACAGCATTATATATGAAAGTAAGGAATAGGATGGCTTTTCGAGGAAGAAGTTTCAAGATCTGGGATGTTATTAGGTCATGTCCAGGAGCTTTGTAGGAGGGTAATCTTTGAATGATGTTGGATATTTCTGTGGGATGAAATGCTTTAGGTGGTAGGGACATTTGGAGAGGAGTATCCAGTTCTGATTCAATACATTCGATGTGGGTTGGATTAAGGATATCAGGATGTGGGTTGAAAATTTGGAACAGATGTTGACCGAATAACTGGGCTTTTTCTTCGTCGGATTTGGACCAGGTTTGGGATTCAGTAAGAAATGGGTGATTAAAATCTTTAAACATCAGAAGTTTTTTGGTTGTAGTCCATAGTGATTTGTCAGTTGTTGTAATATTTCCAGTTAGGTTCAGTAATTGTTGAGTTTTATATTTTCTGATTTCTGATTTTAGTTTGTTAGTCAATTCGGTATAGTACGTTTTGTCTGAAGGATATCTAGTCCTGTGCCACTTCGATCTTGCTCTGCGTTTATCCCTTAATAAGATTCGAATATGCTGTGGCAAGTTAATTTGTCTTAAATTATTGCTTTTATTATTAACAAATGTGTTATTATTTATACTCGTTGTTATAGTTGTATTAAGGTTTTCTATGGCATTATCAATATGTTGTTTTGTCTTGAGGGGAATTTTTAAGTCCAGTTTATCTTCCAGATCATGACGAAATTTGTCCCAGTTCACTCGTCCTGTAATTAGTTTAGGAAGTTTAGGTTTAGGAGCAAAGTTCGAATGTAGTAAAAGCAAAACTGGACTATGATCTGACGAAAGGTCATCCAGGGATTTGATAATGTATTGGGAGGAGGAAATCTGGGAGGTGATAAATATATCCAGGATATCGGGACGTTTTTTCAGAGATGTAGGCCAATATATAGGATTCATGGGTGAGAGGATTGAATAACTGTTGGAAGAAGAGACACGTGATAGGATGCTACCGCGGGAGTTGGATGTTCGACAACCCCATCGTTGGTGTTTAGCATTGTAGTCTCCTCCAGCAATAAAGCGCGCTCCGAGGGATTGAAATAAGGAATCAAGTAGGCTATAAGAGAGGGAATTACCAGGAGGACAGTATACAGCTGAAAGTGTTAGATGGAAAGGACGAGTTGAAAGGATTACAGAAGTTGATTGAATGGGATCAGTTGGAGTAGAAGGGATAAGGGAATGCGATAGAGATTTATGTATAAGGATGCAAGAGCCAGCGTGGGAAGTGTTGTCTGGATGGTCAGATCTATAAGTCATATGATGATGGTCAGATGTAGTCACGTATGTAGAATTGTGTCCGTTGAGTGAAATGAGTTTCTGTCAGAAGAGCAATGTCAATATAATTGTCATGGAGAAATATGTCTAGTTCGTCACGGTGGTTTTGTAGTCCGTTAGCGTTCCATAAGAGGATAGCTAGGGGCTTTGTATTCATCGGAAGTTAAACGGGATTTCGGAAAGGAGTCTTGTGAGAAGAGTTATAAGCGGTTTGATAGTTTGTTGAAGATCTATCAGGAATGATGATAGGATAGAGTTGATGTCGGATGATGTTTGGCTGGGAAGTGGATTTAGGTCATGAGGTTGTGATGAGTAATCTATGCGAATAGGATTGCTGGGTGGAGGGTGGGTCCGACGTGGGGTACGAGGAGTAGGATCTAAATTCTGTTGGACTTGTGATAGGAGGTTCATCTTGGGAGTAGGAACGAGTGGAGCTGGGTGTGGGTGCTCTGGCGGGAGTTTGACCCTTAAGGGTAGCTGATGGGGAGGGATTGGCTGACGAGGCTGTTGAGGTTGAGTATTAGAGCTTTTGGGCTTGGATTGGGAGGTTTGAGGCGCCTGACTTTGAGGCTGCTTCTTAATGATGCAAGGCTGCCATTAAGAATTTCTTGAGTTCTGTTGAGGATAATCCTTAAGTGTAGAGATGGATGGTTGTTGTTGGACGGCGATGGAAGGTGAAGTCGGCAAAGCAGAGAATGTTTCCTGATTTTCAATTTCAGGTGGCTCAGGACAAGTTTTTTGAGCAGGTCCAAGGGTTTTCGTCGCTAAGTTGCGTGATCTCTGTTTGTGAAGATTTTTATACACCTCACAACCTCTATAGCTTGCAGGGTGGGCTTCACCAAAAGAGCACATGTAGCGGGCTCATCTTTTGGCCTCTGGCAAGTGTCTGAAGCGTGAAAACCGGCGCATTTAACACATCTGGCCTCGTGATGGCAATATGTCTTCGTATGCCCGAAGTTTTGACACTTAGTGCATTGTACTATTAGGGGCTTCTGTCTTGGTTCTTCAAATCGTACTGTCGAGTATACTAAGCGTTGAACCTGAAATATTTCATTATTCGTTTTTGCTGGTTCCAAATCTATAAAAAATAATGGAAGCGGATATCTTTCCCTAGGATGTAGTACGGGTGCTATGTGCCTGACGTTATGACCGATTTCTTCCAGGCCTGTTTTGATGACAGATATAGGAGTGGTTGAATGTAGACCTCTCAGGACTACTCGAAACGCCTTGTCCTGTTTCAATTGGTAACAATGGAAGTCGTAGTTTTTGGAAGTTAAATGGCTAATCAATTTTTTATAGTTTTCTCTAGAGTTCGTGTTTATTTTAATGTCATTGATTCGAGAGAAGCAGCGAAAATTTGGCTGTCCGATTAGTTTTGCAATTTCTTGACCAAACGACACGAAGTTCTCAATTTTTGAAACAATAACAGGTGGCGGTTCGGGGTCAGAAAAATCTTGAGGCTTCGGAATCTTGCTTGATAAATTGTTATCGAGAATAGTATTCTTGCTGGCTGAGGTGCTTGGTGCAGTTGGCTCTGATTGTGTGGCATTAGATTTACTCCTCGTTTTAGGTGGAGATTTTTCTTGTTCTGCTGGCTTATTTGATTTGTTTGATTTATTTTTTGTTTTTTTCTTATTTGGTGAGTTGCTTCCCGAACCGGGAGCGGAGTTTCGGACACGCTTTTGGAGCGTACGTCTTTTCAAGTATTGCGAGTCAGTCTCGCTAATTTCTGAAAAGGGTGTCTCGTTCTCCGAGTCTTCACAAGAAGTGTTCTTATCCAAATCCATGGATTTATCCATGATGGATAAATGAGTGTGAGAGAAAGAGAGAAAAAAAAATGTTTTTTAAACCTAAATATTAAAATGAAAATTATAAGATAGCTTCTTAAGAACTAAACTATTTACAAACTATATACAGATATAATATAAAATAATTCATTTCAGAATTAATTAATGAGTAAATAAAATAAAAGTCTCCTGAAAAATATTAAAAATATAAAGAGAAAAAAAAAAAAAAAAAAAAAACCTAAATGTCTTGGATTCGAACTGTGAACAAAGCCGAAGAATGTTAGTATACACAGAGCCGAGTCTTGACCGTAACTTATTACAGATAAGGTAAACCCGTAAGGGATTACGGGCCACTTGGGCTTGCCGAACGAGCACTAATTTATTACTGCTTCATTGTTAATCAATACTTACTAACCTGAACATATGTGACATAAAATGTACCACTGTTTATATAGTCACTGTTGATATAGTCTTACACCAGAATTTTAAATAGTAACCACATTACATAGTAACAAATACAGAGCGACGTGAATCTTCAACTGCACTTGCGGCCATGACACTTGCTACTTTGCGCAGGGGCCATGCTAATCTTCTCTGTATCGTTCCAATTTTAGTATATGTACCGCCGAAGCGAGTACTATATTTATTTAATTTATTTTCTCAACTTTATAATAACATTAACTGTCTAAACACATCCTGAACATCATTAGACAGTTCACTCCCTGGCTGAAGTCTGTCATAATCGCTTCCTATCTGTAATTAAAATTTCCCTTTGATTTCTTTTGTTTTAAAAAGTAATGCTGTAAACTATAAAGTAACGCTGGAGCTATTTTTCAACTGGTGGGATTGAAGGTTTGCTCGCCCAAACCTCCCTCTTCCGCACTGTACTGCAAGAGTTTAAACGAACTTTGAAATTTTACTAGGTCACCAACTATCTATAAAAAGGATGGTATATTACATATGTTGAAGGTTGTTTTTGTCCTCCTAGATCGGCGATCGTCCCCGCTGTGCGGAGGAAGGATTTCTACTTCAAATGAGCTCCTTTCACTAATTCAAGACCGTTCACAACGGTTCCTCAATAATTATAAGTGGGTACTGAATATTACAAATGGATAAAACTTGGGAGTTCACCCTAGTAGTTGAAAATGGTAATAGGAGGAACTTTCATAAAATTAATTTAGAAGGAGACGTCATAGTGATGGATATATGGTATGAAGAGTTAACAAATCTTATCTACACGAAAAAATAACAAAATATTACAACAATTTTTATTCATAACAATAGCAACCTCACAACTATAGGTAAATTAAATACTGGCGTAATGGTTCAACCATTATCCTTAATTAACTTGGAGACAAGATGCTTGAAATAGATACAACTTAACCCGAGCGTTGACAGTTTTCCATATCTTCCTTTGTTTGTACCTCCATTCCTGTTTTACGCTGCTACTCTCACTCTTTTGTACTGGTTATATTGCACCATTCCATTAGCAGGCGACTATATAGGCCTTTGTGTTCGTCTGTCTACTTCCGAAGCAAAGGAATGTCAGTTTGGACAAATGGATTTGGTAGAGGACGCCCATTGTTTCAAGAACGGCTCTCATCAAGATTAGCCAACGTTATTTTTAAATAACAGAAATTATTGGTAAACTATTTCTTTGTATGTAAATATGTTTAACGCTGTGTTTAAAATTATAAAATTAATTTGTGGTCAAGTTGCTTTTTTACATGAGAAAAACATAATTTATAACATCAATAATAGGAAATATGGACAGAAAAATGCTTCAAATGAAATAAATCATTATCTATTGTACAGATTTTGTTTAACTATTATTATAATTTCCTAATGCTTAACATTCATATTATTAATAGTCAGATGTAGTAAAAAAAATTAAAAGACATCCCACATCAATCACTAAAAACATAAACACCATTAATAAAAAATACATTGAAAAGATATATTATATCACTCCATTATATCACAAACCCATTAATATTAAGTACAAATGTGGTGAAAAAAAATGAAAATTTATTTTGAAATTGAGTGCTGTAAACTGCTAAAGTGTTATAAACTGAATTTCAAGTATTTATTATCTCCTTATCTTCAATCGTAAAAAAAATATATTTGAAGGGGAATTGTGCAAAACTAATCTAAAATATGTTTTATTAATAAAATCATTTTATATTCATTAATGATATATTGATGTTATTCCTAAAAAAATGACCCGAGTGATAGAACCAGACTCATCTGAAAGAATATTTCTCAAGAATTGTTAAAAGGAATAACAGAAATATTGAATGTGAATAAAATAAAATAATAAAAAAATATGGAAGTATCCAATAAAAAAATTTATTCTGTTACGATAGTTCAATATTGACTTTAAAGAATTATTAAACATGATTGAATCACACCAATAAATGTGAGATTCATCCAATGTATTCTTCTTGCTACGTTCTTTCTTGCTATGCCTAATTTATGTATTTATATTTAATTATATAATTGAATTTGAATATATCACAAGGATTCGGCTGTTAATGATATATTATTGTAGCCTAATTAAATACATTATTATCAATCCCTAACTAATTAGTTTACGTTAATTTGAAGCCATATTAACTGCAATAAATGACGTATTGAGGCGTAATTTATTTATTTTACCTAGAATATCTATATTAAATATATTTTAAAATTAACAATTTCAATATTGTCTCTATTGAATTCCTTAAAAATTATATTCAGCTCAATTATATTAAAAATCTTAACTAGCCCATAAACAATTTTATTTGGAATGATACAGCACAATGAATAATTGTTTCTTCTAAGCATTACCTTCTCTCTATCAATAAAAATATCTACACCTTTCAATTTTTAATGACTAATATTTCCTCATGTCCCATAGTATCCTTTAATAATAACCCACTTATCCCTGTTAAACAAATCCGATACCTCGGACTTCATTTGGACAAACGTCTAACTTGGAATCCTCATACCAGACTGAAACGACAAGAAACCGCTCGACGTTTCCGACTACTCCAACACTTACTAGACAAACGCTCTAAACTTCCCCTTAATTACAAAAGACTCATATACTTGACTATAATAAGACCTATTTGGACTTACGGAGTTGAGCTATGGGACTCCATTAAACCATCGAATTCCTATCGTATCTAATCTTTACAATCCAAAATCCTTCGCAAAATCCTTAATGTTCCTTACTTTGTAGCAAATAAAATAATCCATAATGACGTGAATGTTCCATATGTTTCCGAATTGGCCCAATCCAGATATCTCTATCCTTCCGTAATAAACTTCAAAACCATCCTAATCCTCCCGTTCATCCCAAACTCTTCATTCACACATCATAAGCCTTGAAGAATGGTGTCAAAACTGGAGGATTAAAATAAATTCTAATAAATCCCATCAAATCACCTTTACCCTTCGACGTAAACCTATGACCTCATGTCCCATAGTATCCTTTAATAATAACCCACTTATCATTATCTTAAGTATCCATAATGACGTGAATGTTGCATATGTTTCCGAATTGACCCAATCCAGATATCTCTATCCTTCCGTAATAAACTTCAAAACCATCCTAATCCTCCCGTTTCTAACCATGCTTCCTCCTCGATCCCTGATAATCCTCCTAGGCATCTGAAAATAAAATGACCACGTGGTCTCCTAATTTAGATAGTTTATTGGAGTGCTACCAATGAGTAGATTCTCTACAAGCCTTATCATGCTATATATTTCTTTGTTTCACATCACACTATTTGTGATACACTCATTAATTATGAATTGTGATTGACGAATTACTGAAGCAATAAATAGGCCATAATTCCCTGTTTGAACACGTGTGTCATCGGTACACTTTGTGAGGATCGTGCAGGTAAATTGTAAACGCTTCCATGCATGTGTTATAATACGTGGTTTATTGTATATTATGATATGCTAATTTTACAAAGTTGGGGACCACAGAGTCAATAATTGTCGACCAAAGCCGCAACCGACAGCAGCCCCTTCCCAAAGGGCCTTATAATTATTCAACAATTCGTTGAGCATTATTAGATGCTAAATCCTTTGCGGGCAATTTGGCGGCTTCACTTTGACGTCATTAGCATAAATGGTGGTCAGCTTTAGTCCACAGCGAGGCTTCCGGTCTGCCCTGGCATCTATATTGGGATTTAATTTGCATCCCGTCTTCTGAGGATATAGCATGTTCCCATCCTTATGGATGGGTATGTTATTTGAAGAAATTATAATGGATCAACGCTAGTATCACATTTAGTTCTTCTATTAACCATGTCTAAAAGAAATTGAAAGTAAGAGATACAAATCAAAGCTCTAGTATGAAATTAGATAATATATTTTAAATTAGATATAGCAGGTGAATATGCCATGATATACCCCACCAAATAATTACGGCTCCTATCCTCCTCGAGTCGGGTTGTTGTAGATCATTTTTTATTTTGTTACAACTGTGGATTGACCTTGGGATAATGGGTGATTTTAATTAAATAATTAATAAAAGTGAAAAACCTGGTGGTTGAGTGTGATCTTGGTCAAATTATCACCTTGCGCAGCCCTAGATAAAGAAACAGTAATTCATTACAACGTACGAAACTCCAGACACTTCATGAACCAGTGGTTATAGGTTCACAGAATTCTATATTTAATTTGCATCATTTATTAAAAAAGTCATTTTTTATTACTATAGTTCAAAAGTGACGAATAGAAAATACCGATGGAAAATTGTTAACTATAAAGCTTTGACTCTCAAGGTAACGTCAATTCAGACTGAAAAAACAAGATCACATATACTTATGCAGAAAGAAAAGAAAACATTTAATAAAGATACATCACCAAGCTAACCAAATATATGTACCTATTGAAGGAAAAGGGGAGTTCCATAAACGCAGTAAGAGCATTACATTAAACAGTTTATTAGAAAAGATGAGTGAGAAAAAATACACATATCAAAAATATAATTGAATAATTATAAAATATATTAAATAAAAAATAATAAATTAATAGAGATACGCATATTACCCAGCATTACACCGAGTTAAAGTGGCTCTATCCATCCTATCGCCGTCAGTACTTCCTAGTTGCTTTTCTGTACCAGATCATTAGAACTCATCGACCCTCCTATATTATTAACAGCTTACGATTTAAATACTCCATCTAATTTCGTCCCACATGATCTCGTAATTCCGACCTCTATCCTTCTCCGAACTGCTGCGTTTGACAAATCATTTGCAAATTCAAGCCGCCTCCCTCTGGAATTCCATCTCTACTAAAATTCGACATGCACAGTCAGTTTCCTCTTTTAAATCGTCTCCTCTTTAACCAACTACTTCTTTCTCTTTCCGACTGATTACGAAAACTACCTAAGAGAACTATCTATGTACCCCCAGAGACTATTTCTATTATTTTAGTTTCCTTTGCTTGTCTTGAGATATTATATATTTACGCTTTTATTGTATTTTTCTCAGTCTCCTTCTGTATTTTTACTTTAAATTAATTATTATTGTAAATATTTAATTTATTAATGACCACACATACATGTTTTCTGTACTTATAAATTGTTCAAAAGGGACAACAGTCCCAGAATAATAAAATGTATTTTCATTTCATTTCATTAATATAAATGACTGAAAATATAAAAGAGAAGTAAAATATAATTAAAAATTTCTAAATCATAATTATATATGATTATGACCATAATTTGTGAATTTTTGTTGAATATTATTAAAGTTTAATGCCAAATTTAAATATTGTAATTTAAAATAAGATAATAAATTTAAAATAAGATATGAGCTGGTTGCATTGTATTATTATTTAGTTGTTACTTATTTCATCATTTATCCTAATCTCTGATTGATGACTTAGCACCCTTAAATTGGTACTTGCTGATGTTTAGATGTATATATACACTCCTTTATTGTCCGTTCCACCACCTTTTGGAATTCCATCCCACTTAAAATCCGCCATGCACCATCCTTATATCCAATGCACTATCCATATTTAAAACCCTCTTATTCCAATTCCTCCTTACAATTCAATCAGACGCTGGCTAGCCATTTATCATACATATTATATAGGTATATAATCTAGTTTAGATGTATGTTTTCTTTTACTTTCACCGATCAATCTACATCTTGGGATTTAGATTATATAGAACTTGTATAATGTTTACAATACTATTATTGTATTCTTTGAACATATTAAATTACATATGTATATCATTTAAAGTGAATATTTATCCACTCTTTTATTATTATTTTTTTCATTAATACAATGGTATGACAACAAAAGTAATTTGTCGTTCATTTCAAATTTCAGTTAAAATTCCATAGTTTATTGTTTTTAGTAACTATCTTGCAGTATTAGGACCTTATTGCTCATATTATGTCTTTAATATATCAGTTTAGTTATGTAAATCCTTTTGATATTACTTATTTTTTAGTTTTTTTTGTGTGTTTTTTTTTATTGTAATATGCATTTTGGCCAGATGTTATGTAAATTTTTATGTACAATTTTAGTACTCTCAAGGGACTTTGTCCCAGAATAAAGTTGATTCTTCTATTCTATTCTATTCTATTCTATATATGTAAAGATATATTTCGATGAGCAATTACTAAACAAGTTAACTTATTTGTCGAATACAAATACAACGTAAAATAAGTGAATTGTATTTTATCGGTAATAAAAACTATTTAACTGAAAAATAAATACCCTTGATTTTATAAAATATTCTTTGACATAGACATTAAAATTTAAAAAAAAAATAGATAAATGTAAAATTCAGGAATATTTACGGGTTTTAAAACTAGAAACGCTTTAAGATTGTGTAAGCTTTTGTAGTTTTTTTTAAAGATCTTTGATTGCCTGAACTAGCATTATCCATATTTGCATTTTTTTTTTAGTCTACTATGTTCTAGTTGGCACCATGCAACTCTGCAAAATCTTCTTATCTGTTCATTAATTTGATTAATTAATATCATAAAAGTCGCCAAATAGTATCATGTCATTTCTTTGTATACTCTGTGTGAGTGTGTAAAAATTGTTTCCGAGATAATATAACTTGGGTTCTCTCCTAATATGTATTTAACAATCAGATAGACAGTAAATTGTGTACGGGAATATATATACATTGCAAAGTACAAAAGATAATTCTATAAAAGAACCAAGGGAGGGGCAGGAAGACAGAACCCTTGAGGGTCTCTGAAGAGCATGATCTAATAACGGTAGGGGTTCTTAGGGCGCTAAGTATATTGCCTTACGGGGGGTTGAAAAAAAAAATGGACAAAGAACTTATCCAAAGCAAAAAATGTATAATTTCCTTTACCCTGCATCACTTTTCTAATTTAAGTTAATGATTCATCCAAAGCTTTGAAGCCTTTATTAAATAAAATACGGTGGTTCATGCTATTTATTTAATGGCCTGTATTAAAAAAATAATAAATTCAGATAACCTTTGATAAAACATAGTTTTAAAATAAATTACTGCCTTCATCACAATAAATCATAAGTATATAATTACACCATATCATAAGTATATGGTTATGTTTTAACGTTGGATATCACTGCAGCTACTTAACGTTTAATATTTTTAAAAATTAATAGTAGTTATATAATTGAACTTTGCGAAGTAACGAACTTTTTTTTTAATGAAAGTAATCTCCGTTTATTATACAGGGAGCATCACGGTTGAGTGACAAAACTACAAAACTGAACTAAGGGCCTAAAACAAGAAATAAATTTCCTCTGAAGGTACGTCCGCAAGTCATTTGTTTAGGAGATATTCACACCTAAAGATTTTCGTTCACCTATATATTTACGTTATATGAAATAAACAAAATCTAATAATTTATTCTAACTTCTTTATTAATTAAATGTAAACATTAGCATTCATTATAAATGTTGATCAAAGTTTGAAGGTATCTCCGCAAACGCTTAGATTTTTTTATTTTTTTTTTTATTGAATAATAATAAAACCAGCCACTGTTGGAGGGCTATAAGTAATAAGGCTAAAAGTTCTCATTCATACAATATATACAAATAATAGAGAAATAACTAAATATAAAAAAGTAAATAAATAATACTGATAAAAAAAAATAAATAAAAAAATAAACAAACAAAGTAAAATAAAATCCACTTAACACATTCATACCTAAATACAATATATACATTCGCCCAGGAATCTCCGAACCAGGCTTTTCCCCCACATGTGGAAGGTAAAGCAGGACTCCAGGAGATCCCAGTGCCACTTTTCCAGCCGCATCACTAATATTAGAAGCCAGTGGAGACTGAAGGAGGGCACTAAAGCCACAGATGCTTAGGACTGGATTGGAGAAGCTGACCATTGCCAGGACTCCAGAAGCATATTTACAGTAGATAGATACAATAGACTTCGAGGAGGGTTGTAGTGATGGTAGGAGCTGGATAGGAATTGAGCTAGAAGATTTGGATGGTGGATAAGATTCTGGTGAAAGTTTGAAAATCTGGATGGAATGATGTCGAGGACAAATGGGACGTTAAGGTCACGGTGTAAGGTCTCGTTTGTGACCTAATATGGGACATTGACTATTGTTATAAGTACTTTGGACTGGAAGGATTAGATTAGATGAGTTTGATATTCGAATGTTTAGCAGTTCCCCACAGTTCAAGTCCGTAGGTCCAGATATGTTTCAGTATGGTATTGTAGATTCAAAGTTTATTCTCAATAGAAAGATGAGATGTCCTGCTTAGTAGTCTTCATAGCTGGCCATATCGTCGGGTAAGTTCTTGTCTTTTAGTCTCGTACGTATGTGGGTGATGGAATAGATATAATACTAATATGGCCCTTATCCCTAACTGTACAAAACCTATTGAAAACATAAGGATTAATACCATTTGGAATTAGCATTGGGAACTCTCAATAACATTTATCAGTTTGTGAGAGGCTTTCGGAGAGTACTCATCATTATACCTTCCATTTGTACTGATGGTGAATATGCCGATATGGTTTTTATATACAGTTTTTTCAATAGTAATGCTAATGCTGCCCATCGTGAATGTGCCAGGCAATTTCCTAATAGAAGATTATCAGAGAAGTTATATCTTTAGCTGAACGTTTCAACGTCTTAGAGAAACCACAAAATACCACAAATACCAGGTACTGATGGTATTTTTGTCCCTTTACGAAATAAAGAAAGGAGTGCAACCATATTACAATATGTTGATAATAATCCATCTGGCAGTGTACGAAGAGCTGGAGCAGAATTAAATATTAAGCCAACTACAGTATGTAAAACTCTCATTGCAGATGAATTTAACCAATATTATTATCAACGGGCACATAATGTATTACAAAAAGATTTTCAACAAAGAAGATTTTTTTTTCAGATTGGTATTTAAATCAAGTTAAGCATCGTCCGCAATTTTCAAGAAAAATTCTCTAGACAGATGAAGCCACCTTTAGAAGAGGTAGCTTCAATAAAAAAAAATAATCATCTCTGGTCGCAGAAAAATCCCTATGCAATTCGTGAGCATTATTTTCATCAGTGATTTCAGAGCAATGTGTGGCTGGGGTAATAGATAATATTTCTAAACGTTCGCATTTCTCGTCGCTTCGACTCAATGCGGGCATATTTTTGGAATTTCTTAATAATGATTAGTATTTTTTAGTTGAACATATTCCACTACAACTAAGAAGGGACATGTGGCTTCCATTGGATGGTTGTCCTACACGACAATGGCTAGATATTAATTATCCTACTCAATGGATTGACCGTGGATGACCAGTGGCTTGGCATGCACTCTCTCCAATCATGACCCCACTGGATTTGGCTGATATTAAACAAAAAGTCTATGCAAGTCCGGTCAATGATCTTAATTTCTTACGAAGAAGGATAATTGAATCTTGTGAAACAATAAAACAAATCCAGAACCACTCTGCCACTGCTGCTGTTGAAGAAAGATGCCGACAGAGATAGGGAAATACAACTCTGAGTAACGAGTGTTACTAGGAGTAACTCATATTACTCAAATTGAATCACTATTGGGAATTCAATCATTACTTCACTGAATCGTTTTGCATTAATCGAACTAGTAATTAAATTGTTTGTTACTCAAATAAGGTCAGTATTTCAGTAAAATGTTTGGTATTAAGTATTCAGAGTAGTATTTGCCCACCGAGCCTGTCTTAATGCTCAAGGAAATCACTTTGAACAACATTTAATATGAATTTAATGTTTACGTTTAATTAATAAAGTAGTTGGAATAAATAAATAAGTTTTATTTACTTTATATTATTAACTTAAATAATTCATAATAATGAAAATCGTTAGGTTTGAATATCTCCTTAACAAAGCTTTTGTGGACTTACCTTCATAGGAATATTTTTCTTTTTTTGAGGTCCTTAATTCATATTTTCAGTTTAGCAAATTAACCCTGAAACACCCTGTATAATTATTTTATTTTTTTATGTCCCTGCCATTTTTCGACATTTCGGCTCTTTAGAATGAGTAACTTCGTCTACAAAAAATGTAATTTCTTTTTTTATTTTAGGATATGACGAAATGTATAGTCTTGCATTAACAAATGGCATAAAGATGAATTAAATTTTTGAATAGAAAACAACTAGAAGCCGAAATGTCGACTAACGGAACATAACTATAAAAAAGTAAGCTATAAATAGTGTTGCCCAAAATCGGTCTTTGTCTTGCACTTTGCAAGACCAACTAACTGTTGTAAGACCAAGACCAAAGCTAGCAATACAAAATCGATTTTTTGAATAAAAATTAAGGCAAAATAGTTACTAATACTTGACAATTAAAGTTAGTGTATGTAAAGAATTGGTATAATCAATATAATAATTTTTCATTTGGGCTTAGTCAGGTTTATTCTATCTAAAAAATTACTATAATATCTCTATAGTAATAAGCTAATATGACTCTTGCGCAAGACCTAGAATGAGACTCGTCTCGATCTCGCATTTGGGCAAGACTAACTTAACTATAAACCGAAAAGGTAGCTTCATTAAAAAAATACCCAGGATTATTATACTACTCTTCCTTCTAAAATAAGGGAATAATAAGCTGAAATACTAAAAATAATAAGAGAAATGAATTAATAAATAAGGAAACAGAAATAAGAAAAAAATATTACAACAAAACCTGTATAATATAATCCTAAATCTAGAAAAGGTACCTCTATTTTTATAAAAATTCTCAGGTTTACAATTCTACTCTACCTCATAAAATAAGAAAATAATAAGATGAAAAATTTAAAATAAGATGGGAAATGAATAAATAAATAAGGAAAAAGAAATAAGAAAATTGAAACAACAAAAACCTAGAAATAATCTGTAAAGTATTACAATGATTTACTTTTGAATATAAATAATTAGTGAATTTCCAGCATACTTGAAAAAAAAATTTCTTCTCCTAATCATTATAAAAAGTTAAATTTTTATGCTTGATCTAACTTTCTATGATTTTATATTTTTCTTTTGATTTCGTAAGAATTCGAACCAAGGTTTCTTTGAAGTTTTAGCAAATTACGGTATTCTAATACACCAATTTATTTTCTGGTTAACGTTTTGTACAAGTATCTCCATTTTTAAAACTTCCTGATGATTTTTTTTCCTTTTATAGGAAATAAATCTTTTTATTGAGGAATAATACATTTTACCACACTTTAGGGTATTGAGTATTAAAGCTGTCAGGTACATTTATACCATATTTACAAGATAATAAAATTTAAAAAAACCGCAATACATAAGAGATAATAATGTATATATAACAACTGTAATAAAAATAAAGAAATATAGCTTGGAGTGAAGTAATGCAGAAAATTCTTAAGCGGCCCAATATTTTTGTAGACCACCTTTTTCAACGATTTTGTGATCGAATTATCTTGCGATTCAAATGGATAGCAAGTGGGTGTTCTCAAGTTTTTAGCACCTCATTAAACAGAAAAAGTTTGCCGATCTTCAGATTTAAAACGCCCATTTCCGAGAACTTTCGTAAATAAAAAAGTTATTAGTTGAGACGAAATAAAGCCATTCACGAAAGTTTTCAACGGACGAAGGTTTAGTAATAAACAACATATTTCAATTTATCAACCTAAACTTGTAAGCATTTGTTTATTGTTATAATTAATTTTAGTAATTTTTGACAATTGTATATCTTTGGTATACTTAATTGTTATAAGCAGGTAATTTAATTGGTATATTATCAAGTGTTAATATGTAAGCAAATGAGTTATTATGTTATCATTAGCTGTCAAAAATTTTAATTAGAATATTCGGGACGCATCCAATCCTTCCAGTCTAAAATCCTCCGTATAATAGTCAATGCTCTTTATTATGTTACGAACAAAACCTTACATCATGACCTTAACATCCCTTATGTCCTTGATGTTATTCCATCCCGATTTTCAAATTTTCATCAGAACCTAACCTATCATCCTAATCCATTAGCACAATCCTTATCTAGTTCCAGTCATCCCTACAATCCCCCTCGAAGGTTGAAGCGGCAGTGGCTTCGAGATCTTTTGTAAAAACGTCATTGGAGTCCTGGCAATGGCCAGCTTCTCCATTCAAGTCATGAGCGTATGTGGCTTTAGTGCCCTCTCTCAGTCTCCACTGGATTCCCATCCTATTGATGCGGCTGAGAGAGAAGCACTGGGATCTCTTGGAGTCTTGCCTTATCCTCCACACGTGGAAGAAAAGGCTCGACTCGGAGCTCCCTCGGCTGACTGTAAATATTTTAAATAAGTTTGAATGTGTTTTTATTTATTATTTTTTTTTTTTAATTTTAGTTTTTATCTAATGTTTTATCATGTTTGATTTATTCTGTTACTCCAAGTTTTATTTCATTTTATTTTCTTATAATCTTGTTGTTCTTTTATTGTATATATGGTATGATTGTACTTCATTCATCATAAATACTCAATGCCCTTAATTGAGGCAAAATGTATTTTTTTTCACAATAAAATTGTTCATCAAAAAAAAAAGAAAAGAATTTTCGGAAATCGGAAAATATCCCCATTACGTTAACAACTAACTAAAATTATATATTGTAAAATCATAAAATTCATAGTTTTTCTAAAATAATTATTTTAAAAATAACTATGTAAATTTTCGTTGAGATTCAATAAGTTTTACAGAAAAAAGAAACCTAAAGCGTCGCTGCGCAACATAGACAAATTATTAATAATTGTAATTTAAAAATATATGACTATTATAAATTATACAATTTCAGAGCGATGGTGACATTTTTTAAATATTTTTTTTAGGAAATTTCTTTACTGAGATATATTACAATCTGTCACATTTAAGCACAGTAGTAATAGTGATAATGAGTAGCTCATTCATACTATGCACAATAAATAAAAATAAATAAACAGAAATTTAATAATACTGAAAGTTAATGTGTATAAGCTAATAGATACTAATCTAAACTGAAATAAACTAAACTAAACAAAATAACTACTTAAATGCACACAGACTAGTGCCAAAATTAAAACTATTTTCTGAAAAAAATTGAAAAATCAAATAATAGGTATATCGCTAAAAAAATAATCATGAATAAATAAAGTGAAAAAAAAATACATTGATTGAAAATATATATCTGCTGAGAAAAGTATAAAGTGTTTACGTTTTGTTTAACTAACATTAACATAAAACTATGTTACTATGTTATTTACTTTTTATTTTCTTTAGTTTTGTAATTTACTTATATTTTATTTTTCACTATTTTCTATTACGCATATTCTTTCATTTTTTTTTTTTTTTTTGTCATGTTCTCCTTATATCATATATAGTCTGTATTATCATGTTTTTTTCATTACTATCGTATATAGAAAAATTTATCTTGACAAAAAATATGTATCTTATGAATAAAAATAAAATAAATTTAACTAACAAGTCAAATAAAAACTTCGTAAGTTGCTAAGGAAATATTACGAATTTTCGAAACTGCCTTGTTATAAAAAGAATGAGAATTGGCTCTTCATAGCTTCAATCTTACTGATTCATAGCTCTAAAGTTTCACCGTAAAAAGTTACTAGACTCTGCTCTCTCGTAAATAGTAGTAGAAAATGATAGATGCTTATGAACAGGGTATTAAGGCAACTATATTTTTACAATGACATTTTTTATCGTTTTAGATCGAGGGAGTTGTGAACTGTGCAAAGCAAATGTATCTCGTAAAAATGTATTGTATACTACTCTATTTAAAAGAGAAAACTTTTGAATTGAAATGAAATAATTTTAGAAAACTATATTTTGATATTTACTAATATTAAAACAATTAATTAATTAAAACTCTATGGAAGAGTTACATATACATCTTTTTTTCTGCTGAGTATCTTATTCCTTGTCAAAATTTTTATTAAATTTAGTTTAACTAGTATACCCCAGGAATAACTAGTATAAGCCAGTTTCAGCCAGGAATTATTCTCACATTAGATAGCTATCCTTTTACTTAATGCATTCGTTGTTTAAAAGTCATCAGCGATATATGTTTATTCGTATGAGCATTATCAAAATAGACCATTCGAAACACAATCGTTTGAAGTTTCAAACTTTATCACGACTACTAAAGTAACAGTTTAATTAATAAGTTATTAGCTTGTCCTACTGGAAAAAATCTCTGCAGTGAAATTGTTGATAAATCCTTGAACTTATCATTATTGTACTGTTTCAAAACCTAGTAATTTTGTGCAGGAAAACATTTATTTGCAGTTCTGTCATTTGCTAAGGTTAGAGAAATATAATACTGAGAGCATTGAAGCCATGCCTAGATATTTTTTTAATTTATTAAACATATAGAAAATACTCTTCCTATATTATCCAAAGCGCCAAAAGTATCATAGAGCCATTTATCTATTCAATGGATTTTTAGACTGTCGAAGAATAAGTTAATTAACAATAAAGAGCGGCCTATATTGCATCGCCTGTTTGGATTATCAAAGGTTAAATTTTAAATTATGAAAAAAAAAATCAAAATGTAACAAAAACGCATGTATTAACAGTTAAATATGAGCACCTTTCAAATAAAATATTTCTTCGAGTATCTGAATTTCTAGCTAAAGACATCGAGTGATCTCGCAAATTGATGTATCCATTCGCCAATGTCTTTTTAACGTTTCTACAACAACAAATAAAATGGGTGTAAAGACATTTTTAAGTAAAATAAAAAGCAATACAATAAACTTATTCCTTATATTCTTTTGAAATTGTCTCTCTAACGTTTGGTGGCATTAAAATTTGCTTTTAACTTTAAACCCTTCATATAAAAATTCCCTGGAAATTGGATTCCTTCGTCATCTCTGCTGAAGAAACCACATACTGGATGGGATGATGTCAAGGAAAAATGGGATGTTAAGGTCACGGTGTCACGGGCCTTATTTGTGACATAATATGGGGCATTGACTATTGTTCTAAGTACTTTGGACTGGAAGGAATGGATACGTTTGATATTCCAATATTTAGCAGTTCCTCACAACTCAAGTCCGTAGGTCCAGATAGGTTTCAGTATGGTCTTGTAGATTAAAAGTTTATTTTTAATCGAAAGATGAGATGTCCTGCTTAGTAGCCTACATAACTGGCCATATCGTCCGTTAAGTTCTTGTCTTTTAAGTCTCGTATGTGGGTGATGGATTAGATAGAATACTAATATGTCCTAAAAAAATTCCTCAACTTCTGAAACATGGTCTAATTTTAATGGTTTCGGTTTCTGAGACACCGCAATATAATTTAGACAATACCGCACGAAGCAATTCTAGCAATATGAACTGCGAAGCTCACGTAAATCAACTTCATCTTTTTCTCTATCTTGTTCGGATTATATGGAGTTTCGGATAACTAGGGTTTCAGATTATTTGGACCGCCCTGTATTTAATTTTTGGAACATAAACAAGTCATGTGTATCATATATAAAAACGATAATTTGTTCGGCTTTAAAACGCAAGTCTTGTAATGACACATCAAAATCTTTAAAACGCAATATGTATCGCCTCGATCCATCAATTTTTGAGGACTTCTTCGGAGCATCTGATTTTTGAAACCTAATTTTTTAAATGTTTTTTGTTTGTTTTTGTTGAGGGTTGTTAATGATTGGAATTGACATTTCTATGAAATCCACCGATTTTCCATGATATCTTATTCATCGAAATCCATTGTAGCTAAGATCCAGAAGAGATATCTATACTGGATGATTTAGTGTAGATTGTTTACCTCAATATTAATTTATCCATTTTGCGTTGTATAAAATTATTTATGAAATTATTGTATGTAATTATGTACCCACTAGTGCAGGCCATTGACTGTTTACTATATATTTCCTAAACGTTCAATCAAGTTAATTACACCTGGTTGCTTGATTGGAAATTCCTGACTAAGTTGTCCTGCGACAAAGTAATTATTTTCAATGTTCCTGACGCTGTCTACAGATCGCTCCAAACAACATCTGACAACTTGTTGTACACGGCTTTGTTTAGAAGATTAATAAGATAAATTCCATCATCTTAGGCTTTTAAAAATACCATTTTGTCGAAAAATGTTTTAGATATATAGGTACTTATACATTTAGAATCAGTTGATTAGAGCTGTGGAGTGCTTAATTTTTTTAATTTTTTTTAATTGAATAATAGTAGTATCAACAAAAGCAAAGGCATAGATATTATTGCTCTAAGTATACATTTATAAAATAAATAGAAATTAAAATAAAATAAATTCAAAATAATAATAATAAGAAATAATGATGAGTATAAAAGGGCAGGCAGGGAGTGGGGTAGCTCAATGGTAGGGTACTGAGCTTCCAATGCTAAAGGTCCCAGGATCGAATCCGGGCTCCTGGCAGAAAAAATATTTATTATGTTTTATTGGCCGTGAGGCGAACCTGGATAGGTAGACCCTCCTGGGGCACACAAAGCCCCTATAAAGTGGGTGCCCTTAATTAAAATAATTAATTAACGGGAAAACCTGGCGGTTGAGAGTTATCTCGGTCAAATCACCTCCTTGCACACCAAGAAACAGTCTTTCCCTAGAAAAGTACTGAACCCAAGAACTTTCATGAATTGTAGTGATACAGGTTTTTTTTTTTTTTTGTTTTTTAAAGGACAGGTACTTATAATTTTTTTTTTTTTGGGCACATTAAGCAAAATGTTAATTTTGAAAAGAAAAAGTACTGTGAAAAAGCTAACCGTAAAACCATAAAAAATTAATTTAATTAAAAAGCACAGCTTTAAAAAATAAAATAAAAGTGCATAGCCATTAATGCATGTCAGTTATTGCAAAATATACAATTAAAATTGTTTTTTACCGTCTTTCAAGGTCCTAATACCTAAAATTGTCTCAAATTGTTTATTCTGATTAGAAAAAGTAATTTTTATAGTAATAATAATACATTCATTATCCGAGATAAGTCCCTTTAGAAAAAATTCATAAAAATAATTGTGAACTTTAGTTCATCAGATTAAAATTAAAAAGGAACATCGAAATAAACGAACAAAAATCATGAAAAATTATATCATAACTTCTAATAGATAAATTGAGAAAAATGTACAGACATGGAATAGTAATAATTCTTACCCCGGAGGAAAAGAAAACCATGTCCATTTTTGTATTTGTTCAGGGAAGCCAATATTCCATAACTTATATAGAGCTATTAAAATTTGTTTCTTAGTTACTAAATCTCAATTTCAGAGGTAAAGTACACATTTGTAAAATGTTTGTGCTTTTTCAGGGAGCCAATTATTCATAACTTTTTTTAGTAACTAAATTATTTAATAAAACATAGACATGGTGTCCTTTACCTTCGGAGCACAGAATTAAAAAATAATTTAAGTACGTATTTACGGAGTACCTACTACATCGTTTTGGGAACTGAATAAATAGGAACTGGTTGAATAGGTGGGATTTAAATGTTTGAAGATTTTTGGAGCAACAGTAATAGTAGGTACACTTAATCCGTAATATGACGTTGTGTTGTGTAACATCTGATTTCTAATTTTAACTGCTTTTGTTAACTTTTTTTTTGTAATAACTTACATTTAATTTTAAATTGTACCTTTTACCCATTCTTCTTGTGCTTTTAAAAATTGATTTTTGAAATATACTTGTTAATTTTTATTCTGGTAATCTTTAACATTTAATTTTCAATTGTTTTTGTTAACTTTTCTTCATTTATTCTAACTTTTAATTTCAATTATACTCTTACTTTTAGCTATTCCAGCTTACATTTAATTGTCTAGGTATCCACCTGGACAAATGTCTTACTTGGAATCCTCATACCAGACTGAAACGACAAGAAACCGCTCGACGTCGGAAACGTCATACTTCAATAATAAACTTAAGAACCATCCCAATCCTCTCGTTTCTAACCTTGCTTCCTCTTGAATTCCTCATAACCCTCCAAGGTATCCGAAAATAAGATGGCCACGTGATCTCCTAATAAGAAGAAGAAGAAGAAGAAGAAAAATAAACTTTATGCTGGGTCCTATAACCAGAATGTACAATTTAATGACAATTATCTAGCATTAAAAATATTTAGTAATAAATTAAATTACAAGGTTATCTAGATCTAGAACTAAAAATTAAAATAAAGAAAGGGCACTGGTAGATATATGAAATTATAGATAAATTCTAATTTGCGAGTTCAAATATTTGTATACACTAATAATGTGGATGATATATAATCTGTAGGATAACATTAATGAAACATGCGACTGACAGGTCTGGAAAACGTGAACATTATTTTACACATATTAGTAGGTAGATTGATAGATAAATTATGTTTAAAAGAGGATTTACGTATGGAAGTTGGTAGGGAACTCCAAAACAAGGTAGCACGTATGACAAAGGATTTTTTTATAGGATACAGTTCTATGAGAAGGAATGAACAGGTATGAGGGCAGGAATCTCGTGTTAAACGAATGTACAGAGGAAAGAGGAGTAAACAAATCGAAAAGGTAAGAGGGTTTTTCGGTTGAATTCTTTCGAAAAAGGAAAACACCTAGGAAGTATTGCCGTCCGAAAACTGGATAGAGGCATTTCAACTCGGCATACCAACTGGAAACGTGGAAGCGCTCAGGAACTTGAAAAATAAATCTTATGAAACAATTATATTGTTTTATTTATTAGTGTTAAAGATACTAATGTCTCTTTAATCTGGCCTCAAGCCCATCAGGCATTCCACCGTATTGTGGCACCAAATACAAGGCAGCCATAATCGAAACAAGGGAAAATGACTGATGAAACTAGGATCTGACGGATTCTTAGGGGCATGGAATCACGAAATCTTAGAAACTGTTGACCGTAGAGTAGAATGTAGACATATTATTAGAGAGCTGTCAGTGGGTAGTTTCTCAAAAACATTTTTCACATCATTACATCCATTTGTACAAATTTACTAAATTTATTTCTTTAATACAGTCATAAATACCATTAATAAATTGAAAAAAAATTAATTGATGAATATTATAGCCGTAACAATTTCTTAATTAACTAATTTATAACAAACATTTTAAAAATTGTATTTTTGTTATTTATGTATTATTATTAGTTGATTTAAAAATTGTAATACACAGCGGAAATGATAATGGAGGTCGAATAGCTCAAATAATTTTTATGAATAAAAAAAATTATATTTTATAAATAAATATAATTTCCGTGAAATTATAAATTTCTGATTGTTTTAGACGTTGTAACTAATTAATGGTGCAGCAATTCTGATATAAAACCATAGTGCTAAAATTATCTTAAGTACATTTGTTTCCTTAAGAAAACATTGAATATATTTTTCAAAATCAATGTCTTATTTTGTGTGCGTGTGTATATATATATATATATATATATATATATATATATATATATATATAATATATATATATAATATAACAGTAAAGGTATAGGAAATATACTATCTGTTTATTATTGTCGGTTCGAATTTTCTATTTTAAAAAAATATTTAAAAGTGAATTTATTTTATTTAGATATTAAATTCCTTCTAATAAAATAACACCTTCTCTGCTTTAATTATACCCACGTGAAAGCTTCCTTATATCGTCTAAGACAAACATGAGGAAAGTTTTGGTTTTATATGCGCAGTAGGCTCCAAATTACTTTTCTTGATTTTCCGGAATTCAGTACACGTCCTCTTAATTTGTAGCACCTTCTAAACTTTAGTTCTTCACTTTTTGGCGTGGAAACTGCCTATCGGGTACTTTATCCCACCTTCAACGTTCACTATTTTCTCCTTTAAAACAGGCTGTTGATCCCAAATGGACAATGTATTTAACAGTTTTGCTCCGTACTGTAAGTGTGAGTTATGGTCTACAGTTTAAATGATGACCGTTATTTTTATTTTTCTGATACCTTTTACTTGATAACCAATATATTATATATCTAATTGTACAGGTAATTGTATAACCGATTTTGTTGCTTCTTTTTTTTATTTTGTAGGGTTTTGACTACAGATGTATGTGACACAAATTGGATGTTCCATGCGCAATAGCTGTTGCGCAGTAAATTAAAAAAATGTTTTTCTACAGTATGTAGCGCGAAAACGGCTCTAACGATTTAAATGAAACTTCCTTATGTTCTAATAATCGTCCTTTCAATTTTCGTATATGGAACTAATTCCCGAGAAAATATAGAGAAAAAATTTAAAAGAAAAGAAAAATGTTTTAGGATCTAATTCGCTAAGTATATATTTTATAGTAAAATTTATAATAAAACTTTTGAAAGGGTAATTAGTAATTATCAACAAAACAAAAAACAAAAACACCAGAATCGAACCAGTATTAGCGATGATACTGCTTAATTTATTTTATATTTTAATGTATTACTTTCCTACCTAAGAAAAGAAAAGTAATTCAATCGGGTCAAATTTCCGATATGCGGTTATCGGCGGATCTATATGTTTCAGAGCCCCCTGAGTCCGAAAAACAAATTTTAGCCAGTTTTTTTAAGTTATGAAATTCCCTACAAAACTGTATAAAAATAGTTCAATTCGGACAAATATTAACGAAGTGACAGCCATTCTATTTAAAATATAAGATTGTGGGTTTATATGTTGGTGTCAGAAAAAGGTGAATGAGAGAAAAAGATAACTAAGTGAAAGTAAGGTTCCTCTACTTATTAACAAAAATTATTGTTTGACAAAATTAGGCTATGGCAAAAAGTCTTTGATCAGCAATATTGAAATTTTTACACTGATCTACCTTAATCCGGTTTACATTGCTTTAGTTTATCAAATAAATCGTACTCAAATCTTTTCCTTGATCAATTTTCAGGGAAAAAAATCTAATTAAATTTCTTTTTGTTTCTTGATGGACATATGTAAAGATATAAAAACTTTTCTGAAATAGGTAGGTAAGTCGTGTGAGTCAACATACCAGATTTTTTCGATTATTTTAAGTATAATGGTTAAATTTTGATATACGAAATTCAGAAGTTAATTTTCTTCTATTTTTAGCACAACAATTAGTTTCCAGTGATTTGAGATATATAGTTATGGTTGGAATTACACCTACCCCACTCATGGCATGGGAGGTGTCCATCAGAAAGATTGTCAGGAAGGTTAAGATGAACAAAACCGCTGAACCCCGAAAAAAAAAAGTAGGTTTGTCAGAAACATTGGGTTGTAACGGAAATATGCATTGATCTCCATTACTACAAACACCCACATTGCCTAATAGGCGGGGAAGGTTATTAAATAAATTCCGTTTTAAAAAAATGACTATATAAAAGCCACGAGGAAAAGGTATGGGAATATATTTTTAATGGAAATGGGTAAGCTATGGGAATTACATTACTGAAGGATCTAAAATATTATGTAGGCGGAAACATTATCAAAATCGACGAGGGCTCCATTATGCAAGGAAATAAATTGTTGTTGGTCAGGGCAAGAAAGATGATGGTCCGTGTTAAGTTGATAACTCCAGATTTGAAGACACTTGTTGTTTGTTGACATTCCCTAATGGTCTACTTTACATAATAAAGTTATTAGTATTTTTAAATTTCTCTATATAAGTTACTTTGAATTTTCAAAATAATAGAATTGATTTACTGTATTTAATATTCATATTGCATAAATCATAACGTGTAAGGAGAAATTTATATATTTTTTTTCATAATTTTATTTTATTAAAACTGGGGACGCTCCTGTATACAATTTTCTTTTTTGTATTAAAAACATTGGCTAACAAAAAAAAGAAAAAGATTTTTCATATTAGAGTATCAATCACATATCACAAACCTTCAAGAATGGTGAAAAACTGGATAATTAAAATAAATTCCAATATATCCCATCAAATTACCTTTATTCTGCGTCACAAACCTATTACCTCCTGTCCTACAGTATCCTTTAACAATTCTCCACTTATCCCAGTTGAACAAATCCGTTACCTTGGACTCCATCTGGACAAACGACTCACACGAAATCCTAATACAAGACTGAAACGACAAGAAACCGTTAACCGTTTCTAACTACTCCAGCACTTACTAGACAAACGCTCTAAGCTTTCAATCAATTACAAACGACTCATATACATGACAATAAGACCCATTTGGAATTGAGCTTAAGGGCTCCAATAAATCATCGAATTCCTCTTATATTCAATCCTTACAAACCAAAATCCTTCGTAAAATCCTCAACACTCCTTACTTTGTCACAAATAAACTCATCCATAAAGACCGTAATGTTCCATATGTTTCCGATTTGGCCCAATCCAGATACCTATCTTTTATAACAAACATCAGAACCATCCGAACCCTCTTATTTCAAGCGTTGCTTTCTCCTCGATCCCTGATAATCCTCCGAGGCGTCTGAAAAGAAGATGGCCTCGTGATCTCCTAATTTAGAAACTTTATGAGAGTTCTAGCAATGGTTAGATTCTCTACAAGCCTTTTCATGTCATTTATTTATCTATATCGCATTTGCTGAATGTATTTTAAATGTACAGTTGTAAATTTCATAAATAAAAAAAATAAAATTTAATTCCTAACTCCTTACTAACTTCCCAACCATAAATTTGTGTTTGTTACTTTCATGTAAGATGAAATCTGCTCTAGTTTTCATCAGGGTTTCAGTATTAATTTAATCTTTGAACACTGAACATATTTTTTATTTTTCCATAAACAGAAAATTACCATGACGAAGATTGATTCAAACTACCATTCCTAAATGCTCAGCTTGATGCTTGATTATAGTCGTTCCGACAAGAGATTTCATGTTATTATATTCCTGAGTGCATTTACTAGATATATATATATTTTTTTTTTAATTCAGTTAAAAATAAATAAACAAAAACATTTTAATTTAGTAGTTCTTCTTTGTCTGATCTGACATTGAGAAATAATTAAAGTTGACAGACAAGGGAAAGAAATTTCGTTTTAAAAAAAAATGTTTATTGCGAAATATAATATTTTTTTTAAATATTTTTATTTGTGCCCCTCGCAGTGACTACAACCCCTTCCTAACTTCCCAACCATAAATTTGTTTTTTATTACTTTCATGTAAGATAAAATCCGCTCTAGTTCTCATCAGGATTTCATAATTAATTTAATCTTTGAACACTGAACATTTTTTTTTTATTCTTCCAGACATAGGGAATTATCATTACTCAACAATAATGAAGATTGATTGAAACTACCATTACTAAATGCTCAGCCTGATGCTTGATTACTGTAGCTCCGAGTACTCCATTAGAGACGTGCACTGGGGGCATACCCCCCATCGACACATACCTCCCCCTCACTGCAGTGGCTGCCAACCCCACGGTGGCTCGGCTAACCTGGGTCGGGAGCGAAGCCGAATCGATAAGCTGCTCCCTGGGGACGAGACCCCAGCCACTTCATTAATATTAGTGTTGGTCGGTTCGGGGGCCTAAAGGTTCAATTGTCACTAGCGGGTCTTATCTGCTCCGTCCCGTTGCTAATTTTATTACATTTTAAGGGTACTTTTAGGATATGTTATCCATAGGTTACCTAAAAAATCCTCAATTCTTTCAAACACCAGCTTAAAAGGGTATCATTGAGTCAAGTGGGGTATTTGACAAACATTAAAAATGTTGGTAATCAGTGGTCATTGATATTTAAAACTGTATTATAAAAAAATACAACTAGTAAATGTGCAGACAGTAATAATACAATCACATGAAAACGCTTGTTGAGAAACTACCCATTGGTAGCACTCTAATAATATATTTATATGAGTAGATAACGAGGCCATCTTCTTTTCAGACGCCTCGAAGGTTAATGAGGAGGAAGCAAGGTCTGAAACGAGAGGGTTTGTATGGTTCTGGAGTTTGTTATGGAAGTATAGGTATCTGGATTTGGCCAAATCGGAAACATAGGGAACATTAAAGTCTTTATGGATGATTTTATTTGTGACAAAGTAAGGATCGTTTAGGATTTTACGAAGGATTTTGGATTCTTAGGATTGGATACGAGAGGAATTCGATGGTTTAGTGGAGCCCCGAAGCTCAATTCCGTAAGTCCAAATAGGACTTATTATTGTCATATATATGAGTCGTTTGTAATTGATTGAAAGCTTAGAGCGTTTGTCTAGTAAGTGTTGGAGTAGTCTGAACGATAAATTGGAGCAATTATAATTTGTTTCTCAGTTACTAAATCTATAATCCGGAGATTATACATTCCCTGCCACATTTTTTTCATGTTTGTTCACGGATCCATAGCTTTAAACTATTAAAATTTATTTCTTAGTTACTAAATTATTTAATAAAAAAGTGTCATTTTCTCCCGGGCCACAGAATTTATCACAATTTACAAATTGGGCATAGAATTCACAAATTTTCTTTAAAAATTCAGCGTTCTTTGGCCTGGTCGAACATACCACTAAACCAAATCTTAAATTTGGTGAAACTTTTTCCGGTCCTTCCCCACATTTTAGCCTTTACGGGGTTTTCCTCACCAGGAGATGAAGGCAGGGATTAACTCCAGGCACAAAAGCCTCCCCGGGCAGCGGAATGCGAACTCGTAATCATTTATATAAAATTATGTTTGATCCGAGTTGCCGGGCAACGCGCGGTGCTGTAGTGCACACACATTAGCTCGCTCGGCCAGCCCTTAAACGTTTCAACCCATATGATCAAATTAATAAAAATAAAATAATAAAAATATCTCCTTTTTACTTTCCCCACCACGATGATCTTTAGTCAATCCCTCCATAGATTATGTGGGAAAACCCGAAATGAATAGGGCATTTTTACTTTTTCTTACCTTAAGAAAAAAAGATAATGACTATAAATACGAATATTGAAGACTGATTTAACTTAATATTTTTTTTTTAAATATGTCACAATTACGTACATGTTGGGGGAAAAAAATTTCATGAATAACGATGAAAACATAAATAAATGGAAACATCTGAATAAGATATATTATATGTGTAGAATAAAATTAATGCTTTAGTTGTAAAAATAATTAAATTGTAATCTAATGGTAAATAAAAAATCAGACACGAATAGTCTGATTGGCCGAAACGTTATCAAAAATGATATTATAAAAGAAATAAAACTTTGGCGGAAAATGGCTTTGACTTAATGAAAATAAAAAAAAAAAAAACCAAGGAGATGGTCTGAGGTGGCTGTCATAAATAGGCTAAATAATGGCAAAACTATTTTTTTAAAAGCCAACGTTTCGACCCGACTTTGCAGGTCTTCTTCATGGCTAGAACGGACAAGATACAAAAATATAGAGAATTGTGGAAGTTACATAAAATACGAAACGTTGGCTTTTAATAAAATAGTTTTGCTACTATTTTGCCTATTTATGACCGACACCCCGGACCATCTCCTTCTTTTATAATTTAACGGTCAACTATTAAATATTAAAAAAAAACTGTTTACCTTTGAGGAATTATTCTTTCTTATTGGTGCCAACACTTATCAATCATCTTCTAAACAAAATCGTTTTCTTATTCTGTAGTATTTTCCCAACTCGAAATAATTCAGTCTCTAGTAACATGTCGAAACCTGATTATTTCGTTTTACGAGTATAAACTTAGTCGAAACAGGACCAAGACAATCAGAAATATTAATGAATTGTGGAGTAATGGTGTGAGTGCATGAACTCTTAATTGTAAGTGAGTGAGTGCACTCTTCAACGATGGTTAAAAAAATTGAGGAAGAGTTCAGTCCGCAATTTGATGTTATGGAGTGATGTTATCGTGGATTTATTTCATTTTCAGTCCTGATGATACCTGAACTGGCGAAATGTTGAAGCGTTATTTTATTCTTTACATGCATTGTAGAGACACGAGACAATGTGGTTGGGATGGTGGAACTAAAAAAAAAACATATTTTTTAACATGTTCTATTCAATGAAAGAAATTTAAAAAAAAAAAGATAACAATATTTAGATTGGATGTTGTTGTTGGGTGTTTGAAATGGATATTGCAATGAAAAACAAGTAATCTACAAAATCATAGTCCATCATTAGCGAAATATTATCGTCCAATTTTGAGGCCCATTATTTGAATCAAATAATCATCCATATCTGAAAGATAATTGGAATCGGTTCTGGCTGGATCTTAACATAAATCAGAGTTCTTAGGGCATAACTTTGGCTTGGAGCCATCATTGGGACAGTTTGTGTAGAATTGGCAAGAAACATTCGACTCAGTATTCAATTTATGTTTATACAATAAGTAAAAATCTGCTTTAAAAAAATTTAATTTTCTATGTTTGTTACTCCTATTTATATTTTTAAAAAAGAAAAAGATTTTACGGTGCACTAAAATAATAAATCCCAGAAACGAGTTCTTATGTTTTTTTATACTATCGGATCGAGTTTTGCATCCTATAAAAATACATAACTTCTTAAAGTGGGAATCAGAACTTTTGCTTATTTGTGAGGGAATCTATGATTTCCTATTGTGACGATTGTTATCAGGGTGTACTTAATTCTCCACTTATGGACCAACGGTTCTGGAATATCAATGAAAGAATCTCTTTTTTTTATTTTTTTTATTTTATTTGATTCCGTCATGTGTTTATGTTTATTATGTGGCATAGTCATTGGCTGGCATTGGTGTAAAGCCTAATTGTTATTAAAACTTTACAAATGAAAGTTAATTCCATTGCTAGACTTTCAAGGAATTAGGGAACAAATGAACACTGAATAAAAAATCATTAAAGAAAATTAAATATACAATAGAGTATACTCAATAATAATAATAATAATAATAATAATAATAAGGCTTAGCGAACCCGTAAGTCCGATGCCGACACCACCAATCGCTTGTTACACACCTCCCTCCACCGTTCGCCGTCCAAACCCAGTCCCTTCAGATCAGCCTTAATGCAATCCTCCCACCTTCGCTTCGGTCTACCCCTCCGACGCTTACCATTCGGCACAGCAAATTTCGATTCTATTAGTTTCTATTTCAATTATTTTATTTTTAAGATACTCCCTTTTTTTATTTTTGAGCAATTTTGTCGTTTCGTTCTTTGAGATTCGGAAGTATTCCAGATTGTCTTCGCTAGGATTATTTAGAGCTTTTAATTTAGCGGCTTTCCTTTTTTCGCACATGTTTAAGCAATCTTCATCAAACCACGGTTTGTTATTCTTATTTTCCTTTTTTCCTAGACACGAGTTACCGACCGCTTTAATATTATCCCTGATCTCTACCCATAACTTGTCAATATCCTCGTGGTCCTCGTTAGGAAGCTCTAAAGCTTCAAACCTATTCTTAACATCTAGCTCGAATTGGTTTCTAATTGATGGATTTTTTAATTTTTCCAAATTAAAATTCTCAAAATCGAAACGGTTTTCTTTTCTCTTTTTTATATTAAGTTTTTGTCGAAGTTTCGCGATTACTAATTCATGATCCGACCCACATTCTGCTCCGCGATAAGACCGTACATTGGTTATACTGCTTTGCCAGCTGTGTTGTATCAAGACATGATCGATTTGATTTCGTGTTTGCGAATCCGGCGATGTCCAAGTATATTTATGAATATCCTTACGTTTAAACGTCGTACTTTTAATTACCAGGTTTTTCGAGATGGCAAAGTTTATCAGACGGATCCCATTATCATTACTATATTCGTGCAAACTTTCTTTACCAATAGTCTGAATATAAACTTCTTCCCTTCCTACCTTTGCGTTCGCGTCACCTACAATTATTTTCATGTAATTTCGCTGTAGTTTATCATAAACCCATTCGAGTTTATCGTAAAATTCACTTTTGACTTCATCGTCACTGTCTTCGGTCGGACAATGTATGTTTATTAATGCGATTTTAAACCAACGTCCCTGAAATGTAGCTACCGAAATTCTATCACTAAAGAATTGTACGTCCCTCAAAGCGGATAGTAATCTACTCCTAATTAGAAACCCGGTACCTAAACAATGATTCCCGCTTCCTCCGTACCAAATAGTGTACTTTCCTTCCCTCATCGAGCCCTCCCTGGCCAGCGAACCTCTTGCAGAGCCACGACATCCAAATTGTACCCATTTACCTCATTCGCGACCGATTTTAGCCCCCCTGCTGTGTTTAAACTCCTTACGTTCCACGTACCAATATTTAAATCCCTATATTTCAACTTGCGGCATGAATCCCCTAAAGCAGTCCCCACCCGGAGACCCGAACGGGGGACTAGTTTACCTCCGGATAATGAGCGTTTTACCTTAGGGAGATCCATGACTTTTTGTGGTGTTTGGTGAACTAAAGATATGTGAGTAGGGCGTTCAATCCTACGTCACACCCTCCAGCAAGTCTGGTGGGCCCCTACCTCCAGCAAGTCTGGAGGTCCCCTCCCTCCAGCAAGTCTGGAGGGCCCCTCTCATTGTTGGTCAGCGAGTCCATCGGACTTAGCCGGGAGGAACTTCCAAGGAATTTCCACCGACCATCCCCACATCCGCCACCCGTGGGACGCTCCCCATACGCGGTAATGAGCCCGCGCGAGGAGAGTATACTCAAAAAGAATTTAATTCCAATGTGCATCTATCGTAAAAAAAAAAAAAAAAGTTATATTATATAAATATTCAAAAGATGCTATTTTTTACGGATTAATTTAATAATTTGAAAAGTAATATGCCAAAATTTATTGTATTAATACATCGAAATTTGATCAAAACGAAGAAGATATGCAATAAAACGGAAATTCTAAATCTCTAATTGATACAATAAATTAAACAAAATAGATGCTTTTTACGGGTGTCTAAGTGTTAATTACACAATTTTAAATACTTTATATTTTTAATACACGATTTTACTGTAAGAAAATCCGGTCTCTGATTATGACATAACTATTCAATGAAAAGATAATAATTCTTAAAATATATCACAACAGTAAATTAGAAAAAATAAATTAAAATCTTATTATAAAGTTTGAGTATATATTTTTTTATGCCACCAAGGAAGCTTATCAAAATTCAAATATTTTTGTATTTATATATACAGGGTGTCTCGATTCTTAATGTCGAAGCTCTGGGGGAGTCATTATAGGCAAAGTTTTCAACAAAAAAGTTCATTCGATGTGCACGGACAGCTTCCTAACGGAAAACAATTTTGTGTGGTAAAGTATTAACACCAAGAATGGAGCTACCTTATTTTTGCATCAAACCATTTAATAGTGTTTCGTGACTTCTTCATGAAATTCTCTTTCGTTTGTCAATATCCGTGTACCTATAAACAAATGGTATTCTATAGTAGAAAACTTGTTTTTTTTTTTATTTCTTACTGACATTTACAACTGTATTAAGTAAATACATCTAGTAAATTGGAGCATAATGGATATATTATATTATAGCACATATGGATACATGAAAACACAACAAACTTGATGAGTAACTACCCAATGGTAGCACTCTAATGATATGTCTACAATAGGAGATTACGGGGCCATCTTCTTTTCAGACGCCTCGGAGGGTTATCAGGAATTGAAGAGGAAGCAAGGTTAGAAACGAGAGGGTTGGGATGATTCTGAACTTTAGTATGGAAGGATAGGTATCTGGATTGGGCCAGATCTGAAACAAAAGAAACATTAAGATCATTATGGATGGTTTTATTTGTAACAAAGTAGGGAGCACTGAGGATTTTACGAAGGATTTTGGATTGTAAGGATTGGATACGATAGGAATTCGATGGTTTAGTGGAGCCCCATAGCTCAATTCTGTAATTCCAAATAGGCCTAATTATAGTCAAGTATATGAGTTTTTTTTAATTAATTGGAAGTTTAGAGCGTTTGTCTAGTAAGTGCTGAAGTAAAAGGAAACGTCGAGCGGTTTCTTGTCGTTTCAGTCTATACTATAAAACTAATTTCAAATCACAGATGTTGTAAAATTTTACGTATCAGTCGTGTGTTAGTTCTCAGGTATACACATTTTTTGGATCCTCATTATTACGTTTATTTTGTTGTATATTACTTGTAGGATGAAACTGGTTTCGGATTTAAACGGACTACATGCTGCCCATCCCTTAATTTACATAAACTACAAAATCCGTGTAACAACGCTGAGATGAGGATTACAGACGACCTTTTGAGGGCTTGCCTTGTAGGAGGCTCTAAAACAAGCTTCCAGTTTGTACATCAGAGTTTGGGCTGTACAATTATCTGAATATTATCTGGAAACTAGGAGTTTGTCTGATAAAACTTTATGAGGAAGCTTGCAGTGTACGCAGGAAAAGTTTTTGAATCGCGTTCATGAACGGAACAGGGAGAATAAGCTTTTCACATAACAGTCATTGCTTGGGAATGCATTAATCGAAATTACGACATATCGATAAACTTCAGTCGAAATAGTAGGATAATAATGCAATGGTATGTGCTCATAACATATATCCCATACCGACATTCAAATGCCAACATTTAGTAAAAGCATATGGATTTAATATAGACAATTTCACTACGTAATCTATGAATATATCTATCAATATGGAACTAAAAATATTGATCACAAACCGTACATTGTTCAACAACGTAGAAAACTAAAAATAATTTTACCAAAAAGACGTTGACTAAATAAAAACTGTCAGTTTTATTAGAAGAGCCTAAAGTACTTTTCTCACTGAAGCCCCGCATTCAAGATGTTCAAGTAACAAATTAACTATTCTCTATTGTTTTTTTTTTATTTATTATTTTCAACGATAATCCATTTTAATTGGCATTACGAAAACAATATTATAATCAGTATTTATTATATATTTATTATATTTAGTATTAGTAATTAGTATTTCTGGCCTTAAAACATTAATTTGGGCCTGTCAACCTTCCGTTAACAATCAGCAAATGTGCTGAGAATACAAGACAAAAATGACATGTCAGGCATGGGAAAGGAAAGTGCTCAGTAATTAATCTCAAAATTAGAGATTTTGAATTTGAATTTCAGAAATCATAAAATCGAAAAATCTAATAAAATACTCCATCGATTGCCACCAGCGGCTAGTCTCCGAGTCCTCTGGTTACATTTTTTGGATTTGGGAACTAACACACAGGTCATATCTGCATGCTCCTTTGAACTCAGCAATACCGAACGTCCTTTGTTGATAAGACATTCAATACTCCTCTTTACCTAAGTCATTTGTGAGTAAGAGGGAGAAAATAGAGTGATTTACGATCTTGAAATCATAGTCCAAGGGGGAAAATATAGATATAAATATTGGGCGTTTCTAAATCTAGCGCTGAGAATGAACCGAGAATAGAGATAGATCGAAACCATTGAGCGCGTATATTTATTCATCGATTGAATCACTGAAGTTTTGGCAGTTACATTGTCTAACCTAATAATAACCACAGTGTCGTTATTTCATAATTCATTCTAAATAGTTATATTCACTTTATTTTCAAACTATATTTATTACCTTATTTAAATTAAACCATTTAATAAATGAGTATTACTTAATCTTTGTTTTTCGTTTTCATGTGTTTGATTACCTTTCAGGAGTATCATTCTCCTGCTGGAAATTCAATAGAATTGAAGGATTCCATAGATGAAATCAGCGCTGACTTTAAAAACTTGCTATCTATTGTAAAAGAGGTTGGCTGCATTGCTGGAAAAACCTATTTGGGAAGAGTTGGGAAATCTAACGTAACCTTTCTTCTTTTTTTACCTGTTTCATAAATACAACTGTTTTTTTTTTTTTCATTAATTTTTATTTTTGGCTTACCTAATATATAGTTGTCTAAATGTATATATTTCTTTGTTTTGTGTTTTTTATCTAATGTTATTTACATTGGTTTATTTATTGATCTTTATACTGTACATGGTATTTATGATTGGCTTTCTTTTTTCTATGCTTTATTTTCGGCATATAATGTTAATATTTTATGTCAATAGACTGACGTCAAACGCATGATATTTGCTGTTTATTATTAAAAATCAGCATTTCCACCTGAACTAGATCATAGTGAAGCATTATGCATGACCGATTTTATAAAGCCAAAATATTGGTACGTGTTAGTGTTTTTTTTATTTATTTCAACTCTCTGGAAGATTACTTGAAATGGAAAAATATTTAAGAAAATAAGGCTAAAATGAACAGGCACTCAACGATTAAATTATAGTTTTCTAATAAAAATTATTATTATTATTATTTTTTTTTTTTATCATTGAATATATATATACTGAATTTTACCTCCCAAAAAGATAACCATGCGGACTGTTGACCAAATAGTGAATTGAACAAAAAAAGTTGCTAAAAACATGTATAAACAAATGAAGTCTTGACGCTTTCAGGCTAAGAACACAACGGAAAATCCATTGATGATGAAACGACTCATTTCATCAACAAACGGATCGAAACAAAGCCATGGTAAATTAAATTTGGCCAACGAATGAGGCCGACGACAGCCCATAGATTAAACAAACGATCTTTGGTGAATTTTCGAGTTGATGTGATTTGAAAAATGATTTTTACAATTCAAATTATTAACCAGTGATTATTTTTAGTTCTCTATAAATATCTCAATCCACACCTGTCATGAATTTAATCAGCACCTTTTCCTGGTCTCCACTTCCTACCTTAATTGAGAAAAGGAGATCTCTCATCCAGCTCCTCTTCGGTCGTCTCCAGTCAATTCTGGCCATGTCGTTTATAACATTATTGTTGAGCCTGTGTAGTTTAATATGAAATCGAAAGTGAAGTACATATATGCTGTCCATAGTTTTGTTGTGTAATTTAGGTTGGGTTAACAATTGTCTTAGACGATTAACAACTTGGTCATCATGTTCTTGACCAATGGTGTTATTTTTAATTTATCTTTACGAATATATAAATTGAAACTACTGGGTCTTTTAAAGCTAGTTCTCTACAACGGGGTATTTTGTTTTATACAAAGACATGATGCAGTAATGTAAAATCTTCTATTATATGCTTTATGGTTAGCGGGGACTGACAGGTATCGCAAGTATGACTAATCCTCATCCTTGTCGCTACCACTTTTTCTCCACAGCGTTCTATTCCAGCACTTACTCTGTCGTTTAACAGTGTTTTTATATCACTCGGCTAGTATATTTGGAGAGGTTGGATATTCATATGAGCAGCTTCTTTAGCAGCTTTATGCGCTGCCTCATTTCCTGGTATACCGGAGTGTCCTGGGGTCCAGAAAAAAATTATACTTTTATAAGGTTGTTTATAATTTCGATGTTTTGGTGGATTCTGTTTATTTTAGGTCCTGCTTTATTGAATTTTGTTATATTCTAAAGGGCCTAAATTTAATCAGAACATATCACTATTTTCGAACTTTCTGTTATTGATAAACATAATGCTGCCACAATAGTCTACAATTCTGCTGTATATATTGTTGAGGTTGGGGTTGATTGTCAACTTATTGTTGACAGGCGCAAATACATATTTTATAGACAAAAAAAAAACATTTGAACAGTGAGTATCAATTTTGTAAATTAGCAAGTGATTATTTTAAATTAAGTGATTCGGTTATGATGTTTTGTTAATATTTCTGTGTTTCTGACCTGCAGTCCAGTCTCCAGTCTCCAGTTTACAGCCCAGATTAGCTGGAGTCTTATTTTGCTATCCACGCGTGGGAGACAAAGCCTGCCTGCCTCGCAGTGTCTTGAAAAAATGTAAATATAGTAAATAAGTGTGAATAAACTTTACAAGAATTTTATTTATTTTTATTTTATCTTATTTACTTTTAATTTACGTTTTGTTTATTCACTATCTTTTCGTTAATTAGCGAAGTCATATAGTTTTTACTTTTACCATTGCACTTTCTTTACTACTAATTATTATTACTTCATATTTACATTGATTTATTTATTAAATTATAAAAACACACATATTGATCGCAACAGTCCTACTTTATTTTATTTTTTGCACAGACGTTTCAGCGCTGACGCCATTTTCTAGGGATGAAACCATTAACAAATATAAAAAATAAAATAATAATAAATATAAAAAATTATTACAGCCTAATTATATATGCCAATAATTATTGTCATTTTATACATATAACCAGATACCTATTTTAAAAAAATTAAAACAATTGGACTGAATTACCTTGTCACCCAAACTTAATCAGTCAAATACTAGACCTCTCTTTGTAAGATTATGTTTATTTTTATTGTAAACTTCTTTATACTTCTAAATAACATTTTTAACAATTAAAAATTCCATTATTATAGCATCTTCATCCATTATTATACTATTTCATAATTTTATATTATAAATAAATACAATTTATTCACAGCTCTATTATTAATTTTACATATTTAAAAAAAAAAAACTTCATCATTTCTGTGTTGTTGTTTTAAATCATATCTGCAATTTAATAGCTAATTTTTATTTTCATAATTATTTTTTAATTGTTTTTTAATTACTTTCATTAATTTTCCTTGTATGTGTATATTGTATGAGTGGATACTTTCAGCTCTAATATTTATTGCCATTGAGTGTAGCAGATTGTGTTTTTATCCGATAAACTATAAATATATATCACAAAATTAATTGCTATAGGATAAATACATTTAGGTTTGATTTTATCATAATATTATTCGAACCTCTACTTTTAATTTATTATTATAACATTCTTTTTATTTATATATTTTTCTTCTTCTTGTAAATAAGGTATGTATTTGTATGTTTATCACTGTTATTTATTGACCTTGAATGTGACAAATTATATGTGAAAAAATATGTCACTTAAGTGGAAGTTTAATTTCATCAAGTCACTTACGAACAGGTTATAATAAATTTTCTTTTGAACCGACTAATACTTGAATTATTCCATTTTAAAATTAATCGATACGAAATAGTAACGAGGATGGGGTAGCGGGGAGGGGGGGACATAAGATATGTAGGTTACTAGGTCCCGCTTTCGGAATCCTTCTCTTTTCGGGTATCTTAAAGCAGGGCTAAGCCTTCTTCGCTACCCCTAAGCCTGTGAAGTAGATCTCTTCGCTAAAACTTAACCCCTGGCTAGGACCTTCTTCAGGCGGCCATTAGTTATAATTGAGGGTCCCCGTCTCTAAGATATCCCAATTCCTCTAAAATATTCTTTATCTCTTATTTAATTAGTTTATTTAAATACTATAAATATTAATTTAGTTGATTATTGGCGTGAATTTCTGTTCAATGTACAGGAGGAGTCGGAAAGAACGGGCACCAATCCAGGAATGGGTTATAATATAATACATATTAATATTTTGGGTTTTCTTCTTTTTTTGTTTTCCGTACCTTTCCTTTTAGGCTATACGAGGATTTTCCGGGGCCAGGGATTGAAGGCAGATGAATAATGCCAGAGTTCAAAACCCCCTGGGCAATGGTACACGAATTCGTAATTATTCTATTGTCTTCAACAGCGGTGCCCATCCCTCCTTCTCCTTCAAGGTCGATGGCGGATGACTCCCCTCCCTCCTTCTAACATATTTTATTTATCTTTTCTTCTTAAAAACAGTGCAAGCTAAAGTAAAATTTTAAATAGCGTAGGTCATATACAATTACACTTTTACTGGTCTGTACTATGCTTTTCTCTTGTATCGTGATTTGAAACTATTTAATTTAAAAATTCATAATCCCATAGAAATGTGCCCCCCCCTCAAAACTTCAAACCAAAATGTGCCAACTTTAAAAATGTTTATGGCACAACTTGCGCCATGAAACCGGCTACGCGCGGTCCAGTGAACACGCTTTAGCCAGCTCGGCCACCCCACAGTGGAAAGAACGACCATTCTAGGAGGAAAAAACACTTGATATATTATTTTTATTCCAGCTGTTGTTTTATTTGCCTTATAGGCACATGATATTAATACCAGAGCAAAATTCTTCCGTCCCCGGGATTTGAACTCTTTACTTCCTTTTATCTTTGCCGAGCAACGTGTATTTCGCACACGCATTAGCTCACTTGACAACCCCGCTTCTAAAAGAGATGTTGATGACACGAGGTTTCAATGACCAACCCTCCCCCAACCACGTCTGACTTTGCTAAACGTCTGTGATCGGACAAGAACCGGTGGATTTAGCGTTGTATGGCCGTTGCCGAAAAATAAGACCCGGACAGAAGTTCGTATTCCGTTGTGGAAGAATTTATTTATTCTGTTATATCTACCGATGATCGACCGTGTTAGAAAGATCCTCTTAGGACACACCCAGCCTCTTAAAAGTTTAGGCAACTTTTACAATTATGGCAAAATAACTCTCATGAATCTCAATAAGGCAACATTCTAAATTTTATGGTAACATTCTAGTATTTAAGCAGTGGACTGTAAGGGATCTTTAGGGATTGGCAGGTTAATGATTGTGCAAAACATAGCTTACCGTCTATGTGCTTTCCTTTTTACCTTGGAGGGCCCTCCGCCATCGGTCCTTGCTGGTTCAATGCTGGTCTGGTAGTGGCTTCGAAGCTTCGAGTCTCTTTCAAAGCTTAAGTCTTATCTTTTAAATCTGCCCTCCCACATATCGCCGTAACGCGGCATATTTGAACGAAAACCATTCCTTCGCCAACCAGAGAACATCCTTAGGGTGAATGCTGAGATCAGTTGCTCCTTGTATTATCGTTACAAGCTCACAGAACAAGTACTGAACTCCTTTAAGGTTTGTAGTGATTCAAATCTTTGTTTCATTATTATTTCATTTTTATATTATTATTTATTGAACACGTCCACTGTACTTTATGTATTTTTTATGTATTAGGTTAGAAAGAGTGAGGAGAGAATATGAGGAGTGGGAAGATGTATAAGGGGAGAGAAAGAAGAGAAAGAGTACAGAATGATAATAAATGAATGAAAGAAATAGTAAAAATAAAAAATAAAAAAATGAAAAAAATAAATAATATATATATATATATATATATATATATATATATATATATATATATAAGGTTATGGTTAGAGGTAAGACAATATAACAGTTAATCCTAAGTTAATCCTATCTATGAAGTGTAAACAAAGTGTAATACTATATATATGGCATTACTAAGGCAATAAAGTCAGTATTCTTTGAGTAACCACGTGCTTCATTTCGGATCCTTTTTCCCTTTTTTTTATTATTTCTTGTTCGAACTGACGTAAGTGGTGCCGAAACCGGGACCTTTAGATTCAGTCGGGAAGTAGTTTTTTTTTTTTCTTTCTTTTCGTTGTTGTTATTAACGTCACAAGAAATAAAAAAGAGGAAGGATGCCGAACGGAATAGGGCAACCACCAGCATCCACCGCAAACAGGTAGCACAGCAGGTAGCACAGGCGACACCGCCGACGGCACCACCAGCAGCACCGTTGGCTCCACCGCCGGCGTTCCCTCCGCTGTCAGAGGCGTTAGCGAGGGATTTTCCTCCACTACCTACGGAAACGTTGGCATCAGCACATGCAACTACGTTAGAGTGGTTGAAGGTGAGAACGGCGACGTCGCAGGATCTTAGGAGAGCGATATCCGATTTGGAAAGATTCGATGGAGGAGTAGGTGAGTTGAATCACTTCCTAAAAGGTGGCGATCGGGTGATATCGCGTATATTGGCTAAGGCGGAGGAAAACCTGATAGACCCGATGGACGCCAATGCATTAAGGGCAGCCCTGGTATGCCGGGTTAAGAGGAGCGTACTGAATATGATTCAGGCGGATGAGGACACTCCATGGAATGTTGTGAAGGATCGGCTGAAGAAGGCGTTTGGAGGAGGTCGATGGGCGCCCGAGGAGGACATCCTGCAGATGTTCCGGGAAAGGAAACAGCCTCATCAGACCAACGGGCAATATGCTGCAAATCTGCTGGCACGATTTAACCGCGTAACAGAGAAGACGAGGGAAGTGGCTGATGCGGTGGAAACGGGAGCCAGGATGGCATTTTTGTCAACCATCCTTAAAGTTCAGTTAGGGAGAGACACTGGAAAGAAGGATGGACTACCGAGGGACAAGAGCTTTGTGGAGTGTGCTCAAGACATGATAGATGCAAGTGCTCGGGAGGAAGAAGCAGCCCGTGGGGATGAAGGGAACGAGTATGGATGGAACAGGGTTTCGTATAGGAGGGCGGAAACCGGGAGGTTCAAAGCAAGACAGGAGGAGTGGGAGAAAAGAGGTGGAGAGGTTGGTACAAGAGAAAGACCGGCAATGAGAGAAAGAAAGCCAGGCAAAGAAAGGAAGAAATGGACAAAGGAAGACAGGAGATGATACGGGTGCGGAAAGATAGGCCACCTAGTGGCGAATTGCCCGCGAACCAGGTGTTTTGAATGCGGAACCGAGGTATACATCGCCAGACAATGCCCGTATATGAATAGACGGGGGGATGTGGGCCGGGATGAACCAATGGAAGTGAATGCCCAGAGATTGTGGAGAAAGAGAGGAACAGTATCGGAGTCAGATGAGTCATCAGGGACATCGGGAACCGAGGAAGAGGTGACAGAGATAAGAAGAGCTCGAGGAGGAAGAAGTAGTAGAGAAGTGGAGAAGGAGGAGCCGTTGCGGACAGGAGAGGAAGATCAGACGAATGAGGAGAGGAGCAGAGGAGAGGCAGCCACGCGGTAGTCAATAATATTGGAGGTGAGTGCGTTGGTTTGCCAATTATAAGTGTTGTGGGGAGGGGGAAGTGTTTGGTAGATACGGGGAGCTCTAGTACAATATTATGTAGAAAGATGCTGGAGGAATTGTGTGAAGGAGAAGGATACCAGAAATAAAAAATTGTAAGTGTAAGTTGATTACTTTGGGTGGTCCTTGTAGAGTCGAGGGGGAGGTAGAATTAGATCTGGATCGATGGGTGGCCGGAATCGGGAAATTGAGGGTTCATGTGGTGGAGAATATGCCGAGAGAGTACGGAGGCATAATAGGGTGTGACTTATTAAGTAAGGTAAGGCCGAGGATAGATTACAGGAGTACAGGTTGGGTTGTTCGAATGGGAGGGAAGAAGTATCGGTGTAAGCGATTGAGGGTGGACGGAACAAGGAATGTCGGGGCAATAGAACAAGCGGAACATTGGGTACAGAGGATAAAGAGGGAGTACGCGGATATTTTTTTTAAAGACGGGGAAGTGTTGACCGCGACAGGGAAAACGGTCCATGAAATTCCTTTAAAACAGGAGAAAGTGACATACGTTAAGGAACGACGTTATCCGCAAGCGCTACGGAGACACATCAAGGATGAGATAGAGAGCTTGAAGAAGCAAGGCATAATTGTGGATAGCACGTCACCGTACAACAGTCCCCTATGGGCAGTGAAGAAGAAGACCACGACAGGGGAGGAGAAGTATAGGGTAGTGGTAGACTTCAGGAAGCTCAACGACAATACCTTGGATGAGAAATACCCGCTCCCACGATTTGAGGACATCATTGACAGACTGAGCGGAGCCACAATCTTCAGCACTCTCGATCTAAAGGCAGGGTATCACCAGATACGTATGCATCCCAGGGATCAACATAAGACAGCTTTTTCATTCGAAAGGGGACATTACGAGTTTACTCGCATGCCGTTCGGGTTGAAAAACGCTCCTATAACCTTCCAGAGGTTTATGGACGAATTTTTGAGGGACTGGATGAAGCATTCTGCCAGGTATATATGGATGATCTCCTGGTCTTCAGTAAAATGAAACGGAACACATTGATCATTTGCGCCGCGTATTTGACAGAGTGAAGCAGTTGGGGTTAAAATTGTCTGCTGAAAAGTCGATTCTGGGGCAGGATGAGATCAATTTTCTGGGACATTCGATTTCGAGGGAAGGGATCAAGCCTGATAAGCAGAAGGTAGAGGCGATACAAAAGATGGCGATGCCCAGAGATGTCAAGGGGATCCGGAGATTATTGGGGACGTTGAATTATTATCGTCGGTTTGTCCCGGAGATGGCGGAATATCTAGCGCCTCTTAATAATCTCCTAAAGAAAGGCCGGAAGATCGCAATAACGCCAGCGATAGAGAATAACGTGCGGAAGTGCATGGCAAGGCTGCAAGAAAAGCCGGTACTCGCTTTTCCCGATTTTAGTAAGGGTTTCATTA